>CAXAMN010007324.1:274219-285089 GCA_963970005.1 Durusdinium trenchii | reverse complement strand
GCCCGCCTTTCCCCAAGTCCGTTCTGGCAAATTCACCTCCCATCTTCGCAAACCGCCTTTCCCCTTTCCGGTTTTTCCGACTTCACCTCCTGTCTTCCCAGCCTGCCTCTCCCCAAGTCCGTTCTTCTCCCCAAGTCCGGTTTAAACATTTTGGTTGTAACAGGTCTCTCAAAACAATGCCCGAACACGCATCACACACTTGGGTTTGACAAAGGTGGGTTGGACATTGAAGCCTTCATCCTACGTACTGTATCCTCAACAAAATGTTTGAACTCTTCTGCATCCCATGCCAAACAAAGTCAAACCCTTCATCCCAACAGCTTTGAACCTTTCATCCCCACTTCTATGTTCCAAAGTATTCCCAAAGACTTTGACCCCTCCATCCCTAGTCTTTGAACGGAGATTCCACCACACAGGCGGAGATAGGACAAGGACGAGTGCTGAGTGTCACACGTATCTGAAGAGTTTTACTGTCTCTTTGCTTTTTTCTCGTGCACATTTTTTCACAAAATATCTAATATGATTACATGGTATCATGAACCTTCATCCCAATAACTTTAAACCCTTTATCCCAAGTCTTTTCAACCGAGTCTTTGAACCCTTCTGCATCGCATGCCAAGCAAAGTCTTTGAACCCTTCATAGTCTTTGAAAAGCGTTTTTGAACCCTTCTTCGTCACAAAGTCCGAGAACCATAAAACCGTCTTCCTGCCAAAATATGTGAACTCTTCATCCCAAAGATGTTAAACCCTTCATCCCAAAAACCCTTCATTCAAAGTTTTTGTGTCTTGCGGCCCTTCATACCAAAGACTTTAAAGCCTTCACCCCAAAGAAAAGTTTTTGAGCCCTTACTCAGGCCCAAGCCTGGCCCTAGCACTACAACACACCAAAAAAAAGAAAGCCCTAGCACCAAAGCAGCGTAAGAGCGTAACAGGTCAAAACCCTAACATGCCTAAGAGTGCAAAAGAACAACACCAAACAAAACAGCCGAAACCCTAAACCCGAAAAAATAAAAAACAAAAACCAACCCTAAAAACCTTCCAAAAATTATAAACCCATAAAAACACTATAAACCCTAACAACCATCTAAACCCAACAACTCCATAAACCCACAACAATCCTCTAAAACCCCAACAACCCTCTAAACCCTAACGACCCCCTAAGCCCTAACGACCTTCTAACCCCTACCAACCCTCTAAACCCAACAACCCTCTGAACCCTAACAACCCTCTAAACTCTAGCAACCCTCTAAACCTCAACAACCCTCTAAACCCCTAGCGCCCTTAACACCACAATATACACCAAGAAAACAACACCCTAACACTGCAATACGCTAAGAATGTAAAGCTGTATCATTGCAATACGCTAGGAAAGAGAATTCCTAGGCCAGATCTGGAATACACTAAGGAAACAAAACCGAAACACCACAGCACGCTAAGAAGACAATACAATGAAACTCGGTATGAATTCAGAAGACTAAACTGACTAAACGAGAAAATGCCTCTTTGAGAGTACTTTCCCCCGGACCGCAAGGTATGGTACATACCGGTCGGATCCGGTGGGTGGCTTCAAAAATATGAAAAGGTTACCGGGTATCAGGGGATAACTTTGGCTGCGACAAGTCTCTCAAAACAAGAGAACACAATCCCCGAACCGCAAGACGATGACAAATCAAAGACTTGGGTTTGACAAAGCCGGTGCAAAGTCATGAGATAGACTTTGGAGTTTCGTCGTTGCAAACGGAAGTTCACCTATCAGATTTTGACTGCAACAGGTCTCTCAAAGCAAGCAAACACGATGCCCGAACTGCAGGACGATGTCGAATCACACACTTGGGTTTGACAAAAACGAGTAAGGTAATGACATGGGTTTTGGACCTTGAACCCTTCATCCCAAGTGTTTGAACAAAATTTAAAACCTTTCTCAACACGTCATCCCAAAGGTTTGAACCCTTCTTCATCCCAAAGACTTTGAACCCTTCATCCCAAGTCATTGAATAGAGTTTTTAAACCCTTCATCCCAAGTCTTCCAACAAAATTGTTTGACCCCTTCTGCATGCCAAAGACTTTGAGTCCTTTAACCTTTCATCCCAAGTCTTTGAATAAAGTATTTGAACCCTTCATCCCAACGGCTTTAATCCCTTCATCCCAAGTCTTTGAATAACGTTTTTGAACCCTTCATCCCAAATCTTTGAACAAAGTTTTTAACCCTTCAAGGCCCTTCAACCCAAGTCTTCCAACAAAGTGTTTGACCCCTTCTTCATGCCAAAGACTTTGAACTCTTCATCCCAAGTCTTTGAATCAAGTGTTTGAACCCTTCATCCCAAGTCTGTGAACAAAGCTTTTGACCCCTTCTTCGTCCCAAAGACTTAGAGACTTAGAACCGTGAGTCCCTGGCCTGCCAAAAAGTTTATGACGCCTTCTTCGCCCCCGAAGTCCAGGAACACTTCAAGCCCGAGCCCGTTGTCATCACGAGCTCCTTTTGACTTTCAAGTCCTCTTTGGCGTCAACCCTTTGGACCTCGGCCATGCCTATACTTAAGTAGTAAGTAAACGTAATAACCCACTTCCCCTCATATAATGATGTGACTTGTATGTCTTGTGCGTGTGTTTGTGCGCGCTGATGTATGACACACTTCATCGGCCGAGCCATCAGCCCACCCACTGCAGGTCCGGGCCAGGGAACCTAGATTGAGACCAGGCGACGCAACTGAGGACCTCTCCCCAGCGTATCCCGACCCCCCTTTTCTGACACCAGGCTCCCTCAAAGGAGGTACCCAGAGAGACAATGGCGCCATATCCAAGGCTCTATGAGCCTGGAGGGGTTTTAGATACTGCAGGTGTCATGGTTCGTGGCGATGCCGGGGGACGCAGAGAATCCGGCAAATCTATCGCCGTTGACACCTTCAGTAAATGGCAGGCACGCTTGCTGCGCACGACCGTGGACCGCTCCAGTAGAACCCCTTAAGGCGCTGCCCATACAGCCAACAACCGGACTCAGCCTCTGCGGTCGCTTGTACGCCACGAGTGTGTTTGTGGTGTGCACGGTGGGATGTGTGTGGTGTGTGAAGGTTGCAGTTTATAAACTCGTAGTCTCTTCAATCTTGAGATAAAACACCCCATTTCAATTTAAGGCATGGCTGAAGGCCCTTCAATCTATAACCACCATAATTCCCAACTGAAAGCCAAAATGATTCAACTATATTCACATCATCTCTATGCCACAGCCCTTTAAACCAGTAGTTGGGGTAAAGTCTGAAATCTAAAGGCCTTTGAACCGCAAGTTCTCTTCATACCCAACCTCTTCCACCTCATCTTCACTCCAAAATCCTTCGGGCCCTAAAACTCTCAATCCCTTAATTCTTTGAAGATTTCTTCACGGCAAAATCCTTTAAGTTTAAATCTACACAATCTCAGCCTCCTGCCAGAAGTCAAAGCCAGCCTTCGAAGTGTTTGTTGGCCTTGTTTGTCTTCTGCTTTCAAGGGATCACACGCAAGGATACATATTCTTTTTCGTAAATATAATGCTGATGGTAATGAACAAATAGACAAATGTGTATATATATGTATATGTACATACATACATAGCATGTATAAACAAGAAAGCTATTTGACTATATATATACACAATATATATATAATGCTATGTAAATTTCCAAGTAGTTTATGCGCTAAGCAAGCGCGTACCAAAAGACTATGCACGCTTTTGTATACCCTTCCTTTCCTTCTTTCTTTCTTCCTTCTTTCTTTCCATCTACTCAGCGTTCCTCCTTTCTTCTCTCCTTCCCTTCATCCTCTGTCCTCTTGCTTTCCTGCCCTTTTTCCTTGCGTACTTCCTTCCATTGCCTTTTCTGTTGACTCTTCACTTCTCCTTTCTTTCTTTCTAACAACCCAAACTAACTTACGATGTGTAAGCAAAAATTTGGAAGCTTCCACTTTCAACTTGAAGCAAAATACCAGCCGATGAGAACCTTACTTAAACGTCATTGATACCAAAACAACAAAGGCCTTACTACAAATCTGTATTGTTCAGTGTCACGCAGCAAATCAACATTTAAAGGAAACAACCCGATATGTGGGAGGGCCAGGCTTGTATTCCTTAGTTCACCTGACATTTGATATGACTGTTCAATATGCAGTCTGAGCGGATTGGAGCTTTATGCCTGGCTAGCAATGTCTTCATAGCCTCCAACACGCCGATGCTCCTTTGGTAAACAATACAAACGCCATCCCAATTGGGCCAATTGCAAAACAGGAGGTGCCAAGGCCCGGTCAAAATTCCAAACCAAACGGATGCAGTGATGCAGTATGGTGCAAAAAACATGTAAGGGCGAAAGAGACTTGCGAGTTTCAAGCCAAACTAACATCGACAATTATTCCTTCAAGTGTAAAAACAATGATTTTGCAGTAAAACAACTCAGTGATAATTAGAATCTAACCACTGCTTTGCAATGCTTCTCCTCTCAAAACTGTTCCTTCCCCAACATGTACACACCATACACCTGGTCTTAACTCCAACCCTCTCAAACCTTCATTCCCAGCACATCTTGCAAATCTCTTCGCAGAATCTATCTTTTCAAATCTTTGCAACTTGTCAACTATTTCTTCAAACATCCTTCGCAAATCAGTTCTATTCAAATGACAAACTGTCTCGTCTATAAGAAACATAGTCTCAAGTCCTAATTTCAGAAGTCTTGCTTCGTACATTTACATCTTCCTTTCTCAGCGAATAGTTTTTCAAGTCTCGCAAGAGATCTCATTTCTAAGCGCATTCCCCGGCAGTCAAAATGTCGTGTTTTTCAAGTTTTGATCGCCTGGCTCAAGTATTATGGGTTCTAGTTGGACGGCCTTGGTGCCTTGCGCTGCTTGGCCGCCTGCTTGAAACAGAAAATGCAACCCTTTTGTTGCCATGTCCTTTCCAGCACAGCTTTCAGTGCCGTGCTTGGTTGGGATGCTAAAAAATTGTCTATTCATTATTGGTCTGCTTAGACTTTATTCTTCCTTCATGCCAATATGCGTATGGCGTATGTACACAGGTACACGTATTCATGGCTTATGGGTATTCCGAGCTTCACTATGTAACTGTTGCGTGTTAGTTTAGTCAAGCAACAATTGAAGCAAAAAAGCAACACACAACAATCATTCCGTTGGATTGTGCAACCACAATGCGGAAACACAACCACAAGAAGGGCCGCAACACACAAGAATTGACACAACTTGCACAAGAAACACCGCCGCCTACAACAGCCACCTCCATAATTACAACAAAAAGCAAAGCTTGACAAGACCAATCCAACAAACACACCAGAAGAAACGCTAAAACAAAGAGAGCAAAATACACAAGAACTTCAAGGCATTTTGCCCATACAAATCACCACAACATGCAACGAGGATCAGTCAGGACTTTGTCGTGCCCTGCAATTGTATGATGATTGAATTTCTTATAAAATCTATATAATCACATAATCAATAAAAGTCACTACATATGTATGTATATTTCAATCAATATGCAAAAATTCAAAAACACACACAAACATATATACATATATATATTATAGACTTGATATAATTCTCTCCTGGTAGTATTCATCGAGCCTCTGGGGAATGAATTAAAGTGAGATGAACAAAAAATTGCTTCATAGAGTCATAGATGTTCATACGACATTGTTGGGGGTCCATATCGATGCAATTCTTGAGTTGCAAGAGGTTTGGTCGCAGAGTCACAAAATCCGCTTCACAACCTCATTGTCTTGAATGAGCATAACATTTTGGATAGCAAAACAAGGGCCGCAGCGCGTGCTCCAATTTGGGGGATTGGACGTACAGCGAAGTTGGTGACTGATCATGCGGCGGCAACAGAAATACAATATACAGTATACACAACAATGATGCAAGGGCATACAAGGGGCGCTATTGTGGTGAGAAAAACGGTGTACAACGATGGGACATAGGGAATGGTTGTGATAGTTATGATCAGTGGCGTAACTAATGATAGTGTGGCAGTAACGAAGACAAAGGTGTATGCTGATAACGCTTCATGATGCAGTGTTGCCGCGTTGCATGCAATGGTAGAGCCAAGAAGCAGCAGAATAATGCAGTGGAAGCCCCGAAACCTTGCACACTCCGGAAACATATATGAGCAAGGTTCTTTCTCGCACGTTCAATCAATATCAACACATTTACTGTAATCAACAAAATGTTGATCCTGTCTTCACGCCCTAATCTTTTGAACCTTCAAGTCCATGCCGTCCTCCACGTCTGCATCCGAAAAACTGTTGAACCAGCACGTCTGTTTCCAAACCTCTTCACCTCACAGTTCTTGGAACCCCTCTTCATCAAATATCATGCTTCAAGCCCCCTTCATCCCAAGGTCAATTGAAACTCAAGTCTCTTTTGTTTATTTCTGCATCTCTGCAACCCAACCCAGCCTTCTTCATCCCAAACTTGTTGTATTCTCCAAGTTCACTCTAGCCATATGAAACAAATCTTTGGACAAAAAACCCTTCAAGCCACCTTGTTGCCACGTTTGATTGAACCATTTCATCTCACACTTGTTGAACATGTTTTGCACCTCAATATCTGCTCCTCACACGGCTCCAAATAGTCAAACACCTTTTCATCCCACGTTCTTGAAAACATTCATCGCAAAGAGGCAAAGCTGTTTGAACATCTCCACATCCCAGTCAGTTTCATCCCAACTTCTTGTCTTGGCTGCTAAATGTGTGTCAACATCTCTGCGTTACAGTCCCCCTTCTTGCCCAACATTCTGGAAACCCATCTTCACACCAAATTACATTGAACCCGTCTTCTCGCCAAGTTTCTTTGAACCTTCAAGTTTTACTTGTCATCATGTCGCCCCGTGTGTGATTGAAACTTTTCTGTCTCCCAAAATGCTTGAACTGAGAAGCGCTATTCACCTCAAAGTCCTTTGAATTCCCTTCTTCCGAAAAGTGTTTATACACAAATATAGTATATATATATAAGTTCTTGATGCACAATTGTGTTTTACAATTTAAGCATCTGAAGGCTATGATTATGGTGCTGGACCAAGCTACAAAGGCAACCTCCAGTAACCAAACAAACAAACAGGCACCAAAAAAATGAAAACATAAAATGTCAGGGAATCGTCACAGGCAGATTCCTACAAGGCCTAGTTGCAAGCAACTAAACAGGCACAGGTCAATGTCTCTTCTTTAAATCATCCCTTGCGACAAAGCATGTCTTGATTGGAGTCCTAAATTTGGGTGTGAGCAAAGCCTTAAAAAACACACACTTATATTGACATGCGTACTGATTCGGTTGCGGTTTGCCACACGCCGGCCCAAGTGAAAAAACCTAAGGGGCAAAACACCACCAAAGCAAAAGTAAGGGCGTGACTGCCGATGGTGAACCGGTGCAATGGCCGGTCGGCGTGTTCTAGTTACAACGGGGCCCACACGGAAATGAGTGGTGATCATCTTCCGGCAGGTATATATGTGCAACCTGCGTCCAGATTGCATATCGCAGCAAACTTGAAGTGTCTTCGTTGAGCGGTGACGTCAAGAGTGCCCACCGCTCCCCTCCCCTGCTGCAAACTTTTGTGAAAAGAAAAATCAAATCCAAGAGGACCCCTATGATTCGGAGGGGCGCGCACACCCCCCCCCCACTAGGGGAGGCAAATCAGTTGAAGGGAGAAAGGTTCAAACTAGCACTTCACTCACATAAGGATGCTATTTTTCTCTGAGCTCGGGGCGTCCAGGTAGCTCTACGAAAAGGCGTGAATTTCGCGAAAACAAGGATAGGCTGTCAGAGGAAGTCGGAGTTGGCCAGTGGCATCATCATGAAGGCGGACAGCAAGGGTGTGAAGAGATCGATGAAGATAAGGTGTATCCCGGCGGGAGTACTCGTAGCCAATCGGACGAACTCGTCTGGAGTTGACGCAGTCGAGCGCCAAGTCCTCAAGGGAGTAGGTAAAGGGTGCCTTGCGGGCGGTAGCGCGCCTTTTCTACAGCCAAAAGGGGTTCACGAACATGTACAAATCTTAGCTATACAAATGACATGTAATGCCTTGCACCCCGCTTGAAAAGCTGGTGACGTGAAGCTGCTTTTCACAAGCTTCCATCCGCCCAAGGGATGCTCGGCAGCCCAAGTCCTGGGCAACACTTGCAGCTGCGTAGCTGCATGTAGGGTCGGCTGCGCTGTTGCAGCCGCGGACATGTTGAGTCCAAATGAAAGACATCCCTGCCCTCCAGCAGGTATATTTCCGAAAAGCGTCCAGTGTTTCGTTCACACTGGATGGCCACATCTTTGCTTGAAGCTCAAGCCCCCACTCATGGCCAGGTGCCTTGTTGCCATCTTGAAGATCCACCACAATGCCGTGCCCTGCATGATCAGCAAGATGCCGAAGGCCACAGCAAGATCCGTGAAGATCCAATCGAATCCCCACTTCGCTCCATCATCTGTATTGGGCTCGTCCATCTTCGTCCATCAATGCCTGCTTGCTGAATCCACTGAGTGCAATGGAGTTGATGCTCTCAGTGTTCTTCTTGGTCTCCTGCTCACAGGCCGTCTCCTCCTCCAATCCAATGCCAAGCTTTAGCCTTAGTGTGTTGAACCTCTTCACTGCCAAAGCCTTCGTCCCGAAGTCCGCAGTGTTGTCCTGGCTTGGCACTGCGTGCAAGCTAAATAGCTTTCGATGCAGTGCATCCTGCACCCACAAAGACTTCACCTCCAAGTGCCGGATCCTCCCAACTGAAACACGCCGCGATCTGGAGCGGGAAGCCAATGAAGGCAAACAAATCCCTCGCTGCAAGCGGCCACACCACCATTGAACTCTGCCTCACCAGACGACAAGCAAAGCATCTGGAGGCTCCTGGCGTAGCTGAATAGCAAACAGGCGCCAACCTCAAACATTGCACAGGCACAGCTCTTCCTGGTTCTTCTTGCAGTTGGCCCAGTTGGTGGCTGAATGCACCTTCAGGATCTCCATCTCCCCGTCCTTGGGCAGCCACATGCCATAGTCTTTTGTGCCCTGCAGGTAGCGTGCCAAACGATGCAACTTGTGTAGGCTTCCATCTGTTGGCTCCTTCATGTCCTTGGTGAATTTGCGGACTGCAAACTGCACATCCGTCCTGTCGTAGGAGAGGTACAGGGCGATGCCAACACCTGCCCTGTAGATTCTGAGGCTCTCCCCACTCAGCTTGTTGCCCTCCTTGACCTCTGAGCACAGATAGGGTGTTGGAGCTGGATTGCACTCCTCCAAACCCAACATCTTCGGCAGATCGCTGATGTACTTGCCACGGGGTGTGAGGAAAATGCCGCCGGGTCCTCTTGAGACCAGCCGCTTGTTTCACCCACGCTCCCACGGCGAGCCAACCGGAAAAGTTGCCACTCCTCAGATTAGCACGTTCAATTCCACTACGTTACTTTCTTTGCTCCCTTTACTTGCTTTTCTACTCATTCTCAGGATAGTGGTTGAGTCGGGACAGACATGCATCCCTCGTTGAGACCTGCGCTTTCATTTCTTAATCTTTCTCACTGCAGCTGTTCATTTAACAAGTGTTCAAATACCCTCTGTGTTTTCTTTCTGCCTTCGATGGCCGCTTTGCGCGATCTTTCTGGCCAACCAATGATGGAGAACGACAGCTTCGACGCCCAAGGCTATAACCACCACACTCCCGCCCCGACAGACCAGATCCCTTCTCAACATTTTCTTCCGGGCAACCCGATGCCTTACATGGCACCTTCCTCCACTCACGAACCAGAGCTCCTTCTCCTTCAGTGGACGCTGCATATTATAAAATGCATCATCAGCACCATCCTACAACACCCATTGGTCCTTGATCCAATTCCAGGTCAGCGCCATTTTACGGACCAATTCCCACCGACTGTTTGTCCAATTCCGCAATGCTCTTCACCGCCTGGCACAGATGATGCTTGACCTCACCCAAGGTCGCCGTCTCCTACAATACCTACCCGGCTCTCCAGGCTCTCATGGCTACTATCGTATGGACCCCACTGTCCGTTTCCCGCCACAGACAAGCAACTTTATCTCTCCACTGCTCCACTTCACACCACCTCGCCTCCCACTCAACCTCCTCCCACTCAACCAACAAACAGTCCACTCCACCACCACCCGTGGACAATCTCCACTTCCACGACGCGTGATTCTATGGCTTCAGAGACATCCACCAAGGGCTGCAGGACTTTTCATGGCAACTGGTGACTCTCGCATATGCGGGTTTTGGCTTTTTAGCAATGCTGCCTCCAAACTACGATATCGCTTCAGGCCATGGAAAACATAGCGCAGTTTTCTTTATAATCAACACTACCTTGTTTCCTCCTTTCTCGCGTTCATTTCTTGGTTCACTCCTTTTTCCAGCATTGCCTCTTGTCAAAGGCTACATCACCGTGACCTTGACTGCAGCTCAGATTGAAGACAAGGAAATCAACGGTTGGCGATCTCCAAGATGTGATCTTCTCCCGCCTGGGCCACAGCCGTCAGTCCTTTTGGATGGCTTTACCTTCTTCTGGCGATTCCAGAGTCTGGGAGGCACCGTATACCTATACTTTGGAGGATTTGGTACTCTATTGCGTGAACACAAGACGCCTCCGACCCATCGGCTACATTCATGAATATTCGCGGGAACACACCCCCTACCCATACCGTCCGCTGCGCACAATTGCACCCAGACTTCACGATGATGCCATTGGACAACTTCGCCTCCCTCTGACTGCCTACCAGACTTTTCGTGAGATTCGCCTTTTCCTGTAGGATTCCTTTTCACCCATCTTGATTCTCGGCCGGAGCCTTATGAAAATGACGCCTCCCTTTGGGGAGGCGTGTGTGTGTGTGTGTAACCCTTGGAATCATAGGGATCCTTTCGGATTTTAGC
>CAXAMN010007324.1:230280-273819 GCA_963970005.1 Durusdinium trenchii | reverse complement strand
GTGTGGCACCGCTATCAAGTCAGTACGCATATCCATGAGTGTGTGTGTGTAACCCTTGGAATCATAGGGATCCTTTTGGATTTGTCTGGTTTGCTTTTTCGGTTTGTGTTGCCCTACGAAGACCCTTCCATCGTGTTGTGATATTCCTGAGGGACGCCTCGGGAACGTACCTGCAACAATTTTTAAAGTTTGCGGCAGTCACGCACGGAACGCCGTCACTTCGACCTGATCGCCGACCTCGACCTTGTGCTTTGGGCCGCCTTTCCTTTTAAGACCTCCAGGACTCGATGGCTTCCTACTGGTACTCTTAGGAAATGGAACCCTAGGCCGGCGTGTGGCACCGCTATCAAGTCAGTACACCCTATCCTAAGTGTGTTTGGCCTCGTGCCAACCCGGGATGAGCCCGCAGAGTGCCTCCCGTGGACCCGTTGAACGGGGGTACGTCGTTATCTCCCCTGCCCGGAGATGTACGTGTCCGCAGCGGACAGTAGCTGGCTCATGCCACCAGAACTCCGATTTTGTCTTATCTTAGGAATTCCAAGCTGGCTTATGCCTTTACGTGACCGTAGCGGTCAAAGGTGGCAGCCCCTGGGCAAGCCGTACGTGGTCGCAGCGACCGAAGTTTGTTCAAGGTTCATTGGAACCTGTTGGGGCCTTAGTTTTTCAGTTGATCCGCCCCCTCTTCTCGCCATGTTTCCTTCTCCGGCTGGTCTCACTCCCGTGGAGGGCATCACGATGAGGGCCCAGACTATTCTGCATCGAGAAATTCTTCACGTACATGGCCTGCTGATCCTCGCTATTTCACTTCTTCGTACTCGCTTTGCTATCCTTTCCCCCTCCTTTATGGACTACATTACCTCACCACACCTTCAGGTACAAATTCGAGGACTTGATTCGGCGATTCGCCAGGCGACTCAGGCAGTTCATACTGGTTTGCACTACATTCAGGAGCTCCTCACTACCTTTGGCATGATGCACGCCTTGACCTACGACACTGCTCAACTGGATGCCGAACTACGTGGACGCTCGGTTTTTCCCGACCCTCGCCTACCTCCTGTCCCTCCTCCTCCTTTGGGCTCTTCTTCGACTCGACGTATGACATCCACCAGTTCCACTCCGGATGAACCAACGATCCCTCCACCGCGGAACTCTACAGCTCGCTCTCCACCTGGTATCGTGGTTACCACTTCGAACCGCACTCTCTCTACCGCCGAGTTACGATCCAGCACTACTCGTTCTCGCTCTCGGTCTCACCCTCGTACGTACCCGAGGAATCTCTAAACTGTTCCTCTGTTCATTGCGCCACTTACGAGAAAATTTCCACCCACGCTTCCTTTTGTAATGCTACTTACCATTTTGACTTGTGACACAGTATCTTGGCTTCTCACCTGTTATTTTCGACCTTTTCGGCTTTCAGCCTTCCCCACGCTCTAAGCCCTTCCGGTCCCGCGCGTTTCGTTTCGTCTCGCCGCCATGTCTGCACCGTCTACGACGACACCGACTCCTCCTACAGGCTTGGTACCCATAGGATCCTCTTAGTCTATTAATAGACAGGATATATCTTAGTCTATATTAGTCTATAGACTATTTCCTGATAAGCTCTTATATCTTATCATCGTAATAGGATAAAATCCTATTTTCAAAAATAAGATTGAAATTTGACATTGGAAACATGGATAGTCCCTATTTATTGGTCCAAATTTGTGGTGTTTTTTCGATGCATTTCTGCGGTAGAGGTCGGCACTTTGGTTGCATGTCGGAGGGTCTGGTCTGCTATTTCAGTGAATGAATGACTTTTTTGTCAGAGAGTTAGAGCAGGTTCGCTGAAAGATGTGCAATTGGATTTCCGCATTTTCCACACACACTTCGAACTTTGATTGTCAGTTAATGCAATCTCCCGAGGAAAAGAATGGCTCAACGGTAAGGTGGAAAGTCAGCGCAATTGTAGATGTTTGAACAAATGGTTTTCGCACATCTGCAGTTCACAAGAATAGCGGTGTCGAGCGATCAGTGCGGCTGCACATCTGCGGTGGGAAAAGGTTTTGGGGTCTATCATGAGAAAAACCATGGAACCAACGAACAGCAGCAGGGTGGACCATTGGTGTCAATGTGTTATTCTGCAGGTACAGGATCAAGCGTCCTTGATCCCTTCCCATCTGTGGTCGTAGCTTCGTTGCGTGCAGTGGACCACAGATGCTGCACGCCCCTGCTTGTGGAGTGGTGGTGGTGGAAAAACCCTTTGTCCAGGGTGGGACACACACAAGTCGCCGCATTCGGCGCTTTTTCAAAAACCGGTGGCAGGCGTGGTAGTTATGTCCCTTTTGGACATATAGGTTCACGAGTTCAGCCGCAGCAAGGTCAGCGCTGGAGGGTGGAAATGTGTATTTTCGAATGGTGTGAAGTCGTGATTGGAGGCCGGACAGAGCCAAGCGCTGGCTCCCGGCAGTGGTGGAATCCCGGATTTTCCAGGGTTGAGAAGGTTGCATGTAGGTGATGGTGCGTTGTGGGAGGTCGATGTTGAAACCGAGGAGATGAAAGTCCTCCACCGGTTCTAGTTCCACAGGGTCGCCAAAGAAATTGTGGTGGATGAGGGTTTGGATAGCCGGGTGTTGAAGGAAATGTTCGTTGTGGACAATGAAGCGGTTGTCGACATATCGATAGTAGGTAAAGTGGAGGTCTGTATGTTGAAGGAGATTGTTGTGGATCTGATGCCAGGAATGCTCAATGAGGGTGATGGCAACGTTGCATAGGGCTGGAGAGAGCTGGGATCCAATCCCGGCCCCTCGGATTTGTTTGTAAGTATGGTTGCAAGCCCGGAAAATGCATGTGTTGAGGGCAAAAGCCACGATGGTGGTAATGTCGGAAGTCTGGATGGTGCGTTGGGTGGGGTGTTTCTGATGGTGTCGGCCAATGTGTGAGTGGTGGAAGGGATTGCCAGTGGCCTGGACATCCACCGTTAAGGTGTGTGTGGATTGCTGTTGCTGCCAGTGGTGGACGAGGGAATGAACTGCGTCGATGAGTCGGTGCTGGGGAACGGAGTTGAAAAAGCCAACCAGGTCATCGTTGGTGGCATGTAGTGAGATGTCTGGTGGGGTTTGGGTGAGGTAACTGTGAAAGTGGTGCCAAAGCTGGGGAATGGACATTTGGCCTGGATGTTGAGGGTAGAGGTGTTGGAGGATGATGTCAAGGGCACGGCTGGTGATGCGTAGCAGGTTGCCACTGAGTGATTGGAAGTATGAAATGATTGTGCGGCCTTTTTGCCAGTGCTTCTTCTCCTTGAGGTGGACAACCCCGTAGGGGATGTTGAAGTCTTTGCGAAAGCCCCACTTGTAGCGATTGCGCAAGATGGGGGGGACAGTGGCGGCCAGGTGGTCGTGGATGTTAGCGGCAGTGATGTGGGGAAGTGGTTCGAAAAGTTCGGGGGATTGCCAGGTGTTCAAGGCGCCGGTGAAATATTGGCGAGGGCAAAACAACCGGAGTTGTTGGAGCTCATGATCGGCATGGTGGAGCAATGTGTGTTTGCCCAAATGTTCTTGGAGCTGGCGAAGCAGGCGAGCCGTAAATCGAGGCTGTTGTTTGAGGTGTATGTTATGGAGGCGCCATTGGTGCTCAAGGAAAGGTTGTAGGTGTTGAACGAGGGATGGTGGAAGCCCCTGTAGTTTGAGCCATTTGGTATAGGCCGTCTTGAAAATGAGGAAATAACGAGCCTTGCTTGGGTAATAGGTACTGTTCATGTTGGCGTTGAGGAAAATGCTGAGGTGCGTAGGGAGTTGGAGTTGATCAAGTGTGAGGATGTAATGGCCGTCGACGGTAGGGGTCTCTGGATCCTGCAGGAGGGTGCGAAGGTGATCGCATGCACAGGGGAGGTCTGCGGGATCTGGCGGGGAGTGGAGGGTGTCCTCCCACGTGCGGTGGTTGTGTAGGTGGGAGCGCAGGGTTTTGTGGGCGGCCTCCCTCAGTCTGTGTGAGGGGAGGTGGAGGGGTATGGTGAAATGCTTGTGCTGCTGGATGGTGGTGCGAAGCCATTGTTGGCAGTGCTTGGGAAAGTCGTCATGGGCCAAGAAGGGCACTGTCAATGGGATGTTTGGCTTTGGTGGTGTGAGATTGCGGTAGATCAAGGCTTTGTTGAGAATGTGGAGAGCTCGGCTGCGGCCAGGTTCTTCCAAATTCGCGGCCATGCGCCGTATTGCATACACCTCGAGGTCTGTGTGGCGGCCGCTTCTTAGCTGCTTTGCTGCCTCAAAAGAGGCTGCGGTGTGTTTGGTGAGGTTGCGAAGGATTTGGAGGGCGTGATGCTTCGTGGAAGTGTAAAGGTGTGGTTCTCTGAGGGTGTACTGGCGTTGTCGAAGGCGTCGGAAAAGTCGTTTGTGAGTGGCTAGTCTGGAGTAGAAGTGGGCTCTGTGCTTCGCAAACTGCCATCCCTGAGCTTTAAGTTTGAGGTGGTGGGAAATGAAAGGCCAGTTGAGTGAAGGCATCCAGTTGGCGATGTAGTGGTGCTCTTGGATCCAGGCTTGGTCGTAGGTATCATGGGAGGTGAGTTGGATAGTGGTGTAGTGGTGGATGTTGTTGTGGGAATGCCAATAACGTAAAGAGAGTTCTGCAGAAATGGGAATGTTGTTTTGAAGTTGTTTGAGTTTGGCGCGGCGATCGTGTTCACGGTGGGGGACGCCGATAGCTGTGGAGCCAACGTAGAAGTGGCCGTGTTGGTGGTAACAGCGTTGGGGTTGGTCGGGATTGAAGTGGAGCTTGATGTAGACGGAATTGGAAGAGAGGAAGTTGTGGTAGTGGTAGGTGTGTGGTAAAATGTGGAGCTGGCGGAGGCGGTTGCGCCATTGTTGTGAGCGACGGGTGTTGGAGGGGTATGCGAAAAGTAGTGTGATGTGGATGAGGCCGGTTGCAAAGATGGCCTCGGCGCGGTCAATGTATTGGGTGCGGTGGATGAGGAGGGAAAGTGTGCAGTGCAGGTGGAAGAGTTGGGTGAGGTTGGTGTGGCTGGGTTGCTGCTGGGCCACGATGGCGAGTCAGCAACCAATGGCTGCTCCTACTCCCACCAGCTGTTGTAGGCTACGGATGGGGAGTCGATTGACTCGGTTGAGGGGTAGGCCATATTTGGTGGCTGCCTCTTTTAGCTGCTGCGTGGTGACCTTGCTGGTTTGCAGCAGTCGGATGACGTCCGTCGCAGCTTCTTGGATGGTGGGGTCAAAGGTAGTGACCCAGTGTTGGATCTCTGGGTAGTTCCAGCCTTCGGGGATGTCGTCTTGCAGAGTGGGGTGTGGTGGTTGCAAGACATCGGTGATGGCTGGTGGTTTCGGTGGTGGTGGCGTGGGTGCGTGAGAAGGGGCGGCTGGTGCGGAAGATCGGCTGGTGTTCTTGACTGGTGTGAGTGGGTTGCCCAGGTCCTGGAGTTTCTGACGTGCACGAGCCAGTTCGTCGTTGGTGGTCTTGAGGGCGCGTAGGGCGGAGCCTTCCGCAGGTGCTGGGGAGTGGGTTTGCAGTTGGTCGATAAGCAGTTTGATGAGGGGAGCGTGAAAAGCTCGAGCATGGGTGGTTTTGTTGGGAACGTCTGTGCTCTGTTGTGTGTGAAGAGCCTCCGCGATGCCGTCAAGGTCAAGGCGGTGCTCGCGGAGTTGTTGGAGAAAGAGGGTCACGAAGACCGACTCCGCTATGCTTCTGGTGGCAATGAAACCTGTAAATTTGCCGTTGCTCAGTGTGCGGGCGGTGAACTCGGAGGTACCGTGGTAGGCCAATTGCCACGGGAAGACCTCAAATGTGGGAAGGCCGGCCACTCCTGCTTTGCGAGACCACTGGGTGGGTTGGATTGTACGATGTAGTTGGTGGCCGTGCAGGGTGTTGGAGTCCCAATGTTGCTCGGTGGGGTTCCAGGAGTCGGGAACAGGTGGTATGGGTGATGGGATGTGTGGGGGCGGTGGGGCGGGCGCTGTGGTGCCACGTGTTGTAGGTGGTGGCGGGGGGCTGTGTTTGAAAGTCGATGGTGGTGGAGTGACAGGATCGGCCGTGGGTAGGGGTGGCGGCGGCGGAGGTGGAAACTCTGGCTGGGAGTTGGGTGCCTGGGATGGGGGTGTTGGCTGCGATGGCGGTGTGTACGGTGGAGTCACATAAGGGTTGGAGTGGTGGACGTGGTGTGTGCGAAGTGCGTGAGTGAGTGGGCCGTAGGCGCCTGTGGGGCTGTAGGTGTGATGGGCGGTGGTGGGAGGAGAAGTTGTGGTATCTGGGTTGTTGAGCTGCTGATGGTGTTGCTGCATCAAGTAATGATTCCAGTAATATTGCTGCCACTGCGCGTCCATGGTGGCTGAGCGAAGTATCACTGGATCGTGGGAGTGGATCACCGGTTGTTGATTTGAGCAAGCTGAAAATGTAAAAACAGGTGCAAGACAGTCATTTGGGGAGGCAATGGTGGCGTTAAAACAGTCATGCTGCCGGAAAAACGGTGTCAAAGAGAAAAACTCGAAGGACCGCTTAACGCACAGTAAAACCGGAAAAACTCAAAAGGCGCCTGTGTGGGTGCGAACAAAAATTGAGAATCATATTGAAAATCAGACTGTCCACGGAAACGCGCTGTTTTTCGTTGTGCAAGGTGAAACTGAAAGTGGTTGGCTGCGGAGTAAGCTGAGCGACTGCCCGAAGATGATGGTGGGAAAGTTGTTGGAAAGTTGTGGTAGAACCGAAACCGTATGGCCAAAAAAAGAGGGTGGTAACATGTTGTACAAGTCATCTTCGGTGGAATCATGGCAGGCGCCTCAGGAGCTGCAGCTGCGTGATCAATGGTTATCTGCATGCCACGGGTCGTTGACTGGGTCGTAGTCTTGTTGTGATAGCGGCAAGGGGCGCCCTTGCGCGTCCAACCAGATCGTGGGTGGGCGGTGTGTGACCACCGGAGGTTGTGAACTCATGGTGGA
Source organism: Durusdinium trenchii (assembly GCA_963970005.1). Classification (NCBI taxonomy): domain Eukaryota; class Dinophyceae; order Suessiales; family Symbiodiniaceae; genus Durusdinium; species Durusdinium trenchii. Next base: position 266,902 of record CAXAMN010007324.1, on the reverse strand, counting down.
AGAGCCAGTCTGTGGTGAGATGAGAGGGGTGGGTTGCTGTGGTGGGATGGGGTAATGTGCTGGCCACGGGTGAGTAGGTGGAGGAGCGGCTGTTGGTGGTGCCACTGAGGGTGCTGGCGTGTAAGATCCGCCGTGAGCAGGAGGCCAGCCAGTTGCCGGGGGAACAGGCTGAAGGGGTTCGGTGGTAGAGTGTTGCTGTAGGGCTTGAGAGAGCGACGGTGGTGGTCGCTTTGGAAGTGGGTGGACTGTAACAGGGCGGTTGATGCCTGAGGCACTGCCAGGGGGCGTTCTGTGCGTGGATCTGGCTGGCGGGTGCGAGTGGGGGTAGTGGTGCGAGGAGGTGTCTTGGAACGCCTGTTGCGTGGTGTGCCGCCGATGGGGGATGGAAATGTAAGTGGAGTTTGGGGCTGTTCTGGCAAAGTGACAGGAGGTGTGGGGATGAGGTTGACGTATTGCCAGCGATCGTGTGGTTGTTTGTTGGTGGCTGATGTGGGATTGGGGGATGCTGTGGGAAAAGCATTGCTGGCTGCGGGAGGGGAAGTTGCCGATTGGTTGCTGTCTGCTGTGGGCATGATGCCGGCAAAAGAAGGGAGCTGGACGATGGCGTGGATGTCCGTCTGGACATGACGGTGGTGGGTGGCTGGTCGAGGGGTTGCTCGAGGTGTGGTCTGTTGAGATTCGTGCATGAGAAGTGGTGGAAGTGGATGGGCCAGGATGGATTCTGACGGTGGAGGAGTTTGAGTGGCGACGTCCTGCAAAGTAGTGCTGCGGGCTGTGGCGGTAGGAATTGGGTAGAAGCGCAGGGGTGAAGTGGAACTGGGAGGACGGTCAGTCTCGTCGTGTGTGGATGTGGAGGTTTGTGCGGTTAGGTTGGGATCCAGGAAATATGCTGATGGGGGAAACCGAGCCATGGTATCAATGGCGTTGAGAGCCAGGCGGGTGTGGCTCTGGATGCGTTGTACGTTGTTGTGGTAAATGGCAATGAGCCGCTGGACAGGTGGTGGGAGTGTATCCGTGAGAGGTGGATGTCCGATAGGGGTGTCAGTAAGGGCGTTGAGGCTGTCCAGGTGTTGGTGAAGAACGAATCTGTGGACGTGAAGGTCGGTGAGGATGCCCATAAGGGCGTGGGGTGGTTGGAGGGTGTATACTTCGGCCCAAAACGATTGGTCTGCCGAGATGTTTGTGGTGTCTGTTGGTGCAGGTTGTGAGGGTGGGGAAAGTGGGTTGGGTGGAGGTTGCTGCGGGGATGTTGGATCCTGCACTTGTGGAGGTGTTTCCTCCGGGTCTTCATTGAAGACGAATAGAACCTCAGACTGCTCATCATAGTCAGTGCGCCGCTCCATTGACAGCTAAGTGTGGAGGCGGTGCACGGTTGCAGGTAACGATCACGAGTTTGAAAAAACGGCTGCGGTCCGATGGAACAAACCTGCCTGTGGGAGTGCGAGGTTGGAAACAGGTGTCAATCCAAGTAGAAAGGATAGGAAAAAGTAGCAAAAGTCGAAAAGTGGTAAGTAAAAAACTGAAAGGAGGTGGCGTTCTTTTTAGTCATCACACGCTGTGTGAAGGTGCGGGGTGAGACTATGAGCTGCTGTGGCGTGAGTTGAGCTCGGCCGCGGCTGCAGCAGCGGCTTGGCGCGCAATCCGCAGGATAGTTTGTTGGAGCGTGGCCGCCTGCTGCTCTGTTAGTGGCGCATCGGGGATGGGGGGTACCGGTGGGAAAACTGTAGTGGTGTTGGCTGCTATGAGGGCGAGCGCGAGGATTGGCCATGACAAGTGATGGAATGTGATGGCGTATAAAAGGCTGCAGAGCTGAGGTGAGCCTGAAAACTGTAAAGTCAAAGGTGGGCAACTGGGTGAAACATAAATTGGGTGTGAATAAACACAATTCAGTGCATGTCAGCTGATTTGTCGTGTGGCACGCCGTAAGGAAAGTGGGTGAAACGGATCAAATGAAATAGCTGCCAACTGGCGTGAGTGGAGATTTCTCCGGATGACTGTCCTCACTAAGCGGTCGCTCAGCAGCCGGCGGCAGCGGCGCAGCAGCTGGAGTCGTTGGGTATTGTGAAGTCGGTGGTGTTGTGGTGGGGGAAGGGGAGAAGTCCGGTTGCGAGTGTGGTGCTGGGGAAATTGCTGGTGATGTAGGTGTTGGTGAGGGGGAAGGCGCTTGCCGTGGTGGTGCAGGTGGTGGTAGTGTGGAGAAAAGTTGCTGGTCTTGCTGTCGTTGCATGTCTTTGAGTTCTTGCCAGCGGGCTTGGCATTGTGCAACGGAGAACCCGACCCGGCGGGCCACAGTAGCCCAGTTGGGACGAAGTTTTGGGTTTTCTTTGAGTTCAATCAGGCGACAATCAGCGTCGCCGTCCCAAGCGTCCCAGTCTGCGTTTTGGTTCAGTGGTGGTGGGGGTGGTTGCTTTCGCTTGCGTGTTGTGGTGGGTTGTGGATCAGGGGGTGTTGCTGGAGTGTCGTCTGAATCCTGTAAGGGTGGTGCTGGTGAGCGGATGAGTGGTCTGGATGGTGCTGAGTCGCAGGATGAGGTGGTGGATGGTAAACGTATGGGGTGATTGGGTGGAGTTGGAAGTGGCTGAAAGTGTTGGCGGAAAGTGGGGTCTGCTTGGTGGCTGTGATGGAGGAAAACCGTGTGGAGGTGTGCTACAATATCTGTTGCTTGTCGGAGCAGGTTGTGCACCTGGGAAAGTGCCACTGCGGTTTTGTGTAGGAGAGTTGTGGTGTCGTTTTGTAGAGGTGTCAGCTTGCTGCTCATGTGGCTGAGATGTAGGGGTGTGCAGTAGTCAAGAATCGTCACAGGTTGCTGCAGCAGCGCGCCAAAGCAGCCGGAAAGCGGCGAGTCTGAGGAAGCACATCATTCCGAGGCCGTGCGTATGAATTAAGCGAGCATCAAATTCCCACAGGCAAAAGGATGAATACACAATGCAAATTGGACAAGCGAGTACAAGGCTTAAAATTCACTCTCCACGATGCAGAAACTGACATGTGAAAGAATCCTGCAAAACAGCCGAAACGATTCAAAAGATTCTCAGCAAAAATTGCGGAGCTAGAAGAATGAAGGGTTCAAAAATGCCCGTGGTTGCTGCAAGAGGCTCTTTTTTTGCTGTTACAGCAAAGGTTGGGTGGTGGTGTGAGACCGAAAGTGGATGTGGAGGTGGTAGTGTTGTGTTGATGTGTGGCAGTGGTGTTATGGGTCCGGTGGGGTGGAGTTGGTAGACCAGGCCAGTCCTTTGACGATGGCGTGGTCGGGGTGGATCACCCAGCAGCGGCCTTTCTGATGAAAGACCGCACCATGGTGGTCGTTGAGGAGGTTCATGGCGTGCTCCTCACCTCCAGAGGTATACTTTGTGGCGGCACCCCAAGCAAGGAGTGTGATGATAAGGGAATGGGAGTTCTTGTGGAGTTGCCAGGTGTTGTGGATGATGCGGGCAAGTTCGTTGTGGTCATGGGGTTGGTTGTGGGTGATGCGAACGCCCTGGGCAAAAAATCCAGGGTAGTTGGCAAAGTGGAGTGTGCTGGGTAGAAAACGGCCTTGGCGTAGAATGTTGGAAATGTTGCCGACGGGGCCTGTGTGGCCTGCGTTGATGTGGGCAACTTCTCGGTGGGTTGATGTGGCGCGGGAAACCGCAGGTGGCTCGGGTGTAGTGGCTTTGGTGTTGAGGAAGGGAAGTGAAATGGCAAAGTATTGGAATTGGTCGTATTGGTGTGTTGTGTCGTTCCACTTAGTGTGGGTGTATTGGCGGAAATCGTTGATCTCCTTGTAGGAGATGTTGCAGTCTGTGAGGATATTGGCAATGTACTGGTGCTGTGGTCTGTTGGGATTGTCGAGTTGGGTGGCGTGGAATTCGAGCCATTCCAGGATTTGGTCTGCGGGTGTGAGGGTGTGAAAGTTGAGTGGAGGTCGCCAACGGTTGAGTGGGCGACGGATGACGGCTGTGGTGGGATATTGAGAGGGGTCAGGGTTTGCGTGTTCGGTGTTTGGGCGTAGATCAATGGGTGGTGGTGGGGATCGACTGCGGGCTGGTGTGAGGCTAGATGTGTAGGTGGATGTGGAAGGCGAGCGCCGTCGCCTGGTTTTGCTGTGGTGTTTGGAATGGTGGTGATGGCGATGTCGGCGGCGGTGGCGGTGGCGTCCTCTGTGGTGATGGTCGGACTTGCGTCGGCTCTTGTGATGGTGGCGGCGACTGCTGTGTGGTGGTTGTGGGGAAGGTGGTTGTGGCGCTGGTGAGGCAGTGGTGTCAGGTTTGTCTGATGCTGGGATTGAAGGTCCCGGTGCTGGTGCGGCAGGGACCAGCGAGGGGGATGCTGAATGTTGGGATACGGTGGCCGGTGTGTTTTGGACTGGTAGTGGATTGTCCTGGGCAGTCGTGGGGATGGGTTGGATCGGTGGTGCTGGATCCGATGGTAGCTGCTGTTGAAATGGAGGTTGGGTTGGCGTTGAGGCAGTGGTAATGTGTGGAGGCGGTGGTGGGGGTCCCGGTTGGAGTGGATGTTGTGTGACGGGGGGAAAAGCTGAATAGGGTTGCCAAACGCCCTGGGGGATGGCACATTGGGGATCTGTGGATGGATAATTGGCAATCGCAGTCTGTTGTTGTGTTAGAGAGGGATGTGTCAGTGTGGTGGGGGGAGGAAGTTCGGCTGGTGGTGTGGGATGATGTGGTGGTATCAGGTAGGACGGGGGAGGTGCTGCTGTCGGAAACACTGGAGCTGGATGTGTGGGTTGCGGTGGCACGTGACATGGGGGGACAAAAGTCCAAGTGGATGGTGTGCCGTAGGTCAGTGCGGTAGCAGTAGGGGTGGATAAAACCGGTTGTGGTTGAAATGGCTGTGGTTGTGGGTGAGGGTATGCCGATGGTTGTGTTGTGGGAAAGGTGGGTGCAGTTGATGGCTGCGGCAGCGGCCATGTGGGTTGAGGTTGTGTGGTAGGTAGTGGTGGTGGCGTGGTGTGAGCATAGGGCCACGGAAAATGCATGTCGTGGTCGTAGCTATGGCTCGGCGCGGCGCGGCAGCAAAAGGCAGCGAAGAAATGCCGAGTGGTGTTGTCTTGTTGTTGTTGAAGGTGTCAGGGCTGGTGTCGGTGGTGGGAAAGTTGTAAGGTGATGCTAAGCGTTAGCTTGTTGGTAAGTGTGTGTTCATGCATCTCGAATTAAGCTGAAGAGTTGCAATGCCCTTCCTTGAGTGCTGTTGATGAGAGAGTCGCGGCAGCAACATAACGAACACCTAAACATGTACATGAAATCAAAAATCAGAAGTTCTGAGTCTGATGGATTTGTCGAAAACCGTTTTTTGGCCCGGCGGCCGTTGTGGCAGTTGATTCAAAGAGGGGGTCGGTGCTTTCCTGTGATGTTCCAGTGATCGGTGGAGCGTTGGGGTGGTTGCTTTCCCATGCAAAAACAGCGCCCCTGTGAAGGGGATCACACTCAGCACCCGAGTGGGACGGCTGAGCAGGACACACTTCGAACTTTGATTGTCAGTTAATGCAATCTCCCGAGGAAAAGAATGGCTCAACGGTAAGGTGGAAAGTCAGCGCAATTGTAGATGTTTGAACAAATGGTTTTGGCACATCTGCAGTTCACAAGAATAGCGGTGTCGAGCGATCAGTGCGGCTGCACATCTGCGGTGGGAAAAGGTTTTGGGGTCTATCATGAGAAAAACCATGGAACCAACGAACAGCAGCAGGGTGGACCATTGGTGTCAATGTGTTATTCTGCAGGTACAGGATCAAGCGTCCTTGATCCCTTCCCATCTGTGGTCGTAGCTTCGTTGCGTGCAGTGGACCACAGATGCTGCACGCCCCTGCTTGTGGAGTGGTGGTGGTGGAAAAACCCTTTGTCCAGGGTGGGACACACACACACACACTGACACACATTTCCACATTTCCATTTCCACATGTCCATTTCCACATGTCCATTTCCACATTTCCATTTCCACATTTCCATTTCCACAGTTTCGATTATTCCATTCTGTCTGCACATTGCATCACATATCCCATTTCCTTTTCCACATCTCGACCTTTTTTCCACATGTCTGAACAGTCCCACATTTCAAGCATTTTTCACCTTTCTGCTCAAGTTGGGGCAATTTTTGTCACAGCGCTGTCGCGGCTTTTGAACCATGGGTGGGGATGGAGGCGGTGACAGCGCTGCAGAGCTGCTGGCTTTGGAGGACGCCACGGCTGCTGCAGAGGCCAGAGTGACTGAAGAGGCTGAAACTGAGACTCCAGGCGCAAAAGCAAAAGGGATTGCAGCAAAAGGCAAAGCCAAATGCAAGCCCAAAGCAAAAGGCATAATGAAAAGGCCGGCGGCGCAGAATGCATCGTCGCGCAAGAAGGCAAAAGCAGAAGGCCGCCATGATGAAGAAGAGGAGACGGCCATGAACGAGGAAACGGAAGAGAATGAAACTCTGCCGGAGGAAAAAAAGAAGAAGGAGAACAAGAAGGAAACGGCAAAGAAGGAGAACAAGAAGGAGAACAAGAAGGAGAACAAGAAGGACGAGAAGGCAAATGATAAGGACAAGAAGGAAAAGAAAGAGAAGGAAAAGAAAGAGAAGGAAAAAAAAGAGGGCCAGGAAAAGAAGACAGGCAAGAGCAAAGACGAAGAGAAGGCCAAGCAAATCCAGCTGACCCAAAGCAGCGAGGATGAGGAGGAACCAAAGGCGCCTGGAACGGAGACCGCTGAAGAGAAAAGAGACACAAAGAAGGCCTATGTGTTCAACAAGATGCTGCACACTTTGCCAGAACAAGTGCAACAGATCTTTGCAGACAAGCAAATTTCTCGACAGGAAAAAACAAAACTAGTGAACTCAATGGTGGAAGTGAACGAGCACGGGAAGCATGTGCTGAAGAAAGTGGAGGATTGCGATGTCGCTATGGCCATGAGCCGACAATATAGGATTACAAAAGGCAAAGAAAAAGCAAAAGGCTATCCAAGATGTGTGATTGCCGCAAAGCTAGGTGGAGAGATGCAATTGGAACGGGCGTTGCAGTCTGGAGAGGTCATCCCCGTGGAGGACAAGGGCAAGATCTTTTACTGCATTCAGAGCATTTCCATTAGCACAGAGACAGGCAATCAGCAAAGTGTGCAGATGCAGCAAGCTCCTCGACAGCTGCAGGACTCAGAGCAGGACGCACTTACGGCCTTTTTCGACAACTTTGAGCCGGCCTTTGGATCGGCTGCATCGGCTGATGGTTTTTTTGGTTCTCAGCGCAGCCAGCCCAAGCAACCAAAGCGCTTGATGGATGGCATGTCGTTGGCCGGCCAGCAAAGCGGTGGAAGCTTGGGTTTGATTTTGTCAAAGTTTTCCTTTTGAGTTATGTCCATCTTTCTTTAAATATATGTTCAAGTTATGGCATGCTGTCGATCCTTGCAAGGCCAGATGCAATTGGCCCTCATGGACGCGCCATGTTCATCTGCGGCAGCTGCTCCTGCAGACCCTGCCATTTCTTTGCCAGAGAATGTCATGGGAAAAGTGGGTGATGCTTTGGAGTGGGTCAAGAAGGCTAAGGAGTCAGTGAAGAAGGTTTTGCAATCACCTGTGTCTGGACACACAGGGCAAGCCCTCAAGAGCCAGCTCAAGTCAAAGATCGAGATGGTGTTGCGCCACCAAATGGCTTTGGAGGAGTTCCGCATCTGTGCATCGGCGCCGATGAGCGCAGTCAGGCAGTGTCTCCAAGAGACCACCCAGTGCTTGGTCGAAGTCCAGGAGTTGATCAGAGCCATCCATGCCTTAGGTTAGTTTTGTCCAGCGAGGACGCAGACCTTCTATAGAAAGATGGGGAAAAGAGCTGTCATTTTTCAAATTGCCATTTCCACTTGTCCACATTTCCATTTCAACCATGTCTCCACATTTCCACCAAACATAATTCCGCATTTCCCACATTTCCTATATGTCCGCATTTCCCACATTTCCAACCGTCGTTGGTCATTGGTCTCTTTTCCTCACAGGACACTCTCATATATGTCTCCTGCAGCTTGGGTTCCAGCCTCCTAGACTCATTCTTGTTTAGATCCATCGGATCCATGGTGAAAGGAGTGAAGTCAAGCAAAGGTTCTCGCCGTCCAGGACCCCTACCCAAGGTCAAGGCGGCGCCGGCACCGCAACCAGAGCCTCCGCAAGGGCAAGGAATGCTTTTGAGGTTCGATGGCGCCGGGTACCAGGTCCTTGATGCCCAAGCTCCAGGAGCTGCAGTTTCTTCGGGCGCCCTTCCCATCTTGGCTGCTGTGCAGGCCTTGCTGTTGAAGAAATCCCTGGAAGGGATGACCCAAGATTCTCCCTCGCCGACCGACGATGAGAACGCAGGTGAATCAGGAGCAGGCGATGCAAGCGCGGCAAGCTCCCATGAACGTGTTGCGGCTGATTTCATTGCAGAGCAGCAAAAGCAGGACGTCGACATGGAGAAGGGCCCAAAGAAAGATGCCAACAAGTCGAAGGAGGGCATCGTGGACAAGTGCTGAATCTGAGAGCCCAAGATGTGCTGGTAGTTTTGACAGAGCACTTTTTCCAACGTTTAGACTCTGACAAAAAACTGCTGTCACCTAATTTCCAAGATTTCCTGATTTCCAAGATTTGTTCACTTTCCATTGTCTGAGAGTCCGAGAATTTCCAAGATGTTTCATTTCCATTGTCTGAGTGTGAGTCTCCAAGATATTTCATGTTCATTGTCTAAGAGATCCAGAGTTTCCAAACCATTTCATTTCCACTAAGAGATCCAGAGTTTCCAAGACACTTCATTTCCATTGTCTGAGCGCCCGAGAGTTTCCAAGTATATTCATCAACAGATGAGTCATTTTCATTTCCACTTGTCCACATTTCCACCAAACATATTTTGATTTCCATTTCAGAAAGTCTGAGACCTTTGCTGCGGTGGCCCAAGCAGACCTGCCAGCTGTCCAAGGAGTAGACAGCAGTAAAGTACCCAAATGCCCGAGGATTCCCCAAGGCGCGAGGAATCCCCAATGGCTGACGCAAGCAACCCTGGAAAGACTCAGAAGTACTGCGCGCCTAGGACTGTATTGTTGGTATTCGTACTCTTATTTCTCAATGTGTTGTTTTTTTAAACATTCGCTCCAAGTCCGAGGTATGGGTGGGCGCCAAAGGATCGCCTACGGGATCAACTCTAAATGACCTGTACAACCTGCTGAATGACTTCCAGCCTGTGGAGGTGCACAACCGCGAGTGGGGAGGCAAGGGCTACGCCATCGTGAAAACAAACTCAATCGAGAAGGCGTGGGACTTGTTCAACTACTTGAAGATCCTGGGGTGGAACCTCGGCAAACTTGGATGCCCCACCCAAGAATGTCGAGGAGCAGTGGTTCGATGCCCACCCCTGCAGGCTGTGGAAGGATATCCATGGAACTCACAGCGACTGCAGGTGAAGATCGAAAAGCATGACCAGAAGCCCATGGAAAGTCATGAAGAGCAAGCACTACCTGTACAACCTGCTGCGGATGGAGGCAAGGAAACCGACCAGCAGGAGACTGATGCAGCAGACCAGGATGGCAACGCAAACAAGGACGACCAGGACGACAAGGACGACAAGGACGCGGACACGGATGAGAGGGCCTTGGAGGATAAGGATAAGGAGGATGTGGAAGCAGAGCAAAAGGGTGATGAACAACGCGGTCACAAGCGAAATCTCGGTGCAGCCACAGATCTTCCGAATCTTGTCTTTTCATTCGCTTAGGCTACCTGAGAGCTAGCTTTGTCTAATTTATTTGAATGTCTGTCTGAGCCTCCGTTTTCAGAGGGTTCGTCACTTAAATCATATATGTTGTCTGCAGGAATGATGTTCCTCCTCCAGGGCAATTTGATGAACGAAAGACAAAAAAAGCCAGGCACAGTGTTCTTCTCATAGCTCATTCCAAGCAAGTATTTATTTCTATACATTTTCTTCTCCTGTGCAGGCAGGATGCGGACACAGAGAGCCCGACTCTGTGTTTGGACGACGATGAATCAGATGCTGGTCCACGAGTGAGTTTCAGGAGACGGTTGCTTGTTGACAGGTTTCTGCTATTTTGATGGCCATGACCCTGCAGGAGGTGCCTCAGGAACATGAAGGAGAACATCGATATGGCGCAAAGCTGCTTGTCCACTTGCAAAGCGATCTACCGCCGCCTGCAGCGGCAATACGATCTATGAGGACAGGCCCCCATCATGCTCCCATTCATCACAGCTATATATATTGTTCAAAGAAATTCTGGAATCTTCTTCAAGACATCCACAAATGTTTGATCTTCTCGATCCAAACCTCTGAACTTGGTAGTTATCCAATTAAGCTTTTCTTTCAATTTCACGCACGTGAGCTCTTTCTTTCAAATTGTTATCATTAGTTTTACAATAGTGTTTAATATATATTTCAAAGTTTCATCAAAGTTTTGTAAAACTTTGAAATATGGATTTCAAAGTTTTGTCAAACTTTGACGAAACTTGGAAATTTGAAATCAAAGTTTCATCAAAGTTTGACTTGATGAGTCAAAGTTTAATCAAACTTTGATTTAGGCATTTCAAACTTTGACCAAAGTTACAATACGAAAATCAAAGTTTGATCAAAGTTTGATTGTACATATCAAACTTTGACAAAACTTTGATATCATTTCAAAGTTTCATTAAAGTTTGATATTCTCAATAAAACTTTGATCAAAGTTTACTTTTGAAATCAAAGTTTGACTAAACTTTGAAATCTTGAAATCAAAGTTTGATTAAACTTTGAATTCTCCAGTCAAACTTTGATGAAACTTTGATTTTGGAATTCCAAGTTTCGTCAAAGTTTGACAAAACTTTGAAATCCATATTTCAAAGTTTTACAAAACTTTGATGAAACTTTGAAACAAATTGTGCGGCACCTTGTCTATTTTCATTTTTTCATACAATTCCTTGCTCAATTTCATCAATTTGGCGCTTTCCGTGGTCCCTGCGCAGGAGCGTGGATTTCCAGAAGCCGTGAGTTCTTCCAGAGGAAAGGACAAAAAAAGGTTGCTTGCGTCTGCGCACGAGACTTTTCCAAAGTTTCCAAGGCAATTTCCAGAGAGATTTCCAGAGAGTTGTCCGGAGAGTTTTCCAGAGAGTTCTTCAAACTTTCAAGAGAGTTTTCTGATATTTTCCATAGAGAGTTTCCAAGGAGAGCTACCTGTCAGATATTTTACAGAATGTCCATGTCAGCTTGTGGCCCAAATGAAACTACAGGAAACAAAACATCGCTGGCTCAAGTTCACACGACATCGGAGTTACACATTGGTATATTGTTCACACAATGTTCAATCAACCTCATGGAATTACACATCGGTAGACCATAGTCCCAGTCTTTTACCTTCAGGTTGTCACTCCCATGAGCGAGGTCTCACAGTATGCGCTTTCCAGAGGCGGCGCTTCACAAAAGGCAAAAGCATTTGAGGAACAACACTTCAAGAGTGTAAGGTCTCCTACTCATTTGTCAGATTTGCTTATCCAGCTCTTTGTCTGGGGCCAAGTCCCTGCAGTATTGGTTCAGCAAATTGCGGCTGCTGCCATCGAAGACGTTGAAGAAGCTAAAGGGCCAACAATCAGATCGTGGGCAATTCTAGCTGGATTGGGAAGCAAAGGCCTTCATACCAACAATGTGAACCGGGACTTGCTGCGCAAACTGGACAAGCCAAGTTTTATGCTTTCCTGGCATGGTATTCCACAAAGGGCTGCTGCGACCAAAGGCAGCGTGGGGCGCACAGCCATTCTCAGGCTTCCTTTGTTGTTGCCTCGAGATGTATGGTGTAGCATTTGGAAGTCGGGGACCTTCAAGCAGTTCATTTGTCACACTGTCAGCGATTTGGAAATCTTTTGGCAAAGCACGGACACGCACCCGGCCGTGCAGCATCACCCAATGAAACAAATAGAAAACTGGCGGCGGCGCGCTGTTCCTTTATCTCTGCATGGGGATGCGGCAGCGATTACTCTTGGTCTAGGTTCTTCCAGCAAAAGCTGTTTATTCTTGAGCTTCAAGTCTATGGTTGCCAGAAAAACATTCCAACACTTTCTGCTTGCAGCAATTTGGTCACATTGCACGGTGAAGACTGAGACTGGGGCCTTCAACACCAGCAAGAGTCTCTTCAGAATAATCTCAGATGACTTCCTGCAAATGCTGTCGGATGAAGGTAAATACAGCGATGGCTACTTCCCAGTGGTTCTGTTCACGACCGGCGACCTTGAATATTTCGCTGATTGGCATGGTTTGCCCCGATGGAATTCCAAACGACCATGTGCATTCTGCGCTATTTCCAATCGTGAAATTGGAAATTGGAAATTTGTGACAGCTTTGGAACCAGATCCATGGCAAACGCCACGAACTTCTAAATGCCCTCTCTTCAGGAGCCTCGTATCTCCTCAGGGAGTTTGCCCAGACTATATGCACACAAAGCACCTGGGCACAGATTTGCGTTTCCTAGGCAGTGTTTGTTGGCTGCTGCTCATGACTTTGATGCCAGATGTGCTTCTGCTGGAAGACCGCCTTCAGACATTGCTTGCAGAACTAAAGGAGTATTGGTCAATGAACCAAATGCCTATGGGAATCAACGCCTTGACAACAGGCATGGTGATGGCTGTCAACGACAAGCAGTGTTGGAAGACCTATCCAAAATTGAAAGTAAAAGCCAATGAAGCAGCTCTATCTCTCCCAGCGTTCAAAGCTATTTGGGAGAAGAGAATGAATGGCAGTGAGCAAAGCCATATTTGGGTAAAACTTGCGCTGGAAGCCACTTGCAATATGGATCGTATCTTGCGGGATTCCAACGAACAGTGGAAACTTAGCATTCCTGAGTCCAACAAACTTTGGCAGGCTGCAATCCAGTTTACAGTTTGCAACTCGGCCCTGGAGAAGCACTTTGCGAAGGAGAACAGGTGCTTATTCAAGCACAACACATTTAAGCATCACTGGTTGTTGCATTGTTGCAAGATGGCGGCTTTTGTTTCTCCACGCCATGTATGGTGCTACAGTGGGGAAGACTTCATGCGAACAATGAAAAAACTCATGCAAAGCTGCTTGGCTGGCAGAGCTGCGCTCAGTTCGCAGCGCAGGTTCATGGAGCGTTACGTTTTGGCCCTGACCTTCGAGCTCAAGCACGCAACTTCGACCTGGAAGTTGAAATAAAAAAAATCAAGTTTGATTTCCATTTCAGAATGTCCACTTCCATTGGTCCACATTTCCATTTCCACTTGTCCACATTTCCATTTCGAACAAGTGTCCACATTTCCACCATTTCAGAATGTAGGAAGCCATTGGTCCACATTCCATTTCCACTTGTCCACATTTCCATTTCAAACATGTCTCCACATTTCCACCTAACATAATTCCGCATTTCCCACATTTCCCCACATTTCCATTTCCACATTTCCATTTCCATTTCAACAGTTTCGATACAATTTCTTTCCATATTGTAGCCGCATGGCTCTGCAGCCACTCCAAAGTAGGTTCTAGGTGCTCAAGTTTCAGTTGCGTCAATGGAGCCGGCGCGTTTTGCTGTCAATGAAAGAATCAAGGCCTCGCCGGACATCACTGTCAGTGCTTTAGAGGACGCGCTGAAGCAAGGCTTTGACCAGATTGGCCATAGAAATCTTTCGGCGCTTACTCCACAGCTGGAGGGTATGAGCTGGAAGACAAGTCCTGCAAAGCATTTGCAAGCCTTTGTCATCCTGTGTCCAATTCTCCAGGCACTTCTTGGTGTGTGCAAAAATGGCCTTGTTCCTGATGCAAAGCTGCAGAGTGCGATGAGAGCGTGCCATGACAAGGAAATCTTCGTATGCCTTTCAGAAGGGTACCAAGCGCTATCCAATTACGTCCTGCTTCGACTTCGGCAGATGGCTGCCAAGATCAGAGACTTGATCAGCGGCTCTAATGCTTGGGAAGTTTTGTCAAGGAAGTGCAACAATCAGCAGAAGGATGTGTTCATCCGCTTGATTCGCTGTATTTGCCCAGCCTTCCTCAAGGAAACTGGTGGTGGCCAAGCTCCCACAAACATCGACCACGACCAGCTCCATGCACATGTTCCTCAAGCTTCCGGCCACCATGAACAAGCTTGGTTCATGAAGTCTTCAAGTGTTCCTCCAGCTGTTGCAGACAACAGTTCCCAAGCTTGTCAGCTTATACCTGCGCCTCAATGCGACCATGGACATGCCTTCCTGCTGGAGCCTTGAGCTGCTAATATTTTTCTAGTCGGTGTTTTTCCCCAGAAATTTGTTGTTCATTTCGCGTTGTGTTCGTTTTTCTCGCTCCTTGGAAGGCGGATTTTACAAGCATGTTTCTGGAAGACGATGGCCAAATGGGATTTGTCCAAAAAGCTGTGGCCCATGCTGCGAATGTGGCCAAGGAGGTTTTGGCGAAAAGTGTTAGAACTCACGAGTTCGAGAAGAAAGGCGCCTCGCGTAAGCCTGCTGCCCGGCCTTCGAAAAAACCTTCCGCAAAGCCTTGGTGGGTGCAATACGATGTTGAAGCCAAGAAGTCGCCACTGGCAATTTGGTATCAGCGTGACAAGGCAAAAGGTCTGACCATGTCCGCCAAGAACTTTGCCAGCCGGGTTTACCACTTGGTCGACAAGCATGTGGGACGGGATGCTGCAAAGAAGGCCCACCAGGATGCCCTTGAGTATACGCGTGGCTGCTGAAATGTCTCACTTTCAATTGGGGTTAGTCAGCATGTCTAGGCCAGGTGTCAGTCAACACCTGGAGGCCTGCTGCCTGGGAGAAAAAGAAACTGCAGAGATACTCCATGCTGCAACATGAAAAACACATTAAGAAAGAGGCAAATGTCAGTTTTTCTTGTCAGATGTCATTTTTCCATTTCCCGTTTCCATGTGTCAACATTCCCACGTTCCTCTCGACAATGTCAGTTCAGATGTCATTTTCTCCAATGATCTCAAACTGCAGATTTTGGGGCTCAATAAGGCCTGGTTTGCTCTATATTTTTGTAATTTCGCTATGCCGGGGGCAGATGTCATGTGCAAGCAGAAGCAGATGCTCAAAACCATGTCCACACCTGGTTTGATGGCGAAATGGTATTACCTGAAAAGATGCGCACCAACAAAGAACGCGGCACATGCTCTGGCCCAAAAGATTGAAAAGGAATTGATCAGACGCGGAGCTTTGATTGCTGATGACGATGAGACGACCCTGAGTGATGCATCTGATTAGACGTCCTTAATTCAAACAAAATTCAGGCTACACGAAGACACCGGTTTTACTTGGAAACCGGTTTCTTGCCTTGCCTGGAGATGTTGAGTGCTTCAACTTAATTTGTGAAAAAAAACGTTTTTGCACATTTTTCACCACCACCATTTCCCAGGCACACTTTTCCATGTTCAGAATTTCCCATTTCCAACAGCATTTTCTTAAACTGAACCCTCTCTTTTCTGCAACGCGCTCTCTGAAAGGCCTTCCTCTCTGACAAGTTTTTGCTCTCTGAACCGCGTGCTCTCTGAAACCTCTCCTTTGTTCTCTCTGACATCTCCTTTCTGAAACTGAAAACCGGGCTAGCTCTCTGACATGTTTGCCTTTCTCTCTGGCATCTTGTCTCCGTTTTTCGGCAACATTTTCGCTCAAACCTCTTCACTCTGAAATCTCTCCCTCAGAAAATGTTGTGTGTCACACTGAGAATTTCAAAGTTCTCTTACCCGTTTCATGTGTGAGTGCCTTACAGAATCTGAACACAACAAATCAAAACTCAATAAAACACATCAAAGTTTCAATGTCTTATTATGCTAATAGACTAAACTATTTTTGCTGCTAAATAGTATATATATACTAATATAGACTTTTAGTTTATTACATAGGAAATATACTATTAATAGACTAAGAGGATCCTATGGGTACCAATTGCCGGCTTACCTCCCGCCGCTCATGCAGTACTCCATCGTGAACTTCTTCATATACATTCTTCTTTACATTTGATTCTCCTGATCCTACGTGGACCTTGGGATACCGTCACTCCCTCCATCGTGGGCACGATCACTAGTCCTCGTCTTCGTACCACCCTTCGTGCCCTTGAGACTAGCATTGAACAGATTCGACGATCTACCTGCACTACATTGGTATACACGGATGAACTATGCTCCGCTTTGGAACTTCCACATCCTACTGGCCGCTTGGTTTCTTCTCCCAACTCTTTTTCCTCATCTATGGCCTTCCCTCGCCTTATCATCTCTCCTCCTTCTCCACCATCGACGACTACGACGACGACTACCATCTCCTCCTCAGACTACTCACCCTCTCCCTCCTTCTTCGAACCCTGCTTTGACATTGACGCGAATGCCACGCTCTCGCTCACGTTCTCGTTCACGACCACCTACGAGACGATTCTGATTGT
The DNA here is from genome assembly GCA_963970005.1 of Durusdinium trenchii. Taxonomy (NCBI): domain Eukaryota; class Dinophyceae; order Suessiales; family Symbiodiniaceae; genus Durusdinium; species Durusdinium trenchii. The sequence goes on along the minus strand of CAXAMN010007324.1, from coordinate 250,578 downwards.
AGGTGGATTTCTCACACACCTGACCACTTTTGGTTTCGGAAGCAAAGAAAAGAGTTCCTTTTTCTCCACACGTTAGCTTGACCACCACTTTTGGATCTCTTCGACATTGATACTCTATTATTCTTTCACTACCCTTGGGCTCACCAGCGGCCGCTCGTTTCGCCCTTTTGTATCTCGCCGCCTTTTCTGCCATGGCTTCGACACCCACACCACCCTGTGGTCTTGCCCCGGTTCCAGGCCTTCCACCTCGTGCTCAAGCAACGCTACATCGTGAACTTCTACTCGTACATGTTCTCTTGGCCCAGATCCATTCGCTGCTGCATATCCCGCTCAGCATTCGTACCCTTCCATTTATGTATCGAGTGACACACCCACAACTCCGAGCTCAACTTGAAGGATTGGACAACACGCTCCTTCTTGCCCTTTTCGCCTCAACCACACTGCCGTGCACTACACCCACGAGCTCCTCACTGCCTTGGGCCTCCTGCATATCATTCAACAGAGTCCGGAACAACTTGAAGATGAACTCGAAGGTCGCACAGACTTTGGCGATCGCGCATCCCTCTCTACACTTCCTGTTCCTTCCCACTCTACTACGACTTCATCAAGGACTACCAGGACCCACAACACTGCTGACCGGATGCCTCCCTCTTCTGAACCTCCGCCCTCTCGCCTTGTACCTCGGCCTCGCCTTCACATGCGCTCGAGATCTCGCTCTCGCCCTCGTTCGACCAGGTCCTAACTTATTCGTTTCACCCTGTACTTTGCCAGAAGCAGAAGAAAAAGCGATTCTTTGCTTTAGCTTTATTTTGATGATACCTTCGTTTTGCCTCGTTTGCTTCATTGGTGACCGCACCTTTGATTTGAACCTCGCCATTTCCTTCCCTTTACATGTCCTTTTCGGGCTCCAGTCTTTGCGACATGACTATACACGAGATGACTATCCACCCTTCCCATCTCACTTACGAATTTCCTTTCCATTTACATATCCTTTCCTTGTTTTTCCTCTTGACGAGTTACGCTTTCCGGGCGACTACCTGCCTCATGGCGAGCTCTGGTTCTTCTCCGGAATCCCATCGCCCTCATCGACGACGTGATCTTGGTCGCACCTCTCGATCAAGGGATACGAGGCACATCGAAGAAGTCGACTATGATGCTGATGACAACACCCCCCTACCATCCATCAACCCACCACCGGGCACTGAAATTGCACGTGGCCTCCCAGTCCCAGATCCACCACAACCTTCTGACACTGTCGCCGGCGACACTTCTCACCAGACTACCACCTCACATCGAACTGTTTCCGGCCCACCTTTGACACCACGTCCTCACCATTCCCAGTTTCCCTTCCCTCGACCACATTCACCCCCTGCCTTTCCACCCACCCCACCAACACATCTTACTGGTCCACTTTTTTCCACCACCACGAGTACAAGCGCCTCGTCCCAGGCCTCCACTTTCTCACCCTCGTGCTACTGGTCCACCACCTCACAACCCGTATGCACCCCGTCCGCGCCCCAGGCAACCACTTTCTTCCCGCGACCATCGCACTTCGCGGACAACACGCTCCCCTCTTACACGGCAACTCGATCGGCGACGTTCCCATCCCAGGAGCCGCTCTCCCCACTCTCGCCGACCGCGTGAACATCGACGCCGATCACCTGTGACGTCGCGCTCCCGACGTGACGACCACCCCAGTCGCCGATCGCATTCTCGACATCGCCGTTCCCAAACACACAACCGGGAGACTCGCGAATTCCCCAGGAGCGCCATCGCTCCTCCAATCTCCCCCCAACACGTTCACGATCGTGTCATTCCAGCACCCATCGTGGCCGACCACGGGCAGGCCATCACACTTCTCTTTCGGCACCTCGGGCCACCTCACACAGCACACCCGTTTCGCCTCCAGCCTCAGTTCGCCCTCCTTCTGATCGGGACTCTTCGGGGGCGCCAGCACTGGTACTACTACCTGGGCCCGGTGATCGTCCACATTCACAACCTACACCTCCAGGCTCCACCTCCATCTCACGGCCCACCACTCCACCTCAAGCATTTCAACCACCTCCTCCCGTTCCACCTCTCAGCACCCTCCCTCCCGCCGAGGCGGAAGAACTTCGACAACTCCGCCTTCAATTTCAACAACAACAACATGCTGCTCATCACCTTCAACAGCAGGCTCTCCTTCACTCCTCGTTCAATCCTTTCTTTTCCCCCTTCCAACTCTACTTTCCACAGCCCACACCATCCCCCTTGCCCATCCCCGCGGCTCCACCTTCCACCAACACACCATCGGGCCCTCCACCAGCTTCGGCCCCTCCATCGGCTCCAGAACCAGAACCAGTTGAACCTGAACCCGCCGACCTCTCCATTTCCCTTTTCACATCTCAGGCTTCCACCCAAGCCCCGGCTTCCACTTTGGCTGCATCGACCAATCGATCTCCCGATCGTTCACTTCGACCTGAAACCCCTCCACGAATGTCTCTCCAATGGGTTCGGCGCAGACCTGACTTCACCTCCCTGGAACATTCAGGCAAGTTGGTGCACCTCATGGACAATGTCATGGAGATCGCTATTGACTTGAGTCCTCAGAAACAAATTTGGACTACACCTTTTTGGCTTCACATTCGCCCATCCAGTCCTGCTGACCTTTGGCACACGATATATGAACACCTCTTTCACGACTGGAGTGACCTTCTCTCGCTTGTCAACAGTACCGCAAGTACCTGATTGAGGATCCCAACCGGCCATATAGCTGGGAAGAATGCGAAGCTCCTGAGGTACTACCCCGCACTCTTGTGGACACCACCATCCAACAGCTCAGACGCCTACTACCAACACCCCTTCGTCGCGTCCCCGCGACCTCTTGGGGCGACCACTTCGGGAACTTTATCACCTCCCTCGCCCACATTCCCCAGATCCTTGAGAAGTCACCCGTATTTCTTTGGGGAAAACTTCCGTGCCATGACTCCCTTGTCCTGCTCCTCAAGCTGGACTATCCCAAGACCGGATACTTCCATTGGACCCCGCATCAGACCATCTACACCTTTGTTCACAACTGTCCTGGAGTTTAAGTCTTGTTCCTGCTATCCGGGGCTTGAAGTTATATCTGAGGGTTCAGGCTTATTGCTGCTCCTTGAGCCAAGTGGGAAGGGGGGGGTGAGCTGGAGGTGGCTCGTGTCACACGCTTGTGCGTTCCCCCTTTGTTAAGGCTTGTCGTCGCCTTTAGGTTTGTTGGATTGCTGCAGCCACTGGCCAGGTGTGGCACCTGAGCCAGTTATTGTCACGAAACAAGAATTGAATCCGTTTGCTGTTGCGGTTTTTGGGGTTACCTGTTGTTGGGCGGCGGTGATCTCACGGTAAAGGCGCTGGCTGCCTTTGCTGGGAGATCTCGTGACAAGATTAAATTCAGGGCAAACGTGAGAAGGAACCAAAGGATGGGTAAGATGATTGGCATTAAAATTTCCGGGTTGGGAAAGGAGAATTAAGAAGCCTACTAGGGGGCCACCTACACACAAGGAATTAACACGCAACGCTGAAAACATAAATAAATAAGCCCGCTTACTCACTTGGCCCATGATTTTGCACACAACTAGATCTTTCACGGTGGAAAAATACTGAAAAGTATCTCGGGCGAGAAAAGGGGGAAAGCTAAATTGTGAAGAAACCAGGAACTACATCTGGCCCTGTCTTCATAGGCCCCAGACCCTTGACCTTTCCAATTTTATTCCAACATTGACTTGACGGAAACCATTACGCAAGACCCTCGGGTTGAACAAAGGCGGTCTCGGAGCGGCCACGTGCCGCTGAGAAAAACAACAACCAACATTGTTTCCACGGATCTCGGTCAAGCATTGGCGCGCAATTTTTTCCACACACGCGCACCGTCTCGGTCTTCTCTGGCCGCTGGCGGCTACTCGACATCCTCAACGCAGCGGTCATCGCCTTCACCATCGGCGGCCGCCTCTTCCTCGCCGCCCTCTTCTGCGTCAAGACCTTCAGGATCTGGGGATGCCAGCTCCGCTTTCTTCTCAAGCGTTTTCTTCTCCTTCGAAGCAAGGTTGGCGTTCTCGCGAGCGTCCATCATAGCTGCCTGAGGTGACCAGACAGCAGGGTCTTAATGATGAAGATTTTTTGCTCTTTGCAATATGGCAGGCCATCAGTGGAATCAAAAACAGGACATCGCAACTTTTTTGTAATTTTTGGAATCCAAGTCTCTGCCATGAGCTTCACCTCCTCGACCGATTTGCCAGCTGCAAGCGCTTCACGGCAAGCTTCCTGAGAAGCACGTTTCGTTTGCCTTTGAATTTCAACGCTGAAGAAATCACAAACAAAACAAAAGTAACAAACACATAAAGCGTGAAATGTTGAGAGGCCAACAGCGCGGTTGCGCCCAACACCTGGCCAAGTGTCCGCCACATCACGAATTTCATCTGCCGTCACATGCTTGCGCCCTTTGGCCTCGTCAGAGTACAAAAGTTAAAAACCATGAGGTCATGGGAACGGCAGGCCACAAACAGAATAAAGCTAAGGGCGGGCAAGTGACTGACACTGCCATCACTTGCTTCCCATTCATCTTCAAGCCGTAGCTGTTACTAGTTTTGTAGAACTCTTTGTAAACCTTCAAAGCCTTGCCCTCGCTGCTGGCCGCTGGTTTTGTCATCACCTTGGCAGCTGGCCGCTTAGCAGGAGCAGGTGGAGCAGCTGCTTCTTCCGAAGGTCGTGCAGGGTCTCCTCCTCCTTCCGAAGGTCGCGCAGACTCTGGTAGTGGCTCACCTTCTTGTTTTGTAGGAGGCTCAGCATGCTTGGTAGGAGCAGCAGCTGTTTTGGCTTTGGCCTTGGGCTCAGGCTTGCCCTTCACGGGAAGTTCTCGCTTCGCAGGTTTCTTCATAACAGGTGCGCACCTTCATCTTGCCCACCATTACCTTGCTCACCCGCCGGCTCATCGTCAGAGAGCGCTGTCACATCCTCCAAACGCGACGACATGAGCGGCTTCCTGGCCGCTGCTGGTAGAGTCAGAGTTGGCCTAGAGTGGAAAATGACACACCTTGAACCAGCACGTCAATGAATAGCTCAACGCCTGGGCAGGGTTTCTACATTAGAACGTGATACAGGTGAAGCGGTCCTGGGCAGCATTCTCTCACACCCGAAGAAGATGCTGCTGTGTCCGTGAGCCTCACATCCAAGGTTCACAATCGCTGGGAAAAGCCTGCTTCGAACAGAGGTTCCCTCGTGAACCTCTACAAAACTCAAAGCAGCGGTCAAAATGCACGCTGGCAAGACTGAAAGCCGGGCACACTCAATTGTCAATTGTGCATCAAGTGTCCATGTGAACAATTACAGCTAACAACAATGGTTTGACCAACTGACCGGCGTGCTTGCGCTGGAACAAAGCGAAACTACGCCTCTGGCTTCAGCCAATGGGCGCAGCCTGCCCGAAGCGTGGTGTCAGCGCAAAGCCACAGCTTGGGCTTTAAGGGAATCACCTCAGCCGGACACGATTGGTCACACTTGACTTGCCATAGCACTTGGCAGGTCGTCGTTTTGGGAAGCTTGGAGAAGGCTGCTTCGAAGACACCCCCCAACTGTGTTGGTCGCAAATTCAAAAGGTCGCCATCGAGCTTCTTCGGCACAAAGCACGCCACTTTACTCTTGGCGACCACACCATAGCGGAACGGGCGGGGCTCAAGGAGCAGCAATAAGCCTGAACCCTCAGATATAACTTCAAGCCCCGGATAGCAGGAACAAGACTTGTTTCCATGCAAGGCATCCTTACTGATGGCATCATTCGACCAAGCTCTTGGAAGGCTACACGGGACTCCGACTTCTTTCCCAGCCTGGGCTTCTACTGTCGCTGCTGCTATCCGGGTCACAACCATACCTCCGACAAACGGATCAACCCGGACATTACTGATCAGTTGACCCCGGAGCTTCAATGTGCCCTTGATGTGGCATGTGGATTTGGAGGCCGCTCCTTCTCCCGCCGGTACTTCGTGGCTGGAGAGTGCTTCTCCCGCCAAGCCCAGCACTACGTTGTGCGCTCAGGTGGCCTTCCTTGTGACGCCATCGCCAGTCACTTCTATGATGTTGTGCGGAATCGTTCAGATCAGAGGTACAAGTGTCGCACTTCTTCCAGTCAAATTCAATATGCTGGTTTCATCAGTACGGACGAATTGCCCTCTTACGGCCTTCGACGTTCTGACATTCCACTATGACATCTTCGTCCACGAGTACCATACCCTCCTTGCAGCGTTGCGACAACATGTCGCTACTGGAGCCGTCTTCCTGGAAGAAAAGAACGCCCGCCTACCACTTGTTTCTGACTTTGTTCCTTCCGGTTTCCTTTTCCTGAACCTTCTGTCCTCGACCAACATCATCTATGACCCTCTTGTCCTGTTTCGGCTCAAGTTCGTATTGGTCCCCTACTCGTTACTCTTCTATCTTGTCTCGCAATACGATGGAGGCTTCATTTTGGACTACTATGGAAACTCACCCCCAACAGGCTCCGCTGGGGATCATCAACATGCTGATCTCCCGGCGCACTTTGGTGGATTCGATTTCTCGTTCCTTGGAGGTACTATTTGAGATGCCCTACACCACTGACTTCCCTCCAGGCCTTCCGGCTGACTTGGAACAGCTTCTCCGTGATCTACATGCTTCCACGGAGCGATTGATGGACGAAGTCAACCAGACGAATAGGCTACTGCATCGTCTTGCCTTGTACCCACCTCATGCTCTACCGACTCAACCTTGGATCCCCAATGATGCCGTACTACCACCTTTACCTCATCCATATGGTCCGGCTTCACCCTCATCCAGGACTTCGTCACCTCCCTAACTCTGACTCGGGCCACAAGCTGCCCTCTTCCTTCGATGCATCTAGGTCAAAAAGAGCTTTATTACTGACGATTTTTGAGTTTCAACCCACGTTATCTCCCACTTTCCTCACGTTGTCACCCATTTCTCTGCTTTTCTCTCACTACCTACTTGTGGTTCTTTCCCTTTCTTCACTTCCTCACCTTCCCTTTCTACCACTACCGCAGCCGTTTGCCACTCAGATTGCCGCACCTCCTGTTCTTCTCGTCCTCGACCTCATGGATCCTCCTCCCACGGGCCTACTTGCGGGCTCTACGGCTCCACCACCACGACAAGCCGTATTCAATCCTTACCGCCTTCCGGTCAGTCCACCACCCGGGAACGTCCGACCTCAACCACACCGCCAACCTGAACTTCTATGGCTCCACTGGATGGTCTGCCTTGCTGCTTGGACGACCGAGGCTCTTTGCGCCCACCCGATGATGTCTCAAGAGGTACCACCTGATGAACACTTTGAGACTATCTCCGCCCGGAACATTTACATCCAGACACGTCGTGCTGTCCATGAGTTCAATGTTCAACAACGTCGGATTGCTCGTGGGGTTTCCCTTCTCCAACATGTTGTCCCTCATCCTTCCGAGACCACTACATTTGGTCAGTATCGTGTCAACCCTAACGGATTCTTTCGCGCCTTGGGCACTCCGGAGGAGAATTTAGCCCTTGGCGCTGCAGCTGATGAAGCTCTTTTGTCCCGAACTCACCACCGGAATCACCTCCAACCCCGAACCCCCGCCACTCCGGCTACACCACCACCTATCACTACGCCCACACCTACCCGCTCCCGCTCTCGTACACCACCACCCAATCCTCTACTCCTTTTCGCAGATACCTCCACATCCACCTCTACACCATGGACGACATCCTCCCGCGGTTCTACTCCCTCCACTCTCTCTTCAGCGCTGGATCGTTCCCATCAATGTCCTCTTGATGGACGAGGTCGTCATCTCTGGCAAGCTACACGACACAGGACTCCTCCACCGGCATCGACTCCGGCTGATTCTACTGAGGTTCCATCACCACTTCCGCCAGCGCCTTCTTTGTGAATTTTATGCGGCTGCCTTAGTGCACCTTTTTGACTCAGGCGCGCGTGTCCAAAACAGTGCCTTTTACGATTTCACCGAGCTCTTCTTTCTTTCTTTTTCCTTTTCCTTCTCTCTTCTCCCCTTTCCCTTTCCTTCCCTTTTCTTTTCTTTTCTTTCTCTCATTGCTTTTCTTCACCTTGCAATATTTGTGACCTCCTGGTCCTTACCGCCGCCACTTCCTTTCAGCTCTCAATTTTGCTCCTTTCGTGTCACATTCGTCCTCAACGACCTTTCTCTCTGACCATGGCCCGCGGACGCTCCACGAGCAGCTCCCCTGACACTCATCGACATCGAGGAAAACGTGATCGTCGCACCTCTCGTCGTTCCCGCTCTCTACGCAGGAAATCCACTGGGCTTCCAGTTGAAACTCCTACTTCGACCACCACCTTCGAGACCCGGTGCCCGATTCCCAAGGCCTGGTCCTCCGATGACATTTACTTGGATCGGCAACAGGAGTATAAACTGACTTTTCCTCGTCGAGTCATCGCAACTGCTTGGAGTCGTGAATTACATATTGATCACCAACCCATTGAGGATGTACGTCTTATCGACGTGCTCAGTCGCAAGCAGGAGACCTGGACTTTACGCCTTGTCGCCAACGGCAGGTTGGTCCAGTACGAGGGATTCCGGAATCGTCAAGAGGCCTACCTATGGTCCTCCCTCTCCCGGAAAATCTTCAAGAGCTTCGATGTTGACATCGCCCGCATCATCGGTCACCTTCATCCTGCTTCCCTCAAGGACGACTGGGATGAGAAGCGCAAAGGCTTGGGTCGCCTTGCAGATCGCGTTTTCGACCATTTACGTGATCAGATGCCCAAGAACACTACCGAGGCTCTCCAGGACCAAGTGGAGCAACTAATGAAGGAGAACGAGAAGCTCAAAGCTGCCACCGGCCGCGCCTCTTCACCAGTTCTCAGCCCCTCAGAACCGGAAACCCCCACTGATCGTGAACGCCTGCGTTTGGACAAATCCAAGCCTCACATCACCCCACCGGCTCCTCCTCGCTCGGGACGCACCTTGGACAGTCACTTCAAGCCATCTACGCCAGAACCGGAGAAGTCCACCCCACCTCCTGCTGCTCCTGCGGATCCCCTCCATGCCTATATTGTCGGCACATATCGACCAGTATTGGAGGATAGTGCACCTACGAAAGCCACCAAGGACCAAGACTGAGATCGACAAATGGATCAAGGCAAACATCAAGGACAAGGCTCGATTGACCAAATTGGAAGACACCGCCAAAGAGATCGACTCCACCATCTCTACCCTCAAGGCTGACAAGTTGGATCTTCCCAATCTATGCCGTCTTACTATTGCCTGGGGCTGGGACCCCAAGTTGGCTCAGAGCGCCAGCCAAAATGCCCTCATTCGCATGTTGGCCACGGCCAACGCCCGTCGCCTGATGGTTTCTCCAACACTACCCTGCGGCCTTTGTTGACCACGACCTTTTCTCAAGATTGCTCCCCACCGGCCCTGTTTCCATTTCAGTTCGTAGCCTTCGTCAATTTTTGCAGTTCTTCATTCTCGTGGATGCTCATTGTGAACTTACCTACCTGGAGCTTCGTCCCTTGGTCTTTTTGAAAGGTCAACTATGCCGCCTTATTCTTTTTCGCACCCTTCCTGATGGTGCTCGTCGACAAACTTTTCTCTCATTGCTGCATCGTCTTCGACCTCGTCAACCACTCTACCTCCAAGACTACTTTCAACCCAACGTTGTTTATCTTCGTTTCCACCCACACCGTCAGGCCTACTACATCGGCAGCAGCATTCTCTCCCTCTTTGATCGCGAGATGTACCGCAAACGGAAATATCGGCAACTCTGCAGTGGCATCAATGCCTACTACGAACCTGCACTACGTTACTGGAAGCGGACCCGCACTTTCTTTCAACACTCTGTCATTCCTCTTCAACTCAACACGGACACTTTGACCACTCGCTCCACTGAGATCTCTTTCCAGCAACAATATCGCCCTCAACTCAATCACCCTTGGATCAACCCTCTCCTTCGACGACACGGTCTTCATGTTCCTCAATACAACATTCCCACTACTCGTCACGGCCCTATTGGTATGACACGCCTTCATCGACATCGCCGCCGACTCGAACGTCGCCACACCCAAGAGTGCATCTTGGATCTACACCTTCTCAAGACCCTGGACGTTCTTCACCTTCTTCATCGACTGGGGAGCGACACCAAAGAAAAGTTCTTCACCTCTCGGGTACTTCGCAGTCACTCTACCTCCACTGAGATTCTCTATCTATCTCCTCTGGTCACAACACTTTCATATTGATGAACCTTGGCGTTCACGTGCCGCGTCCCAGCTCAAGCTGATCTTCCGCTTCCGCAACTGGATGATTCCACCTACCCAAGCCACTCTTCGACTTTTTCAACTTTCTCACGGATTTCGACAACGTTGTCGCCAACAGTTTCGCGCTTTTCTACGGCTCCACTCCCACCTCTTTCCACCTCTAAAAGTGCCTGCTTCACCGATCATTGAGGTCAAGTCTCACACACTGGAACACTACCTCTTCACTTTCAGAGCATCTCTACGACAATGGACTCCAACCTTTTCACCTCAGTGTGGTTGCCATCGGATCAGACCTGATTTTCATCGCCATCCTGACTCCAACCACATCATTGGGTTCGCCTCGGACCTCTTTCCCGGGTTACTCCTGTCAGAAGCTAATCTTCAAGACACTGTTTGGCCTGAGGAACGTCACTTTTTGAATCACTCCGTCACCCAGATGGATCGTTGGCTTCACGCTTGGGAGCTTCCTTCCCACCTTCACATTGAATGGCAACACTTCTTTCGGCAGGAATGGGAACAGCATCTTCAGCACCAATCTACCAACTCCAACGGTTGGTCCACAGCTGAAGTTCAGGCCTTTCGCCGCTACACCAAAGGCTTCATTGTCGGACCTGGTGATCACTTTCCACACACTGCCATACTCTCCTGCCCCTGCCACCTCAAGACCTTTATACCATCTCCTACCACGTCCACACCCGTCTTTCAACCGCTACGTCATGGTACTCACCTGATCAGGACCCGCCTTCGCGATACGTGGCCACCTCACCTTCTCCAACGTTATCGATGGGGCCTACATTGGGATCGCCGTCTTCCCGCTGCCTACATCCTTCCAAAACACTCTCGAGACTGGAGCAAAGCACGACCGATTGTGTCCTACACGCAGACAGCCTGCGCCCCACTCAGTCAGACGGTTGCTTCTGCCATTTGTTGCCTTTTGCAAATCGTCTTCCCGGAGCTGACTGCACTTTCGGGCGTTCTACCCCTTCTTCGCCACATTTGGAGGATACTTCAGCAATACAACCCCACGGACGACCTCGTCCTCTTTCAACAGGACATCGCCGGGTTCTTCAACTTCGTCACCCACCCCCGCATGGTCTCTACCGTTGAGTTCCTGATCGCACGATACGCTGCTCTCCAAGGCTTGGATTTGCAAGATGATCCCATTCTCAGCGTTGCTCAACACCAACAAGAACGCCTTCAGCGTATCTTTCGTGGTCGCTGGCGCAGGACCTCTCGATCTTATCGCCCCATTCACCTTCGCGACCTGCCAGATTTGGTTTCTCACTTGCTGGACTCTTCCTACTTCACTGTGGGCCTGACTGTCTTCCGGCAATGTCAAGGAGCCTCCATGGGATCACCTTTGGCCCCTGCCTTGTGTAGCACAGTCGCACTCTTTCGGGAATACTGCTTTCTACGCTCCTTTCCCACCTCCTCGTGGCGCTATGCCACGGGATTGGCCCTTCGGGTACGCTACGTTGACAACGTCTTCTTCATTGGACCTACACACATGCTCCACACCGACTCCTTCCAGGCCATCGCTCAACCCTTCTTTTACGGCAGACCGCTAGAGATGGAGTATGTCACGGACGACACCCTCCTTGGTCTTGTTCTTTCCACTTCTCAACGCACTATTACCTTCCGACAACCACCTCATCTCACGCTGATACGCAGCAATCGTACCGCTGGCTCCCCGGACATGGCTCTCGCTGGTTTCTTCACCCGTGGCATCTTGATTTGCCGCTTGACTCGCCCCCGCGACCTTATCTTTCCTCAGCTCATTGACCTGACTCAACAATACCTCGACAAGGACTTCACCATGGCTCAACTTTTACCACTTCTCCATCAACTTTGCCATCGTTTCCACCTACCACGACGACCACTCCACACACAGTTTCGGTTTCTCACTTTCTCATCGGATGCAGCACTTGGGACCGGCTCTCGCTTGGAAAATACCCGGTGCCTTTACCTCTCGTCTTTCAGATACTGCTGTCACGATGCAACTGAACATTGTCATTGTGGCACTTCGATTATTGGTGGACATGATTCAAAATCCGGACGCGGCCGCTTCCGTGGGCACGACCCCAGGCTCCTGCTCTTCCAGACCACCTGCCAGTCCGGCATCGCCGTTGTTTCAAACAACCACGAGACCCTCTATCAGTTGGGCACCTTGTGAACAGGCAGTACCTCTTTCAGAGCTTTCACTGACTAATCCGAGGACTCCACCGCCGTCACCTACATCATCGGCTGGGGCACACACTCCCCCTGCCCTCCCCTCTTCCCCCGCCTTCTGTCCCCCTCCTCCCCCTTTCTCCCCCCCTCCTCTCCTGTTCCTTCCCCTTCCCCTCTCCCCGCCGACGCCGCCCTTTCTTCTCCCCCCCACTCTCTTTTCCTCCTTCCCCCGTTCTCTCCCCTCCTGATTTCGCCTACCCGCCTCCTTCCACTCACGCTCTCCCACCCTCCCCCTCCCCTTCTTTCCCTCGTCTCTTCCGCTCCCCATGGCCCCCTTCCCTCCCGCCCCCGCAAACGACGCTCACCTTCCCCCTCTTCCTCCCCCTCTCCTACCTTTCTTCCTGCCTCCCCTCACCCCCACTCTGACACCTCTTGGGAAGATGATTGGAGCACCAAGGATGACGACCTACTTCTCAGCCTCAAGTGCAATGAACGACTTCGACCTAGTTGGCGCTACATCACCACCAAAATGCAGCGCCCTCAATCTCAGATTCGTGCTCGTTGGGCAACCCTCTGCGGAGATCGTGCGTGTCGAGTGCGCGTTCCCGCGCAACCCTCTGCGGAGATCGTGCGTGTCGCGTGCGCGAAATGCAGGCGAGAGTGCGATTTGTCCGGTATGCGCGCAACCCTCTGCGGAGATCATGCGCGTCGAGTGCGCGAAATGCAGGCGAGAGTGCGATTGGACCTGTTCCCGCGCAACCCTCTGCGGAGATCGTGCGTGTGGTGTGCGCGAAATGCAGGCGAGAGCGCGATTTGGCCCGTGCCCGCGCAACCCTCTGCGGAGATCGTGCGCGTGGAGTGCGCGAAATGCAGGCGAGAGTGCGACTGGTGCGATGCGCGCGCGGCCCTCTGCGTAGATCGTGCGTGTTGCTCGACACACTAGACTGAACACGTCACACTTAACAACATAGACACACACACACAGAGACGGACTCGACACACTAGACTGAACACGTCACACTTAACAACATAGACATACATACAGAGACCCACACACGGACTCGCATACTAGACTGAACATGTCACACTGAACAACATAGACGCACGCACAGAGACCGATACACGGACTCGAGACACTAGACTGAACACGTCACACTGAACACAAAATGCACAGTGCACCTGGACGTAGCTAGACATTTTTTCGGGGGAACTTTTCCGTAGACACAGGCGAGTCGCGAGGTGAGCAGAGAGAGCATGCGAAGATATAGGCAATGGCTGCTGCGTGTCACCTGAAGCTACTTGGTGAACGTTGTTCTACCGAGCTCGCACGGCGAAAGGTAACCTTGTGCGCGGCGGCCCAAGCAGACCTTTGGTACTCAAAGTGAGATTGCGCAAGTCTCCACAGAACTAGGGCCAGCTAGCGCCAGATCGTAGCCGGGAACATACAGCAAGGCAAGAGCAATGAAGAATGTACTTGCAAGAAGTTTCAACACACCCCATAAGCTTCTCGTCAATAGGCGCACAGACCATGGCTGCTCTGGAGGACGCCGTTCTGCGAAACTCGGAGGACGGATTGGAGGTGGTATGGACGGTTTTGTAATTCGAGGAAGAAAAAGCTGTGTCAATGACAAGCATAGTGGTTGGTTAACTACATCCTAGAAAAGCTGTGTCCTGGAGTGAAGGAAACGTTACCTCTGATCGTATATCGATGGACGCATCTCCTCTGACAGGTCACTTTTTGACAAACTTGTTGCGTACCTGCCTCGGCAATTTTCTGTCTTCATTCCAGCTCGTTTTTTTCAATGAAATTTCCTTGCTTCTCCCCTTACCAGCAGCTCACATGCTCATGACGATGAGCTGGGCTGTCACCGCTTGGCCGCCGGTGGGGGGTTTGGGAGGCCACATCACACACAGAGACCCACGCACTGCCTCAACTTACTCGAACACACTTATGGATATGCGTACTGACTGGACAGCGGTGCCACACGCCGGCCTAGGGTACCAATTCCTAAGGGTACAAATAAGGAAACCTGAAAAGGAAGTGGAGGTCCATCAAGTTCAGCGTGGCCATCTAATCTAAAGGAGCCATCGAACGATCGACCGACAGAATGACGTCGTCCGCTCACATCTGCAAGTCAAAAACCAAAGCCCTATGCGTGACTGCCGAGAGCAAACCGGTGCAAAGGCTGGATTTCTTGTTCTAGTTACAAGCAGGGCCCACGATGAAGTTCCTCAAGTAAAACGCAGGTACGTCACTGGACGTCTCCAGTGATATCAGTACCGCCACAGAAGCCTCTTCGTTGGACTGTCACTTCTGTGGGGTAGACAGTCCCCCTGCTGTAAAAGTGGAAGCAAAACCAAAACCGAAAAATCCGAAAGGATCCCTGTGATTCCAAGGGTTACACACACACGCCTCCCCGAGGGGAGGCAAGATTTTGAGCTCCGCGCCAAAGGTGGGGTGAGACTAGGTAAATTGACGAATCTCTCGATAGGTTTGGTACGCGGTCAGAGGTAGTCTGAGTTGACCAATGGCATCATCATGTAATCGGGGAGCGACAGTGTGGAGAGGTCGATAGGGGAAAGGAGTGGAATCACGGGGATATTCATTAGCAATCCCCAAGGGGCGGATCCGTCGAGAATTGACGTAGTAGAGGACGAGGTCCTCAAGGGTGCAAGTGTGTGGGACTTCCCAAACTCGTGAGTCACCGGTCGAGGGGAGGGCCATCCAAAAGGCGGTGCGATGTTGACCTAAGCGGGAATAGATCACATCTTTGAGATCATCGACAGTGTGCTCTTTGGTTTCGATCTGCTGCGTGTCAAGGGTCACGGTGATGTAGTTAAGTGGTTGATAGACAAGCAAACTAATGTCCAATTTGAATCGGACGGTGGAGAAGTCGGGGACCATGTCCAAGGTTTCAAAGGGCTGACGAACTTCGCGCCAGGAGGTGCGTGAGGTAGGGATCATTTGTGTCAAAGGTTCAGGTACACGAAGACCAGGGGAAGAGATCATCGCGAACGACGAGGGATATGGATGCAGAGCAGTAAGAGCGGTGAGAGCCAACGGCTGCGGAGGATAACAATCATCAGGGAGGTCAAGGGAAAGAGAAAAAAAGAAGAAAGAAAAAGAAAAAGAAAAAAAACCGGAAAATCATCCAAGTAGGAGGTGCTGAGTGTTCACAAGGTGCCCAACTGATAGAGGGTCTCGTAGTCGTTCGAAACAAAGGTGAAGTCGGACTGGCGGGTGGTCCAGAAGGCGGGCAGGAGCCTGGGGTCATGACCAGTGGTGAAGCCTCGTCCGGATTTTGAATCATGTCCACCAAAAGACGAAGTGCCACGATGACGATGTTCAGCTGAGTCGCAATGGTGGAAACGAGGTCCGAAGTAGTCGACTGAGACATGGTCGAGATAGAGATATGGAATGGGAGAAAAGCGTGTTTGAGCCGAGACGCTGGTGAGGGAAGGAAAAATGGACAGGAAAACGTGGGAGAAAAATGACCAAAGAAAGCGAAAGTCGCGAGGTGAGGGCCAAGGATGTTTTAACGCGAGAGTCAGTCCCAAGTGCTGCATCCGGTGAGAAAGTGAGAAACCGACATTGTGCGTGGAGTGGTGGTCTTGGTAAATGAAAACGATGACAAAGTTGATGGAGAAGTGGTAATAGTTGGGTCATGGTGAAGTCCTTGTCGAGGTATTGTTGAGTCAGGTCACAATGAGCTGCGGAAAGATGAGGTCGCGAGGGCGAGTCAAGCGGCAGAAGAAACCGGCAAGAGCCATGTCTGGAGAACCAGCGGTACGATTGCTGCGGATCAGTGTGAGATGAGGTGGTTGTCGAAAGGTGATCGTGCGTTGAGAAGTGGAAAGAACGAAACCGAGAAGGGTCTCATCCGTGACATACTCCATCTCCAATGGTCTGCCGTAAAAGAAAGGTTGAGCGATGGCCTTGAAGGAGTCAGTATGTAGCATGTGTGTAAGTCCAATGAAAAAGACGTTGTCGACGTAGCGTGCCTGAAGGGCCAATCCAATAGCGTAGCGCCACGAGGAAGTGGGAAAGGAGCGTAGGAAGCAGTATTCACGGAAAAGGGCGACAGCGCTGCACAAGGCGGGGGCCAAAGGTGATCCCATAGAAGCTCCTCGACATTGCCGAAACACGGTGAGGCCCACAGTGAAGTAGGAAGAGTCCAACAAGTGAGAAACCAAGGCTGGCAGATCACGAAGGTGGATGGGGTGATAGGAGCGGGAAGCCTTACGCCATCGACCACGAAAGATGCGTTGAAGGCGTTCTTGTTGATGTTGAGCGACACTGAGAATAGGGTCGTCTCGGAGATCCAAACCTTGAAGAGCAGCGTATCGTGTGATCAGGAACTCAACGGTGGAGATCATGCGGGGGTGGGTGACGAAATTGAAGAAGCCGGCAATGTCTCGTTGAAAAAGGACAAGGTCGTCCGTGGGGTCAACGTGTTGTAGTATCCTCCAAATGTGACGAAGGAGGGGTAAGATGTCAGAAAGTGCTGTCAGTTCCGGGAAAACAACTTGCAGAAGGCAGTAAATGACGGACGCTACCGTCTGGCTGAGTGGTGCGCATACTGTCTGCGTGCAAGACACAATCGGACGTGCTTTGCTCCAGTCTCGAGAATGCTTTGGAAGGATGTAGGCAGAGGGGAGACGGCGATCCCAGAGTAGGCCCCATCGATAACGTTGAAGAAGGTGAGGTGGCCATATGTCACGAAGGCGGGTCCTGATCAGGTGAATACCATGGCGTAGTGGTTGGAAAACAGGTGTGGACGTGGTAGGAGACGGTATAAAGGTTTTGTGCAGGAGGTGGTGGTAGTGGCAGGGGCAGGAGAGTACTGCAGTGTGTGGAAAGTGATCACCAGGTCCGACAATGAATCCTTTGGTGTAACGGCGAAATGCCCGGATTTCAGGTGTGGACCAACCGTTGGGGTTGGTAGACTGTTGCTGAACGTGGTGTTGCCATTCCTGTCGAAAGAAGTGTTGCCATTCAAGTTGGAGGTGAGAAGGAAGGTGCCATGCGCGAAGCAAGCGGTCCATCTGGGTGACGGAGTGGTTCAGGAAATCACGTTCCTCAGGCCAAACAGTGTCTTGTAGATTGGCTTCAGAAAGGAGTAGACCGGGAAAAAGGTCTGAGGCGAAACCGATGGCGTGGTTGGAGTCGGAATGACGATGGAAATCAGGTCGAATCCGGTGGCAAACACACTGGGGGGAAAATGCCGGGGTCCCATGGTCGTAGAAATGTTCTGAAGGTGAAGAGGTAGTGCTCCAGTGTGTGGGACTTGACCTCAATGATCGGTGAAGCGGGTACTTGTAGAGGTGGAAAAAGTTGGGAGTGGAGTTGTAGAAACGCTCGAAAATGTTGGTGACAACGTTGTAGGAAACCGTGAGAGAGTTGAAATAGTCGAAGAGTAGCTTGGGTGGGTGGGATCATCAGGTTGCGGAAGCGGAAGATCAATTTGAGCTGGGAGGCGGCGCGTGAACGCCAAGGTTCATCAATGTGGAAGTGTTGCGACCATAGGAGATAAAGGATCTCTGTGGACGTAGAATGACTTCGAAGGACCTGGGAGGTGAAGAGCTTTTCTTTGGCGTCGCTCCCGAGTCGATGTAGGAGGTGAAGAACGTCAAGGGTCTTGAGAAGGTGTAGATCCAAAATGCACTCTTGGGTGTGTCGACGTTCAAGGCGACGGCGATGTCGATGGAGGCGTGACATGCCAATGGGGCCGTGACGAGTGGTGGGGATGTTGTGATGTTGTACTGAGGGAAGTGAAGGCCATGTCGTCGAAGGAGAGGGTTGATCCAAGGGTGATTGAGTTGAGGGCGGTATTGCTGTTGAAAAGAGATCTCGGTGGAGCGAGTGGTCAAGGTGTCCGAGTTGAGCTGAAGGGGAATGACAGCGTGTTGAAAGAAGGTGCGAGTGCGCTTCCAATAACGTAGTGCAGGTTCGTAGTAGGCATTGATGCCACTGCAAAGTTGTCGATATTTCCGTTTGCGGGACATCTCTCGATCGAAGAGGGAGAGGATGCTGCTGCCAATGTAGTAGGCCTGACGGTGTGGGTGGAAACGAAGGTATACGACGTTGGGTTGAAAGTAGTCCTGGAAGTAGAGTTGTTGACGAGGTCGAAGACGATGCAGCAATGGGAGAAAACTGGTTCGACGAGCACCATCGGGGAGGGTGCGAAAAAGAATAAGGCGGCATAGTTGACCTTTCATAAAGACCAAGGGACGAAGCTCCAAATAGGTGAGTTCACAATGAGCATCGACAAGGGCGAAGAAGTGACGAAAAACACGAACAGAAAGGGAAACGGGACCAGTGGGGAGCAGTCTTGAGAAATGGTCGTAGTCAACGAAAGCCGCAGGATAGTGATGGAGAAACCATCAGGCGACGAGGGCGTTGGCCGTGGCCAACATGCGAATGAGGGCATTCTGGCTGGCGCTCTGAGCCAACTTGGGGTCCCATCCCCAGGCAATAGTAAGTCGGCATGAGTTGGGAAGATCCAGCTTGTCGGCCTTGAGGGTAGAGATGATGGAGTCGATCTCTTTGGCGGTGTCTTCCAACTTTGTCAACCGAGCCCTGTCCTTGATGTTTGCCTTGATCCACTTATCGATCTCAGTCTTGGCGGCCTTTGTGGGTGCGTTGTCTTCCAATACTGGTCGATTGGCGCCGACGATGTAGGCATGGAGGAGATCCGCAGGAGCAGCAGGAGGTGGGGTGGACTTCTCCGGTTCCGGGGTAGATGCCTTGAAGTGACTGTCCAGGGCGCGTCCCGAGCGAGGTGGAGCCGGTGGGGTGATGTGAGGCTTGGATTTGTCCAAACGCAGGCGTTCACGATCAGCAGGAGTCTCCGGCTCGGAAGGGCTGAGAACTGGCGAAGAAGTGCGGCCAGTGGCAGCTTTGAGCTTCTCGTTCTCCTTCATAAGTTGCTCAACTTGGTCCTGAAGGGCTTCGGTGGTGTTCTTGGGCATCTGATCGCGTAAATGTTCGAACACCCGGTCGGCGAGGCGGTCCAAGCCTTTGCGCTTCTCATCCCAGTCGTCCTTGAGGGAAGCAGGATGAAGGTGACCGATGATGCGGGCGATGTCGACATCAGAGCTCTTGAAGATCTTCCGGGAGAGGGAGGACCAGAGGTAGGCCTCTTGACGATTCCGGAAACCCTCGTACTGGACCAACCGGCCGCTGGCGACAAGGCGTAAAGTCCAGTTCTCCTGCTTGCGACTGAGCACGTCGATAAGACGTACATCCTCGATGGGTTGGTGATCGATCTGTATCGTTCACGACTCCAAGCAGTTGCGATGACTCGACGAGGAAAAGTCAGTTTGTATTCCTGTTGTCGGTCCAAGTAAATGTCACCCGAAGTCCAGGCCTTGGGAATGGGGTAGCGAGTCTCAAAGGTGTTGACCGAAGTTGGAGTCTCAACTGGGAGCCCTGTGGACTTCCTGCGTGGAGAGCGGGAACGACGGGAAGTGTGACGATCACGTTTTCCTCGATGTCGATGGGTTTCAGGAGAGCTGCTCGTAGAACGTCCGCGGGCCATGGTCAAGAAGGATCGACGATGAGGACGAACGCGAACCGAAATGAACAAAATTGCAAATTGAGAGCTGAAAGGGAGGGGCAACGGTATATAGACCCTGAAGTTCGGGGCCTAAGTCAGATTCCGCCAGCCGCCGGATACTTTAGGTGGCTGATTCCGCCAGCCGCCGGATACTTTAGGTGGCTGATTCCGCCAGCCGCCGGATACTTTGGTGGCTGATTCCGCCAGCCGCCGGTTACTTTGGTGGCTGGCTGGCTGATTCCGCCGGCTACTTTTTAGTTGGCTGGCTGGCTGATTCCGCCGGGTACTTTGGTGGCTGGCTGGCTG
>CAXAMN010007324.1:203255-230270 GCA_963970005.1 Durusdinium trenchii | reverse complement strand
GCTGATTCCGCCGGGTACTTTGGTGGCTGGCTGGCTGATTCCGCCGGCTACTTTGAAGGTTGCTGGCTGGCTGATTCCACCGCATACTTTGATAGCTGGCTGGCTGGCTGGCTGGCAGATTCCACCGGACTTGGATAGGTGGCTGGCTGGCTGATTCTCCCGGATACTGTGATAGGTGGCTGGCTGGCTGATTCCGCTGGATACTTTCATAGGTGGCTTCCGGCATCTCATTCGCGCGTACAGTTGAATCACTTTTCGCGTGTACAGACGAGGTGCCGGCCACAGTTCCCGTCTATTTTGAGTGAGAATGGTCCTTTACACAAGTCCCAGCTCCACGGGCCGTGGAGTTTCAGTGTACCGCAGTTAGAGGTTCAGAGGACCCCACCGCACTACCCAAATGCGGTGTGACTAGTTCTGGCGCACGCCGTGCTAAAACCAGAAAGAGTGGCGGCGGTCCGGGAAAAGCGAGTTTGAATCTGATCTGGTCGAAATGCGTTCTTTCAAAAATAGCTGAAAGTTCACATGTTCTTTACTTTTGGCACACACAGTTGGCTAATGAAGGAAACATGGACCAAACAAGTATTGGCGCCAAATGGTAAGAGGCGTCACAAGTAGTGTAGGCTAGTGATGGCTTCGGGTTTCGTTCAACAATACAAATTGATCCACTATATAATAGTCACATAACTAGTCACATTGCCATGCCACTGATGGCAAAACCCTTCAGATCCTAGAAGCTCATTTTGTCTGATGTTTGCCACGTGTCAAAAGAGCTCTGATGCGCGCTGTCCACGCAAACTGCCTTGCAGCTTTCCGACATGCTGGCGCATCGCAAACATGCTTCGCTGAGGCCGCTGTGGGAAAGCAAAGTCATGTTGTTGTTGTTGTTGGTTGTTTGTTGTTCCATGGAAACGAAGCTCTTGTGGGAGCGCAGCAACATTGGACAGAGCGTTGTTAGCAATTTCCACCTGAGCCGATGTTTTTGCGCGCGTAAAGGTTGATTGATTGATTGATTGGTTGGAACCCTGCCTCCTTGATCAACCCTTCGGGCCGAAAAGTGAAGCCATGTACGCGTCCCCCTGGGAAGGCTTCCTGCCAGCAAGGCAAACAACATAAACAACCTGAGAAGCGGCAAAACGAAAGCCAGCGTTTTTGCTTTCGAGTGTGCTTTCTCAGGCCACCCCCGCGAACCCCCCTTCTTACTCAGCTGGCGCAGGTATAGATACCCAGGGTAACTACAATTCAGTTACCAGGTATAGTACTTCAAGTTCCCTTTCCGTCAACCGCTCGATAACCTTTACACACGTACAGCAATCCACAGCTTTGAAGTCTCATTGAATTTATATAGGTGTGTAAGAGATATAACAACATAGCATTCATACAGACCCCTTTATGTGGCTGATTCCGCCAGCCGCCGGGTACTTTTGGTGGCTGGCTGGCTGATTCCGCCGGATATTTTGCTGGCTGGCTGGCTGATTCCACCGGATACTTTGATAGGTGGTTGGCTGGCTGATTCCGCCGGATACTTTTTAGCTAGCTGGCTGGCTGATTCCGCCGGATACTTTGATAGGTGGCTGGCTGGCTGATTCCGCCAAGTACCCGGAACGCAGGGTCAATATAAAAATCATGGAGGCCAAAAGAAATGAGTGAAATGCAGAGTGGAAAAATGAAATGTAACAGAGTAAAGGCACTGTTTTGGACACACGCCTGAGTCAAAAACGTACACTAAGGAAGGCGTGGGGGAGGTGGTGATGGGACCTCCGTGGAATCAGCCGGAGTCGATGCCGGTGGAGGAGTCCTGTATCGTGTAGCTTGCCAGAGATGACCGTGTAGGAGACCTCGTCCGTCGAGAGGACGTTGATGTGAACGATCCAAAGCTGAGGAAAGGGTGGAGGTAGTAGAACCACGGGAGGATGTAGTCCACGGTGTAGAAGTGGAAGTGGAGGAACCTGGAAGTGATGGTAAAGGGTTGGGATTAGGTGGTGGTGTGCGAGAGCGAGGGCGGGTAGGTGTCGGTGTAGTGATGGGTGGTGGTGTAGCCGGAGTGGCGGGAGTTGGAGGTGATTCCGGTGGAGAGTTTGAATCATAGTTCCGGTGTGATGGTCGTCGGGGCAAAAGAGCTTCATCATTTTTGGCGCCAAGGGCAAAGTTCTCTTCACGATTGCCCAAGGCGCGAATAAAGCCGTTGGGGTTGACACGAAACTGTCCATATGTGGTAGTTCCATCAGGAGCAGGTACAGCGTGTTGGAGAAGGGCAACGCCACGAGCAATCCGACGTTGTTGAACATTGAACTCATGGACAGCACGACGTGTCTGGATGTAGATGTTCCGGGCGGAGATCGTCTCGAAGTGTTCATCGGGTGGTACATCTTGAGCCATCATAGGGTGGGCGCAAAGAGCCTCGGTCGTCCAAGCGGCAAGGCAAACCATCCAATGAAGCCAGAGCAGTTCGGGTTGGCGATGTGGTTGAGGTCGGACGTTCCCGGGCGGTGGGCTGACCGGAAGACGGTAGGGATTGAATACGGCCTGGCGTGGTGGTGGAGCCGTAGAGCCCGCAAGTAGACCCGTGGGAGGAGGATCCATGGGTGCAAGAAGACGGAAAGAGAGAAAAACGAAAGAGCAGGGACGAGTGCGAAAAAGCTGAGTGGAGAACGGCTGTGGTTGAAGTGAAAAGGTAACGGAAAGGTCGAAGTCGTGAAAACAGGGAAAGGGGAAGGGAAACGGAAAAAGGGAAACGGAAAGAAAAATGTGTGGCAACGTGTGGCGAAAGCTGTCAGACAGAGAGCACTTTTTGGCGTAGGAGCATCCGTGGAAGAGGGCAACTTATGGCCCGAATCTGAACTAGTGAGGTGACGAAGTCCTGAAGGAAGGTGATGCCGGACCATATGGATGAGGTAGAGGTGGTAGTACGAAGTCTCCGGGCAGCCAGGGTTGAGTCGGCAGTGCATGAGGTGGGTAGAGAGCAAGACGATGTAATAGTCTATTCGTCTGAACGACTTCGTCCATCAACCGTTCCGTGGAGGCATGTAGATCACGAAGAATCTGTTCCAAGTCCGGTGGGAGTCCAGGAGGAAATTGGGTAGTGTAGGGCATCTCAAGTAGTACCTCCAAAGAGCGAGAAATCGAATCCATAAGGGCGCGTCGGGAGATCAGGAGATTGATGATGCCCAACGGAGCCTGCTGAGGATGTGTTTCCATGGTAGTCCAAAAAGAAGCCTCCATCGTAGTGCGAGACGAGATAAACAGAGGGGCGATAAGGACGGGGTCAAAACGAACTTGAGCCAAACCAGGAAGAGAGGGTCGAAAGTGAAGTGAGAGGAGCCGAGACATGAAGGGAAAGGAAACAAAGTAGCGAAAGAGGCGTCATTTTTCCAAGGAAGATGGCGTCGGTGGCAGAAAATAGCGACATATTGTCGCAACGCTGCTGGAAGTGTATGGTACAATTGGACAAAAACCTCATAGTGGAATGTCCGCTCGTCGAAGGCCGTAAGAGGGCAATTCGTCCGTACTGATGAACAATCCAGCGTATTGAATTTGACTGGACGAATTGCGGCATTTGTACCTGTGATCTGAACGATTCCTCACAACATCATAGAAGTGGCTGGCGATGGCGTCACAAGTAAGACCACCTGAGCGCACAACGTAGTGCTGGGCCTGGCGGGAGAAGCGCTCTCCAGCCACGAAGTACCGTCGGGAGGCGGAGCGGCCGCCAAATCCACATGCCACGTGAAGGGCGCATTGAAGCTCGGGGGTCGGCTGATCAATAATTTCAGGGTTGACCCGTTTGTCGGAGGAATGGTTGTGACCCGGATAGCAGCAGCGACAATAGAAGCCAAGGCTGGGAAAGAAGTCGGAGTCTCGGGTGTCCTTCCAAGAGCTAGGTCGAATGATGCCGTCAGTGAGGATCCCTTGCATCGAAACGCCCGGACAGTTGTGAACAAAGGTGTAGATGGTCTGATGTGGGGTCCACTGGAAATACTCGGTCTTGGGATAGTCCAACTTGAGGAGCAGGACGAGAGAGTTGTGGCGTGGAAGTTTTCCCCAAAGAAAAATGGGCGACTTCTCAAGGATCCGGGGTACCTGAGCGAGGGAGGTGAGAAAGTTCCTCGAAGTGGTCGCCCCAAGACGCGAGGGGGGCTGGTAGTAGAGGTGTCCACAAGAGTACGGGGTAGTACGTCAGGAGCTTCGCATTCTTCCCAGCTGTATGGGCGCTCAGAGTCATCGATAAGATGCTTGCGATACTTGTCGACGAGTGGGAGAAGTTCAAACCAGTCGTGAAAGAGGTGGTCGTAGATCTCACTCCAAAGGTCGCGAGGTCCGGAAGGGCGAATGTGAAGCCAAAAAGGTGTAGTCCAGATTTGTTTCTGAGGACTCAAATCGATGGCAATCTCAGTGACATTGCCCATGAGGTACACCAACTTGCCTGAATGTTCCATGGTGGTGGGGTTGGGTCGGCACCGAACCCATTGAAGAGACCATCGTGGAGGAGTTTCGGGTCGAGCTGAACGATGGGGAGATCGATTGGTCGATGCGGCTGTGAACAGGGAGATGGAGAGGTCGGCTGGTTCTGGTTCTGGAGCCGTTGGAGGGGACGGTGGGGCAGGTACTGGTGCAGGTACCGATGGCGTAGACTCAGGATTGGTGGTAAACGGTGGCGTCATAGGAAAAGCGATGGGAGGTGGTGTGGGTTGTGGAAAATAAAATGGGAAGGGGGGGTAGAAAGGACTGAACGAAGAGTGAAGTAGAGCTTGCTGCTGAAGTTGATGAGCAGCCTGCTGTTGTTGAAGTTGAAGACGTAGCTGCCGAAGTTCCTCCGCCTCAGCGGTGGGAAGGGTGGTGGGGGGTGGGACAATAGGTGGTGGGTGGAATGCCTGAGGTGGTGTGGTAGGTCGTGAAATGGGAGTGTTAGAGTCTGGAGGTGTGGGTTGTGAATGTCGACGATCGCCGGGTCCAGGGACGAGGACCAATCCTGGTGCAACGGAAGTGGACCGAACAGACGCAGGTGGCGAGACTGGTTCCCTGCGTGAGGTGGCCCGAGGCGCCGAAAGTGAAGTTGTGTGATGACCGGAGCGACGATGGCCTCGATGGAACGTGCCGATGTCCTGGAGTGGTACGATCGGGAACGTGCTGGGGGGGCGATGGGAGGAACGGTTGCGCTCCAGGGAGGTGTGCGCGTCGCAAGCTCCCGACCAGTGCGCGTTCGGGATTGGTGAGGTCGAGATGCTCGAGAGTGCGATCGGCGACTGTGGTCATGGTGGGCGTCACGCTGGGAACGCGACGTCGCTGGTGAGCGGCGTCGAGGTGAACGTGGTTGGCGAGAATGGGGAGAGCGGCTTCTGGGATGGGAGCGTCGCCGATCATACTGCCGTGTGAGGGGGGGAGCGTGTCACCCGAGAAGTGCGATCGTCCCGGGAAGAAGGTGGTTGCCTGGGGCGGGGTCGTGGTGCGTACGGGTTGGGGGGTGGTGAACCAGTGGTGCGAGGGTGAGAAAGTGGAGGCCTGGGTCGAGGTGCTTGTAGCCGAGGTGGTGGAAAATGAGGGCTGGTGGATGTGTTGGCGGGGAGGGTGGAAACTGTGGGGGGGTTGAGACGTGCGGTCGAGGGATTGGGATGGGGCAAGAGAGGGAGGGAAAATGGGAACGTGGAAGACGTGGTGTCAGAGGTGGGCCGGAAATTGGGTGGTTTGAGGCGGTGGCCTGATGGAGAGTGTCGCCGGTGACAGTGTTGGGAGGTGGTGGGGGTGGTGGATCTGGGACTGGGGGACCGCTGGCAATTTCGATGCCCGGTGGCGGGTTGATGGAAGGCAGGGCGGTGTTGTCATCGTCGCTATAGTCCACTTCTTCGTTGTTCGTGTGATTCCTGTCATCCCGAGATCGAGAGCTGCGGCCGGGTTCACGTCGTCGATGAGCTCGATGGGAATCCGGAGCGGAACCAGAGCTCGCCATGATGCGGAAAGGTAAGAGTAAGACCGAATAGTGTTGAAAAGGTCAAAGAGGACCTGACGTGCAAGTAGGGAATGATATGTAAGTAGGGAATGACCAAATGTGTAGTTGGAAAATGTAAGCAATCACGTCCTGGAAGCTGGAGCCAGTGGAAGACAGAAATGAATGTCCGATGGAAAAAAATCCACAAAGGAAAGTGTCAAATGGCGAATCAAAGCGACAGTGGAAAAGGAGAAAAAATGCACCTGATTTATCTTCCATCGCAAGAGTATAGGGTGAAACAAGCAATCTAAGATCGAGTCGAGCGAGGTCGAGAGCGAGACCGCGAGCGGATGTGCAGGCGGGTCCGAGATACGAAACGAGAAGACGGAGGTTCAGAAGATGGAGGCATCCGGTTGGAGGTGTTATGAGTCCTGGTAGTCCACGTTGGAGTCGGTGTAGAAGGAAAGATGGGAGGAGGAGAAGATGTAGAAAGAGATGCACGACCGCCAAAGTCCGTGCGGCCTTGAAGTTCAGCTTCAAGTTGTTCAGGACTGTGATGTATAATATGAAGGATGCCCAAGGCAGTGAGGAGCTCATGGGTGTAGTGAAGGGCGGTGTGGTTCACTCGAAGTGCGAGAAGGAGAGTGTTGTCCAGGCCTTCCAGTTGAGCTCGGAGGTGTGGGTGCGTCACACGATCCATAAGTGGAATGGTGCGAAGACCGAGCGGGCGATGTAGCATCGAATGGATCTGAGCTGAAAGCATGTACGAGTAGAAGTTCACGATGTAGAACTGCTTGAGCAACAGGTGGAAGTCCTGGAATCGGGGCGAGACCACAAGGCGGTGTGGGCGTCGAGGCCATGGCAAAAGAAGGGCGGGGAAAGACGAGGCGGATCAAAACGAGCGGATGCTGATGAGCCAAGGGTGGTAAGTAATAATGCTGGTCAAAAAAATCAAAAAAGGATCAGGGTCAGAATGACGTGTGTGGAAAATAATGAGGAGAAAAAAGAAAAGAAAACATGAAGGCATCTTTTCTGAAACCCGCAAAAGGTCGAGTAGGTGAGAAGTCAAACTACAATCGAAATCGTCGCGAGGGCGGTCGAGAGCGAGAACGTGAGCGAGAGCGTGGCATCCTCGGCAATGTCGAAGTGGGGAGCGAAGAGGGAGGAAGCGAGTGAGTAGTCTGAGGAGGAGATGGGCCAGTGGTAGTCGTAGTTGGAGTCGTCGACGGAGGAGAAGATGGAGAGAGGATCAAGCAAGGGAAACCAATGGATGAGGAATGGGGATCGGGGGAAGAGGCCAAGCGGCGAATGGGTAGTAGAAGTTCCAAGGCGGCACATAGTTGATCCGTGTGCACCAGGGTAGTACAGGTAGATCGTCGTATCTGTTCCAGGCTAGTCTCGAGGGCACGGTATCCCAAGGTCCTTGCAGGATCAAGAGAATCAAGTGCAAGGAAGAGTGTATATGAAGAAGTTCACGATGGAGTACGGCATGAGCTGCTGGAGGTAGGCCGGGAACTGGAGCTAACCCTGT
This sequence comes from Durusdinium trenchii, assembly GCA_963970005.1. Lineage (NCBI taxonomy): Eukaryota > Dinophyceae > Suessiales > Symbiodiniaceae > Durusdinium > Durusdinium trenchii. The sequence goes on along the minus strand of CAXAMN010007324.1, from coordinate 222,819 downwards.
AGGAAGAGTCGGCGGCGTTGTAGTCGATGAAGACATGGCGGCGAGTCGAATCGAAGCTGTGCGGGGGCGGAAAAGGGCTTGAGGTATAGATCGTAGGGTCGTAGGGAGGACTTAGAGCCGAGGAAGGTCGAAAACAACGGAAAAGAATCAAGGCAACGTGCAAGGTCACGATGTAACTAAATGCAGCTAAATACAAAATGGGAAAGGTGTGGGGGCTCATTTTCCGATGGGCAACTCAATGGACAGAGGATAATAAGTCTATGGATTCCTCGGATTCGAACGAGGGTGAGAACGAGAGCGAGAACGAGTTGTAATTGGTCGTATATCAGAAGCGGAAAGAGTGCGGTTCGAGGTAGTAACCACAATGCCCGGTGTAGACCGTGATGTAGAGGTCCGAGGTGGAGGGAAAGGTGGTTCATCTGGAGCGGGACTGGTAGGTGGCATTCGTCGAGTCGAAGAGGAACCAAAAGTGGAAGGAGAGGGAGGAGGAAGGCGAGGGTCGGGAAAGGTAGTGCGTCCACGTAGTTCTGCATCCAATTGAGCGGTGTCGTAGGTCAAGGTGTGAATCATACCGAAGGTAGTAAGAAGCTCCTGAATGTAGTGTATGCCGGTGTGAACGGCCTGAGTCGCCTGGCGAATTGCAGAGTCAAGTCCTCGAATCTGTACCTGAAGGTGTGGCGAGGTGATGTGGTCCAGAAAGGAGGGAGAAAGAATGGCGAGACGAGTCCGAAGGAGTAAATTGGTGAGAGTCAGTAGACCGTGTACGTGAAGAATTTCTCGATGTAGAATAGCCTGGGCCCTCATCGGGATGCCTTCCACCGGAGCGAGACCGGCAGGAGAAGGATTCATGGCGGGAAGGAGGATCGGATCAACTGAGATACTAAGGCTCCAACAGGTTCCAATGAACCTAGAAACTGGCTTTGACCGCTGTGGTCACCTTGTGCCTTGCCGGAATGGCTGGCTGACTTCGACCGCTGCGGTCACGTAAAGGCATGAGCCAACTTGGAATTCCAAAGATGAGACAAACATCCCACTTCTTGAGGCATAAGCCATCTACTGTCCGCTGCGGACATCTGCGTTCCCAGAGCCGGGGGAACATGGACAAACCCCCGTTCAACGGGTCCACGGGAGGCACTCTGCGGGCTCACCCCGGACTCTCACTGGAGAGACACACTTATGGATATGCGTACTGACTTGACAGCGGTGCCACACGCCGGCCTAGGGTATCAATTCCTAAGGGTACAAAGTAAGGAAACCTGAAAAGGAAGTGGAGGTCCATCAAGTTCAGCGTGGCCATCTAATCTAAAGGAGCCATCGAACGATCGACCGACAGAATGACGTCGTCCGCTCACATCTGCAAGTCAAAAACCAAAGCCCTATGCGTGACTGCAAAGGCTGGATTTCTTGTTCTAGTTACAAGCAGGGCCCACGATGAAGTTCCTCAAGTAAAACGCAGGTACGTCACTGGACGTCTCCAGTGATATCAGTACTGCCGCAGAAGCCTCCTCGTTGGACTGTCACTTCTGTGGGGTAGACAGTCCCCCTGCTGTAAAAGTGGAAGCAAAACCAAAACCAAAAAATCCGAAAGGATCCCTGTGATTCCAAGGGTTACACACTTAGGATAGGGTGTACTGAACTGAAAGCGGTGCCACACGCCGGCCTAGGGTTCCATTTCCTAAGAGAACCAGAACCAGTAAGGACCATCGAATCCTGGAGGTCTTAAAAGGAAAGGAGGCCAAAAGCGTAAGGTCGAAGACGACGAACAGGGCGAAATGACGACGATCGCTCAAGTCTGCAGCAAGTGAGGTTCTGGGCTTAGCCTCGTGCCATTCCGTTTGAAAAAGGCAAGTACGTAGTTCTGGCGTCCCAGAACTATATCACTGTGCGACAGATGCGTCTTCGTTGGCTGGAGACATCTGAAGCACACTCCAGCCCCCTGCTGCACAAGGAAAACAACTGTGAAGCTAAAACAATCCGAAAGGATCCCTATGATTCCAAGGGTTACACACGCACGCCTCCCCGAGGGGAGGCAAGATTTTAAGCTCCGCGCCACAGGTGGTGTGAGACTCGGTGAAACGACGAATCCCCAAGTAGTGGTAAGGCCAGGAACCTCTAGTAGCGTCAAAGAAACACCTAACACCTACAGTAGTAGGAAGGCCAGGAGCCCCTAGTACTATCCCAAGCTAAGGTGCCGACAAGAGGGAGGGTAGGGAGAGACGAGAAAGAGGAGAGAAAAGAAAGGAAGGTGTTCTCAGCTACGACGCATGCGTCCAAGGACACACCAAAGGAAGAGAGGAGAAGGTTCCCAGCTATGACAAAAGCATCCAGGGACACCCAAGGAGGGAGGGAGGAAGGAGAGAGAGAGAAGGAAAGAAAGAAAGAGAGAGGGAGAGAAAGGGAGAGGAGAGAAAAAAAAAGGCAGGTGTTCCCAGCTACGAACAAGCGTCCAGGGACACACCAAAGAAAGAGAGGGGTGATCCTGAGTGTTGCATTCAGGAAAACCCCAGGAAGCAAAGAAAGAAGGGGGGAAGGGAAGGGGGAGAAGGGCTAAAGTCCCAACAGGTTCCAATGAACCTCAAAAATACTTTGACCGCTGTGGTCACCTTGTGCCCTGCCGAAGCGGCTGGCTGCTTAGACCGCTGCGGTCACGTAAAGGAATTCCTAACATGAGACAAAATCGGAGTTCTGGTGGCATGAGCCAGCTACTGTCCGCTGCAGACACGTACATCTCCGGGCAGGGGAGATAACGACGTACCCCCGTTCAACGGGTCCACGGGAGGCACTCTGCGGGCTCATCCCGGGTTGGCACGAGGCCAAACACACTTAGGATATAGGTGTACTGAACTGAAAGCGGTGCCACACGCCGGCCTAGGGTTCCATTTCCTAAGAGAACCAGCAAGGACCATCGAATCCTGGAGGTCTTAAAAGGAAAGGAGGCCAAAAGCGTAAGGTCGAAGACGACGAACAGGGCGAAATTACGACGATCGCTCAAGTCTGCAGCAAGTGAGGTTCTGGGCTTAGCCTCGTGCCATTCCGTTGAAAAAGGCAGGTACGTAGTTCTGGCGTCCCAGAACTATATCACTGTGCGACAGATGCGTCTTCGTTGGCTGGAGACATCTGAAGCACACTCCAGCCCCCTGCTGCACAAGGAAAACAACTGTGAAGCTAAAACAATCCGAAAGGATCCCTATGATTCCAAGGGTTACACACACATACAGAGACTCATATACACACGGACATAGATACACACACACAGAGACCCACACACTACCTCAACTCACTCGACATAAACACTTCGCACTGAACACTTAACAGATAACGCACACTCTGACTTCCTACGTGATGAAAAATGCTTTTGGGCCACTCGTCGTCCAGTTCTTTCGAACTTTTACAGCAGAGGCGTGTGGCCCTCTTGTCCTAACCACACGCAACGAAGCCATGGACAGCTCCGTGTACCTGCTTCAATTTTAAGTTTCGTGTTTCGTGTTTTGCAGACATGAGCGGACGCGCAAACAGAACCATAGAAACCCAATTCAATCACATTCAATCTTGCAACTCACTCGGGGCATCCAACCCCAACGCACCCCACAAAGGAGTCGACGAAACACAGCAAGAAACAAGTGAGCTTCCATTGCGAGAGCAAGACAAGCAACTCCGAAATGCAGCCTACCACATCCTATCACCAAGTCTTCTTCTGTAACGGCTTCCTTATCCGTCCTTAAGCGCCATTGTTTTTAGCCACATCGCAGGCACCTGCTTAAAACGAGCAAACTACTTTGGCCTTCACGGGTCGCCGCGATGGTACGTGGATCCACGCCTGCAAACAACCGTTGTCTGGCTGACAATCGCTGATCTGTTGGTTTCAACAACCATGGTATAGTATAAACTAAAATTACCCCGGCGAGAGACCCCAAGTGTGAGGTCTGGAAGTAGAGATCTAGACGCGTTGGGGTCCATGGTGGTGATGATAGTGGGGATCGTGGTGCCGGTGGTGGTGAGTGAGTGAGTGTGAGTGTGAGCGTGAGTGAGAGGGCATACTGCAGGCTCTTCTTGCTACGCTTCATGGGCTCTGCTGGCCTTATCCGCAAAGTTCCATCGGCTGATAGGCCAAAGCGGAAACATGTAGTTGTCCATGGCTAGCAAATAGGCACGGCACCTGCGAGCCACTTTGTTGAGCCTCCGCGAACTGCTTCTGCCTTTTGCCAACACTCCCCTGGAGACCATGGAGTCCAGCGCATGGAAGAAGCGAAGATGCTGCTGGGTTCGAGTCCGTGCCCGCCTCTTCAAAAAGACGGCTACTGCCAAGAGCTCCAACTCATTGATATGGGCTTCCTGGCGCCATGCATAGGACATGATCGTCCGCCATTGCCATCTCATGGCTAGATAAGGTTGCTCATGCATCTGTCCATCCACCTCGAGGTACGATCTCACATCAGAACCTCGGTAAGTTGCCTGCCTCAACAACGCGGCCAGGTGCTCTTTCTCCCGGCCTTTGGCCATAAAGCTCTCCCTCAGCGCTAGGCTCTCTGCCATCGGGCCTGCTACATCCGGGTCTGCCAACCGGTTGGTAGCTAGGGCCATTTTTTTCCAGGAAATGAGCTTCCCTGGCCTCGGCGACTGCTGCATCAAATTGCCCATCTTTTTTTAGTTGCTCGCGCACAGCTCGCGCATAGGCCACACACATCTCCCAGGGGTATTCGGCCTCTGAGTGAGAGTGGGAAAGTGAGTGTGAGTGCGAGTGTGGGTGAGAGTGAGTGAGAGTGAAGGTGGGTGTGAGTGAGTGTGAGTGGGAGAGTGGGAGAGTGAGCGTGAGTGCGAGTGAGAGCGAGTGTGGGCGAGAGTAAGTGTGGTTGAGAGTGAGTGCGTGAGGGAATTTGAGTGTGAGTGAAAGTGGGAGAGTGAGAGTGTGAGGGAGTGTGAGTGAAAGTGGGGGAGTGACAGTGTGAGGGAGTGTAGAGTGGGGGAGTGAGTGAGAGTGAGAGTCTGTGAGAGTGAGAGTGAGTGTGAGAGTGAGAGTGAGTGAGTGAGGGTGAGGGTGAGTGTGAGTGTGAGTGAAGGTGGGTGCGAGTGAGTGAGAGGGAGAGTGAGTGGGCGTGATTGCGATGGAGTGTGAGTGTGAGTGGGAGAGTGAGAGTGAGTGATTGTGTGAGGGAGTGCGAGTGTGAGTGAGAGTGAGTGTGTGAGGGAGTGTGTGTGAGTGAAAGAGTGAGCATCTGAGAGCACAAAGTACTGCGCCGTCGAGGTTCACCAAGTGCTGCGCCTGCCACGAAATCTGCGCTTCGAGGTTCACCAAGCACTGTGCCTGCCACGAAATCTACACTTCGAGGTTCACCAAATGCTGCCTGCCACGAAATCTGCACTTCGAGCTTCACAAAGTGCTGTGCCTGCCACGAAATCTGCATATCGAGGGTCACAGAGCGCTGTGCCAAATCAATCTTATAGCAAGAATTTGTCACGAAAACACGGCTTCGGGGCAAGGGCCTGAAAAGCAAATCCCACTGGCATGGCGCAGCAAGATCATCCTCCACACTTCAACATGTTACATTGCTACGCTAACACTTCAGGCTTCCATGGAAACCTCATCCAAAAGCATCCCCCAACAGCAGGGCCTTGCCTTAGGGGTCATTCCATCGGTTGCGAACGGTTGCGGTTGCGAGCACGAAAGTAATGTCACGCGACGAATGAGATGGGCCATCAAATGAAATAATCAGATATAATCAGTGCGTCGCGGAACCTGAAGCCAAGAAGTTTGTGCAATGATCCAATCGTTGCTATTCCTGGATCTATGACTTGGCGTAAAACTGCTAATTAGCTCCGGCCAACTCAGGGAGCGTTCAAAAGTGAAATTAAATTGTTCCGGTGAACTTGCTGATACTAGCTTGCACAGTTGACGCGAAGGCATTGACGGCGATGAGACACGATGAGTAAGCATATTCTGCTGCATATCTGTAAACGTGCTTGTGCTTTATTTTTTTTCGTTGTTGCTGTTGCTGCTGCTGCTGGTGCTGGTGTTGTTGTTGCTGCTGTTTTTTGTCGTTGTTTTGTTGCTCCTGTGCATGCCCTGACAACACCGGAAAGCCATGTGCAAGTCGCATCGTCAAAGGACACAACAAAATCCTCAGTGTATACCAAAGTCGTCACCAAGGATAGTCACAAACGAAAGTGCATGTTTTGCAGACCTGTGCAAAGCTACATTTTGCCGCGCCTAATCTCTCGAGCGCGGTAGAGTTGTTCCACCAAGACCACACGCACCAACCTGACCAAGCACACTGAGGAGGCAGCCCTTTGGCCTCCAGTTCATCTGGAAGCCTGTGTGGCAGCCTTAGCTGCCAACCAGCGTCAGTTCCAAATCCAACGCAAAGTTGCTAGCCTATTGACTTGCTGAATACGTTAAACGCGCCAAACTAGCCCGAACACATCTGAGGACAACAGGAAAGCAAGCAAACGCATCGACAACATTCAAATGAGGGGCGGGAGCTGAGGGGGCCACAAAGGTGAACAAAACATATCGCGCGGAAAAGAGAATCTTGACAAAGGGGACTTTGATGAGCGGTAAGCGCAATAGCAAGCAGCGCTGGGATGCTGAGCCAAGCAAAAACAGGATGGTGTCAGGAAAGGATGGTATCAAGAATCTCTGGCGTCATGCCACACCGAAAGCCGAAAGCAACGCCAAAAAAAACAAAGGACTTTCCAGTGGGCTAGCTGCTGCAGGAAACAATGCCATGCATCAAGCAATGCTATCTTCACACATGTTCACACTACATATCCAATACCATCAACTACGTCAGGCGCCAGCTTGGCCTTGGCAAAAGTAGGTCTAAGCAGGTCGAACGGACGCAAATACGCAGCTTCAGATCAAGAGTACTTATATAATTGGCGGCTGAAGGAAAGTAACCAGAGGAAAGCCAAAAAACAAAGGCGGTCACAGGCAGCCACAAATCCGTCAGGTGAAGGACGCCCCCTGTTGTTTTCTGCTCTGCCTGGCAAGGCTTTTTGGCTAAGTGCCCCAGCTCCTCCAGGGAAAAACACAAACAAGCTTTGCTCAACCGAGATCCAAGAACGGTGAACAACAAAATGTCCCCGCCAACACCCTTAACACAAACACAAAAGGGCGCAATGAAATTGTAGCCTCCTACAAATACCATCTGCGATTTGCAGCGTGGACGAAGGCAAAGATACCCCCCTTGAATGAGAAGCTGGCTGCAAAAAGGTGCTATAAAATGTACAGCCACCTAAACTTCACTATAAAATGTTAAACCGCTGGATTTATAAAATGTCAAGACGCTGCAAGCCAACTTCAGCATGGTGGAGCCTGCTGCATATAGGTATTGACCCCCTGCGAAAACAACCAAATACTAAGGAAATCATTTATATACATATATACATATGCAAGAAGAACGCCTTCTTGAGGTTCATTCAACGAGAGTAGATTCATGAAGCATTTGGGACCGAGGGACGAAAAGCTCTTTTTGAGCCAATCGCATTCGCCATTGCCGTCGTTGAGCGGTCGTGCCATACCCCCTCAGCTTGAGAACTCCGGCTGCCGTGCATGGTAGCGGAGCCTGCGGGCTCCGCCGCCTGAACTATCCAGGGAAAGAAGAAGTTGACACGTCTGTGACCGCTGCAGGGCCGTTGCAGAACCATGGTGGACCGGGGTTTTGTTACAAGTTGAGAGAACAAAAGAAGGAGCGCCAATATGGGATGGCAATGCTGCTACATTTCAGGAATACTCCGAGCTTGCACAGCATTGGGAGCGAAGTGTTGCACATCACAAGCGGTATCTATGTGGTCCTCGACTACAGTCAGAACTGACAGGGACAGCTCGTCGTTTTGTGATGGCTATGAAGCCAGGCTGGATTTCATATGCAGGGGGCAGGGGGGGTACATCGTTTGTTGGACCATCTCAGGAAGCACCTTGGACAACCACAGTTGAGTACTTGGGGAAGTACTTCAAGCAGTGTCGTCGGAAGCGACATGAGTCCATGAACGATTACATCACCCGAAAAGGGGAAGCCTATGCTAGGGCATGTCAGACACTACATCGTGTTTCCAGTCGCTGTGCCGCTGGGCAGGCCCAAGAATCGGAGGTGCCGCCTCAGCTGATTGGAGTGGACAGCAGCATGTCAGATCAACAGGGTCGCACATTGGCATGTCTGGGGGATCCCAGTCACAGGAGAATGAGGGTGATGAGGAGTCTTTTCATGATGCAGAAGAGTCATGGGATCACTATGACTCATGAGGCGCTCATGATTGGAATAATGGCTCTTGGGGACAACCTTATTCCCAAGACTAAAAATGCGCAGGACCTCAACCTGGGAGTACGGCGGACCAGAGTCCGCTTGGGAGAAGGGCCAAGTTTTGGCTTTGGAAATTCTTCCAGTGACAGGTGCATGTCGACGGCATGGTTGAATGTGCAGGCTGGAGGCCGCGGAGGTGAACTGAATGTTCATACTTTAGACCGCGGTTCCAGTCCAATTTTGTTTTCGATTGAGACTTTGAGATCCCTGGGAGCACCCATTGACTTTGAACATGGTTTGCTTGATTTCGAAAGCTTGACCCCTACTCGTGTCATTCATTTGGAGCGCTCTTGCACGGGTCACCAACTGCTGCCTCTGTGTGATGACTGGTATTCACAAGCCACAAAGGCTACGAGTCCAGTGCCAAGTCTAGACCAGTACATCTAGCGACAGCTCCTTCCTGATTTGACGCCCGCCGGAGAAAGGAAGGGGCTTTGCAGCTCAGCGGGCACAGAGGCAGACCTGATCTCTCACCAATCCCCAATTGTGAATGATGACGATGTTGATGGTAATGTTTTGAAAGTGAGTTCGTTTGATGATCAACACAAATCTCGAAGTCACCAGCAACCGGAGGAACGCACACAACCACAGTGCCACACAGCAGCACACCCTCTACAGCTCAAGCTCCAACCACCTCCATCGATCCCTCCAGTGACCGACATGACATCCCCGATGACCAAGACCGAGATCATCGAAGAGTTTGCCCGCCTGGGAGAGCTACCTCCCAAGTCGTGGAGTCACACCGAGTGTCTCTTTCGAATGGAGGAACTGCGAGCTCAGGGTCTGACGGCCAATCCTCGAGCCAAGTCCAAGACACCTTTGCAGCTCAAGATGACTCAGTTGAATGCTGTGTCTCGGAAGAAGTGCGACTTGGTCAAGTTCTGCCAAGAACTCCAGGTTCCCTTGTCGGGACACGAGACCATTCCTATCCTTCAGAAAAAGGCAACCCAAACCTTGCTCGAAGTGCGAGGCTACGGGAGCGGATCCAGTCGGATTCGGCACCCACGCGGCTCTCAGCTACCAGGAGATCAAGATGAGCGAACCAAACTATGCACAATGGGTGATCACCACCTTCAACGAGTAGATGACCACTTGTCCTCGGCTGGCTCGCTTGGCACAGTGGCTGATCAAAGAGTCCCAGAGGACTCAAAAGCCCGAGTCCATCGAGATTCAAAGCCAGCCTCCAATCCCAAGGAAGTGCTGGTGGAGAAGGGCTACATCAAGACCTCCAATGCAGCCAAGGCCGCACCCTCAGCGATCTCCAAGCAATCCGGAGCCTCCTCGAGCAACATGACAGGAGTCACCTCGACGGTCTTGAAGGCAGGGCAGCCAGACCTACCTTGCAAGAAGGTGAGTCCTCCGAAGACCAGAGCTTCGAGATAATCCCGAACCGAAGAGTCAGTGAATGCCGCGGCTGAGGGTGCCCAATTTGAGGTGCACTCCACCTCCACACTTCCAGACACTTTAGGCGGAGACCTTAGCTCCGGAGATAACTTGTTATCATATGCTGTTCGTGAACTAGGAGCCCAAGAGCAAGTCATATTGCTGGCAGTTGCATGTGGAGAAGATAGCATTCGCAAGCACCATTGGTGAGCTCACGAAAACTGAAGTGTCAGCCCAAAGACTTTCTATTTGGATTGATTTTGATATTTCCACTGGTAGGGGCGTGAAAGGTGTTTTAGATCGGATTGACAGCTGCACACCTGAAATCGTGTGGCTCCCCCCTGAAGGTGGACCATTCAGTGTGATGCAAAACATCAATCAACGGACTGATGAACAACGCTCAGACCTGGAGCACAAGAGAAAACAGGTGTTGAAGCAATACATGGGCTGCGCAATCATATACCAGTACTGTGTGCAGCGTAGTGTCCATGTCGTGTGGGAGCTTTCTCAATCATGTCAGGCATGGCCCCTTCCTGTTTTGCAAAATTTGGTGAAAGATATCAACCCTACTTTGCAGTGGTTCGAGGTTGTCAAGTGAACCTGCGGAACCAACAGAAACAGTTGATATCAAAGGGCTGGAAACTGATGACCACACATGAACCTCTTGCCCTGCGTATGCATCTGCCATGTCGATGCGCACCTGGCACATATCATGCACGTTGTGAAGGTAGTGTCACACGTAGCGCAGCCTTTTACACACATGAGTTCGCGTTGCGAGCGTGTCGAGAGATTTTGAGGGGAGGGGGCAAGGAACACTGGGTCAAGGACCTGAAAGGAAAAATGGTGGGACAAAACTCTCTTGGTTTGGGGATGGCTTGTGTTTGCGAAATGGTTAAACATCATGGACCCCAAACGTCATGTGGACATTGCACTCAATCCCTCCAACTTTATTTTCTGTATTCGGCCACTGGCCATGGATCCCTCCAAAGCATGATTCATTCTTTGAAATGAAAGGGAGTCTCGTGGCGGAAGCACCATGACTGACTTCTGGGGAGATACTGGCTGAGTCCATCCGGACCTTGAATCACAGGGAAAGTGTCAGAGGATTCGCACCCGTTCAGTATGTCCTGGGCCGTGCGCCCGATGAACATGGCAGGTTCTTCACCCCAGCTCGTGACCTTCAGACACCAGGAGAACTGCCCATGGAAGGAGACCAAAATCTACGACTGTCTGCTGAAAAAGCATTTTTAGACTGGATCGCAGCTGCACGAATCCAACGTGCAACTCATTCTAAACATCGTCGAGTTTTGGATTTTTCAGCAGGGGACCTTGGTTTTATTTGGCGGAAACAGCTGACAGGTGAAGATGCAAAACAAAACAAAATCGGACAAGGCCGATTTGTTGGCCCAGCTCGAATTTTGGCAGTTGAACAGACAAGAGATGAACAAGGCCATCTTCAACAAGGCAGTTCAGTGTGGCTCGTACGAGGCAGGCGGCTCTTGAAGTGTTGTCCAGAACAGTTGAGACATGCTTCCGAGCGAGAGACCATCCTCACAGAACTACATGACCCTCGTGAAACACCCTTTCCCATTGCGGAGGAATCAGGCAAGAATGACTACGAGGATTTACAAGAACAACCAAGTGAAGCTGAGTGGCATAGAGCCAGCAATCCCCTACATGAATGGCAACCATCATGTCGGGTTACTGGAAAACACACTCCGGCAGAGCCCGAACCTTTGAGCCAGAAAAAGATGCAGGGGAGAAAACACACCACCGACAGAACGAAACAGAAGCAGAAGTCCTCAACAGCAGTGAACAGAACCTGGTATACCATATCGAGATTGAGATGCCCAGCAGCAAAGCAGGTTCCGACAGGGCGCTGAAGGATCTCCCCGCCTTTTTCGTGGGAGCCCTCAAAAGAAGAGCAGTGGAAATCTCAAAGCGCCGTATGACTCCAGAGGAGAAGATTCAGTTTGACCAGGCCAAGGGTACAGAAGTGTTCAATTTTCTAGCAGCAAAAGCATTTGAAGCCCTTCCAGCTGACAAGCGATGCCGCAGAGAAGACGCAGTGAACATGAGGTGGACCCTCACCTGGAAAGTCAAGGATGATGGCACTCGAAAAGCCAAAGCTCGTGCTGTCCTACAAGGGTTTCAGGACTTGGCAGACATGCCAGATTCAGCTAGATGTTGGAGTGGTCTGTGCTGCTGGACCTTAGTGAAGGAAGGGAAGCTGCGTGGGATTGTTTCTGGGCACGTGGACGATGTCCTTTTCTCAGGCAGTGCCACGGACCCTGTTTGGGTGGCAAGCGAAAAGGCCATCAAAGATGAGTTCAAGAGCGACTGGGAGGAAGGTCGCTTTGTACAGTGTGGTGTGTTGATAGAACAGGAACAAGATGGATCACATACATTGTCACAGAAGCACTATGCGGAATCCATACCTGCAATCAACATTCGAGCTTCACGAAAGCGATAACGAAACACACCAACTGATGACTTGGAAAAGACACAACTGAGGGGCCTTCTCGGTGGCATTAGCTGGTATTGTCAACAGGTGGCACCGCATTTTTCTGCTGATGTCAGTCTCCTTTTGACAGAAGTGAACCAGATCACCGTGGACACATTGTTTCGAGCTAACCGTTTGCTCGACCAAGTCCGCAACATGAAAGAACAAAAGTTGAAAATACACAAAATAGATTTGGGCAAGCTAGTTTTGGTTTCTTGGGTGGACGCAGCCAACCAGAACAGGATTGGTGGTGGCAGCACCCAAGGTGTTGTCATTGGTGCAGCCTCCAAAGAACTGCTCACCGGTAGTCGGCATCTGCTCAAGTCCAGGAGCCAGCGAGGCGATGGCAGCAGTGCACGGAGAAGACTTGCTGTTTTTCTGTAGGTTCCAGATGGGTGAGATGCTAGGTCCCCCCTTCAGAATGCAGGAGCCCAATTCCCTTGTAAATCAGATCCCTGGCTGTCTTGTCACAGATAGCCGCAACGTGTACGACAAAATTCGAACTGAGGTGCTGAGTCCAAAGGGAGCTGAACGCCGTGTCGATATCACACTCATGCGTATCAAAGATGCATAAAACGTAAATAACGTCATCATACGATGGGTGCACAGTGAAGCACAGTTAGCCAACGGCTTGACTAAGGGCAAAGAACTGAGGCAACTCATGCTATATTGCGACATTGACATGGATCAATGCTGGCGGATAGTGGAAGACCCAACCATGTCATTGACAAAACGACGCCGAACTATGGGCCAATCACCACTGGAAAACACCGCAATACAGAACACACATACCCACGACCAGTAGAGATTTGCGTTTTTCCCGAGAGCGCCTGCGAAGGGTTCTTCGTAAAAAACATCTGCAGAACTACACCTCCTCTACATCTTCACATCTTTACCTCTGCACAATCACGTTCTCACCTCTATCTCTGCTCATCTTCACATCTGCACATCTACATCTCTGCTCATCTTCACATCCTCACATCTACATCTCAGCTCATCTTCATCTTCACACATCTACATCTCTGCTCATCTTCACATCTGCACATCTACATCTCTGCTCATCTTCACATCCTCACATCTACATCTCACATCTTCACCGCTCGCTCTTCTTAACATTCTCTCTTAAGGCCGGGGGCAGTGCCGCCGGACCGCCACGAAACGCAACCCTCTTCGGAGATCGTGCGTGTCGAGTGCGCGAAATGCAGGCGAGAGTGCGATTTGGTTTTGTCGCGGGCAACCCTCTGCGGAGATCGTGCGTGTCGAGTGCGCGAAATGCAGGCGAGAGTGCGATTTGGTTTTGTCACGGGCAACCCTCTGCGGGGATCGTGCGTGTCGAGCGCGCGAAATGCAGGCGAGAGTGCGATTTGCCCCGGTCCGGGACAACCCTCTGCGGGGATCGTGCGCGTCGAGTGCGCGAAATGCAGGCGAGAGTGCGACTTGTCCCGGTCCGGGACAACCCTCTGCGGGGATCGTGCGTGTCGAGTGCGCGAAATGCAGGCGAGAGTGCGATTTGTCCCGGCCGCGGGCAACCCTCTGTGGGGATCGTGCGTTGAGGGGGAGCTGGAAGATGAGAACTGGCGACTCTGTAGTACAACTTTAGTACGCGGAGCAATCTGTGGAGCTGGAAGCTGAGAACTGGCGACTTTGTAGCGCAACTTTAGTACACATACTAACGTCACGATGACTCTCTTGTGGCAGCCACTTATGAGTAAGCAAAGTAGCTAAAATTTGTCAAACTCTCAAGAGAGCCGGGTGGCGCGAGAGATGACTCAGCCGCGAGAGATGACTCATCCGCGTACTAAAGTTGTACTACAAAGTCGCCAGTTCTCAGCTTCCAGCTCCACAGCTTGCTCCGCGTACTAAAGTTGCACTGCACAGTCGCCAGTTCTCATCTTCCAGCTCCCCAGATACTCCGCGTACTAAAGTTGCACTAGAAAGTCGCCAGTTCTCATCTTCCAGCTCCACAGCTTGCTCTGCGTACTAAAGTTGTACTAGAAAGTCGCCAGTTCTCATCTTCCAGCTCCCCAGATACTCCGCGTGTACTTCACCTTCATGACAAACGATGTTCGCTTGGAATACACGAGTCGCTTGTCATGATCGTGACGTCGTTTACTCTCAGGTCGCCCTGTTCGTGGAAACTTCAGTGTGAAATGTACGTTCTTCAGTTCTGTTTGAACCTCTTCAGTGTTGTACTTGCGCAACTAAGGTTGACGTTGCGCTGCCGTTGCATCGACGCATCTACGTCTACACCCCCTCACCTCTCTACATTTACATCTTCACACGCTCACATCCGCAGATCTACCTCTCCACCTCACCACGCCCACACATCTGCACATCTATATCACATCTGTACATCCACTACAGATCTATATCGCACCTGCACCACATCCACACTGTCACTCCTTCACATCCACCCTCTCTTTCTCTCTTCCTATACATCTTTTCGACAGTGCTGGACAATTACATGTCTCGCTCTCGGGCCAACCGTCGTCTAGTTGCGTGTGTGCTTGTTTTTGTTGCTTTGTTTGTACTCCAGGGAGATGTGGGGAGATCAGGTGGCATGCAAGAAGAACACCTTCTTGAGGTTCATTCAACGGGAGTAGCTTCATGAAGCATTTGGGACCGAGGGGCGAAAAGCTCTTTTTAGCCAATCGCATTCGCCATTGCCGTCGTTGAGCGATCGTGCCATATCCCTTCAGCTTGAGAACTCCGGCTACCGTGCATATATATATATATATGTATAATGATATAATGCATTGACACTCTCCCAAACCCTCTTCGGAGACTCTCTCGGAAACCTTAACCCCGAAAACCTGCCTTCGTGGTCAGGATCTTGGTTTGCGAATTTACAGGTTCTTCGTTTGTTGCTTCCGTGAATGCTTCGACCCAGTCTCCGCAATAGCGCCACACAAACAAAACAGCAGCCTGACAAAAAGATTCATGTGTTTTGCACATCGACAAAGTGAAAGCCTACGCTGTCTATAAAACGTGTTGAGCCGCAAAATAAGCAATCCATCGCTTGTGTCTGCTTCAGAACTTGGTGTTTTACAACATGTATTGACCCTCTGAAATATGATCCAATTGTGTTGACCCTCTGCTCCAAAACCGATGTTTTATGATGGCCCTCTAGTTTGGGCCTATAAAATGCATGGTCGGAAGACATTTTACAAGGGAACGAGATTGACGTTTTATAGTGTCTGATTCTAGGGGATGCAACGATTGAATGCACACACATGGAACAAGCGTGGCAATGGTGGATCAAACGCCTCACGGATTGCGCATCAACCCTGTGCATGCGTTAGTTTTGTCACTGCCTGTTGGAGGTGCGGACCCCTACCCATGCATGCATCATACTATGCGACGCCGTGGAACAAAAACAAAAAGGCAAACCTACGAAGCTTTTGGCTTGGCGCTTTCTTCCTCCTTTATTTACTTTTAATCTCTCTCTCTCTCTCTGCATCTGACCGCTGTAGACTAGGTTTCCCGCGTCATCCGCCCCAAGGACAGCAACTCCCTGCCCGCCTGGCACTTTCACAACAATCTCTGTCCAAAGGCGATCGCCAGCAGCCACTCACCACATCATACCTTTTTCTCGCCTCCGCTTGAAGATGTGCTTTTGGCAAACAACGCAGCTCGTCTGGCCTCAGTAAATCTCATAGCCCCGCAAAAAAGAACAACCTACGCAGTGGCAGCGCGTAGCATGTAGCACAGTTGGTTTATTATTGCAACTGTTGAGCAAATGCACTGGCTAGGGCTACATCAACCCGTCAGCACCCCCGATCACAAAGGACAGCCGCGCGCCACCAGCCTTGGACATGGTACAGGCATCATGGCATTGGCTCTGGCCTCTCTGTCATGCAGTGGCGCCTCCAAACGATCAAATACCAAATCCGCAAACTCCTTCAACAGAATGGGCCCAAAAACGCACTTTTAGTGCAAATCGTCGTGCATTGATTCATTCGCACACATTTTCGAGTTGGGTCCTCTGAGTTGACTAGCAAACCCCTCTCATCCAGAACCTTGGTTAAGCAGCGCCCTCTCGTAATGAATGGAGAACGATAGCAATTTAGAAGCCCTGGTAGAGGTACTAACAATTCTAATGTAGGTGCCTTTCCTGAGTAGCGGTCAAGAATTGGATGCTGCACTTTGTTCAAGGCCCTCATCAATTGCAAGGAGCCTTTGTGGAATATTGTCTCAACCTCCAGTGGGCATCTGTCTGAGTGTGACTTTGCGAATTGCCGTTTGTCCCAACCCAAAGCGCAAGCCTCCACCGCCGGACTGCCACTGCGCAATCGCTTTGCCTGGGCTGAAAGGCGGGGAGGAAGTTCATACGTCAAACCTTCCTCTGAATCAAAACCGGAACATGAAGTGGACGGCAAAGGAGTGATAGTGGATGAGGAGGGACGGATTGGATGGATGGCGTGATGTGCTGTAAGGATGTGTGCTTGTGATGTCTTTTAAATAGGAAGATGATGGTGATGATGCCAATGATGAATGAACATGACGTGACTGGTGTTTGCAAGGGCTGATCTATATTCCATATATGCCAATATAGTCTATAGTTTCATATACAAATTGCCCACAAAGTTTTCTCCTGGCGGTGGTCGCTGATGCGTCTGTTGGCCGGCATTTCGACAGCTTATAATAGTCTCGTGCCAACCCTGTTTGGTATAGTCTAGCTGTCCGCTCTTTGTCCGTGTCATCATACATAGAAGGTTTGTCCGTCCGCAAGGTTTCCCCAAGCATGCCTATGGGTAAAAAATAGGGCAATTGTTCCGACCCCTGTTTGGGATAGCCGTCCGTCAATTGGGGAACATATGTGATTTGTCGCAACGGATTCACTTCTCGACCAGTTTGTTCAGAAACCAGTCTTAGCACATATTCGTTGGTCTTTCTCTTGGGTTCGCGACAAACGTTTCCAATCTTAGTACTGGTCTTAATGTTTGATTTTTTTTGGCATGCATTGCGACGCGCTCGCAGTTTCGAGGCCACAAACCAACTTGCATTGAACTTCAGCAGCTACGTGGACACATGGTTTCCAACCAACGGCGCAGTTTGCAGCTTTCCTAACACAAAGGCCTGTGGTGAACTTGTGTTTTCTGACAAACACCCGCCACTCAACTTCAAACCATGACAAAATAGTTGCCTCAAAGCGTGTCACTTTGCGACAACAACCACCCGCACCAGTGGCTCTCCGAGAGAAGGTTAAACAGCATCTATAACCCGAGAAGGGAAGGGACGAAAGCCAGCCTCCGCAAGAAGAGATCAATGTATATCAATATGGTCATGAGGGTGTGAACGTGAGACCGCGTGGGAAGCGCTGGGAGGCATAAGTCGGGGCCGATATGACAACAGGTGGGGGGGTGGGGTGCCCTTTTTCTTTTGGATGAAGGGGCGTTTTGAAGAGAAAAAAAGGGCACCCCGAAGTCACCGAGGGGCGCTTGTCGGCAGTTTGTTTCTCGTGTTTTGTAGATGGACTCATAAACCTGGTGTGCTGTTACGAGTGGATCGTATTGTCATGGGGGAAGTCGACATGGCGGTGATGTCTACTGCTGCTCCAAATAGGAAGCACAAGATATACTGTGGGTTTTTCCTTCGACTTAAGGGTGTTTTCACGCTGAGAAAGGGCACCCCTAAGGAATCGACGGGCGCTTGCACGCTGTTCGTATTCTTGTCCTGTAGATGGTGGTCCGATGTTACAGCAAAGTAACATCGGGCAAAGAGTAGCTTTGGTATGGGGTGAAGTCGACATGGAAGCCACGCTGACAGGTGGTAGAACACAGAAAGCAGAATACATAGCACGGGGGGGCGCCCTTTTTGATCGTGTGGTTCAAGGACGCTTTCGAGCTGAAACAAGATGGAACCCACGAACCCGAATGCAAACACGATCGAAAAACTAATATGTCCAAAGGACACTCTTGTAGGACACTCTTGCGGGACACTCTGTAGGACACTCTTGTGGGCCACTCTTGTAGGAAACTCTTGTGGGACACTCTTGTAGGACACTCTTGTAGGACACTCTTGTGGGACACTCTTGTGGGACACTCTTGTGGGACACTCTTGTGGGACACTCTTGTAGGACACTCTTGTGGGACACTCTTGTGGGACACTCTTGTAGGACACTCTTGTGGGATACTCGTGTAGAACACTCTTAAGGGACACTCTTGTGAGACGCTCTAGTGGGACACTGTTGTGGGACAGTCTTGTACGACACTCTTGTGGGACACTCTTGTAAGACACTCTTGTGGGACACTCTTCTGGGACACTCTTGTAGGACACTCTTGTGGGACACTCTTGTGGGGCACTCTTGTAGGACACTCTTGTGGGACACTCTTCTGGGACACTCTTGTAGGACACTCTTGTAGGAAACTCTTGTGGGTCACTCTTGTAGGAAACTCCTGTGGGACACTCTTGTAGGACACTCCTGTGGGACACTCTTGTGGGACACTCTTATAGGACACTCTTGTGGAACACTCTTGTGGGACACTCTTGTAGGACACTCTTGTGGGACACTCTTGTAGGACACTCTTGTGGGACACTCTTGTGAGACACTCTTGTGGGACACTCTTGTGGGTCACTTGCAGGACACTCTTGTGGGACACTCTGAGGAAACTCTTGTGGGACACTCTTCTAGGACACTCTTGTGGGACACTCTTGTGGGACACTCTTGTAGGACACTCTTGTGGGATACTCTTGTCGGACACTCTTAAGGGACACTCTTAAGGGACACTCTTGTGAGACACTCTTGAGCGACACTGTTGCGGGACACTCTTGTGGGACTCTCTTGTGGCACACTCTTGTGAGACACTCTTGTAGAACACTCTTGTGGGAAACTCTTGTGGGACACTCTTGTGGGACACTCTTGTGGGACACTCTTATAGGACACTCTTGTAGGACACTCTTGTGGGTCACTCTTGTGGGACAGTCTTGTGGGACACTCTGTGGGACACTCTTGTGGAACTCCTTGTGGGACACTCTTGTAGGATACTCTTGTGGGGCAGTCTTGTAGGACACTCTTGTGGGACACTCTTGTGGGACACTCTTGTAGGACACTCTTGTGGGATACTCCTGTAGGACACTCTTAAGGGACACTCTTTTGAGACACTCTAGTGGGACACTGTTGCGGGACACTCTTGTGGGACTCTCTTCCAGCTCCCCAGATACTCCGCGTACTAAAGTTGTACGACAAGGTCGCCAGTTCTCAGCTTCCAGCTCCCCAAATACTCCACGTAATACAGTTGTACTACAAGGTCGCCAGTTCTCAGCTTCCAGCTCCACCGGACAAATCGCACTCTCGCCTGCATTTCGCGCACTCAACACGCACGATCTCCGCAAAGGGTTGCGCGCGCATGGGACAAATCGCACTCTCGCCTGCATTTCG
>CAXAMN010007324.1:117420-191371 GCA_963970005.1 Durusdinium trenchii | reverse complement strand
CGAGGCAGATGCCAAGGCACCATGACACACTGAAAGGCCGAAACTTTCCAGACTTTGTTCTTCCAATTCTGTGTGTTCAATCCTGTTTTCGCTGTTTTGGCAACATGCTTCGACAATGTGCAGGTGGAGTATCTTCTTGCAGACACGATCCTATTTGGAAAGCGCTGCGAAGCAGATACCAAGGCGCAAACGGTGCGCTTTCAATGTCAAAACGACCATAAACGAAACGTGGACCATTTCCTATGCAGTTGGCTGTGTCTCTATATGTTCAGTCCTGTTGTGCTTTTATGCAATTATCGATCGACCGCTGCAGGTTCTTGGAAACATCGTTCGACCATATGCAGGTACGGCATTGTCTCAATTGGAAAGCTCTGCGACATAGATTCCAAGGCGCAAATGATGTGCTGACAGTGACAAACAAAATCTTTGGTCTCCACTTTTACAGACGGTTATGACGTCTTTTGCATGTAATGCTCTTGACGATGCCCAGGTTCACGCACACGACCTGCTTTCGTCTGCACGATGAAAAAGAGCTTGGCTATAGGGTTTTACGTCGGCAGAGCGATGGGGTTTTACTTCGGCTAGTTGTGGCTGTACACACATGTCTGCACAATACCTCGTACATCCGTCGTGCACATTACTCTCCCACACCTCTCTCCCACCCCTCTGTTGTACTCAAGCATGTCCACCGCGCAATCGAGGCCGAACCCCGATTCCCGCAACCAATGCGGAGCGCACGGCTGCAAGGCTTGGAAATAATAGACTTTGTCGCGGAGTGTCCAAAGCGGAATAAGCATCCGAAGAGGCCTCAACCTCCAAAGAAGGCCGTGTATATATATATATATATAGATATATATACCCTCCGAAGAGGGCTCTGTACGCGCAACCTCCGAAGAGGCCTTTATATATACACCCTCCGAAGAGGGCTCTGTATGCGCAACTTCCGAAGAGGCCTTATTATTCGCCCTCCGAAGAGGACTATACCCCCCGAAGAGGGTTCAATATAATCCGAAGAAGGCGCCCTCCGAAGAGGGTCGGCGCGGTGACAGCGGTCACGCATCTGCGTGTCTGTGCAGCTGCGCAAAGCCCGGCCTCTGTCGAGCTCCGCTTCCCCTCCATGGCCAAGCTGCGCTCAGTATACATGCACGCATAATACAAGGATGAACCTGGCTTGTACCCGGCCGATGAATTTGGAATTTAGCACTTTGGTCCAATCTTCCTCGCTCATGTATTCAGTGGGTGTAGTCCTGCATACACCGTCGGCTCATGGCGCAAACACAACGCCCGCGAGGTCGAGCCAAAAAGACTTCGAAATGTGACAACTCACCAATGATACAAAAATTTCAACAAAGTTGCACCAAAAACATTGAAAGCAAGCCGAGCTAACTTCTCTAACTTCTGTTCATTCGTTTTCGTAGAAGTTATAACATAAGTCATATCTTCAACTTGACAATCAGTTAACTACTGCAACTAGGGTTTTAACTTCCACTGACCGAGCAATAAGTTAGCGAAGTTAAAACATATGTCGCAGAAGTTAGAACATACGTTATCGAACTTATAACTATAGTTATAACTTCCGATCCTCCTCGTAGGACTGGCGTGGATCGCCCCCGAGTGCTCGGGACCGGGATGGACCTTCTCCTCCTCGCGATCGTGATCGTGTCCGAGATCGCAACTGAGATCGGTAACGTGGACGTGACTATGATCATCGCCCGTCGTGATTCGCAGTCGGGATCACCGCTGCAGCAGAGATCGTTCCAGGAGGGATCGCCGAGGGCAGCACCATTCCGAAGTCGCTATACTCCAGACGATTCAGTCGCTCTCGTCGTGATCGCTCTCCTGTTCGACCAGAGTCTGAACACACCACACCTCGCTCAGAGACACAGCCTGGTTCTGAAGCTGCTGGTCGCCCTCTACATCTTCGATCCAACCCACGACATCCTTCTGATCCTGCTCCCGACGGGCGCACCGCAACACAGGATACTACCACTCCTACACGCCCTGTGACACCTCCACATGCATTTCCCACCGGCCATCCTACCTCTTCCACTCCCTTTGCCCTGACGAAGCTCATGAGCTACAGCAACTTCGACAACAACTTCAACAGCAATCTCAGCCGCAACAACCTTTCTTCATTCCTCCACGATTCGCGCATTCCCTTCCACATTTCTCCTTTCTTCCTCCCACTGGATTTGACTACACTATCTCCCAACAGTCTTCGCCTGCACCTGCCACCACCGCTCCGGCGCAACATTCAACCTCGCTGGCTCCTTCCAACACAACATCACCGCAACTGGCTTTGGCGCCAGATACTCCTGACACGGGATCAGTCCCACCACCTCCAGGAGGACAACGCTTTGTACCTCCTTCCTCGTCGCTCCACACGCTCCACGGATACTCCCCCTGCCACTGGTACACGACCAACCTTACCACGGTGGAACATTCGTTGGAGGGACACTGTTCCCGACACACATTGGAACGTCAACGTGATGCTGTCGTTTGTGATCAAATTGAATTTCGCTTGAACCTTGGTCCTCAACAATAATTACAATCACTCCCTTCTGGCTTCACATCAAGGATTGTGGTACTGAGAATTTCTTCCTGGCCATTCTTCACCATCGCTTCACGGAATGGGACCGACTTCTTCATCTACTGGGCACTTGGGATGAAGGCTTGAACCCTGTGGTTCCACCGGTGCCAGTGCAGAAGACAATACTTGACAGCCTTTTCCGGCTTCTACCTTCCGTGTTCAAACGGCTTCCATATGCTCAGTGGCCCAATCATCTTCGAGGTTTTCTGCAACTCTTGAGTCAGACCGACGGCATTATGGAGCGGCAGCCTGTTTTTGCACTTCTCATCATCCCGAAGCATCGTCGATCGACACTTTTACTGAAACTGCGCTTCACTCCGCCTCATGTTCCCAACTGCGCCACCACCTACACCTTCGTTCGCAACTGCCCAGGTGGTTCCCTGACTGGGATCTTGAGTGAAGGTTTTCTTCGCCCCATGGATTGGCGCAATGCTCAGACCATTCTCCAGCTTGGGTTTCTACTGTCGCTGCTGCTATTCTGGGCGTGGGGGTCATGAAGATGGTCGCGCGGATTCCAGCATTCGTCTTGCCTCTGAATCTCTACACCGCCTGTATTTACGGAGGCAAGTCCTCACAAAATCGGCCTTGCTTCGTGGCAGGACAGTGTTTGTCCCGCAATAGCCAACACTTTGCGGTTCCACAGGGTGGCCTTCAAGTGGACAGTTTGGCCTCTAACTTCTATATGATGTTGTGAGGAACAAGGGTGATGGACGCTACAAGTGCCGCAGCTCAGTGAGTCATTTGGAATATGCTGGAGCCTTCATCAACAACGAAGACCTTTCCTGCTTCAACGCTACTGTGGATGACTTCTACACATCACCCTGTTCCGGTCTTTCTTTTTGGTGCAGCGTCTCGCCCTCCCTCGGAGCTACGACTTTTCTGCTCACGTTGACCACAGATCTCTTCCCTTGCAGACACGAAACGTTTCCAACTCTCTTTCTTGCGGATGTTACTTTTACCTCCTATTTCTCTGCGGTTTGATTCTTGGGACTTTGACATGATTATCTTGATTTCCTGTTCTATGTTTCTGCCTCGCATCACTGGGTCGGATTTATTAGACCCTTGCGCTGTCATTTTTCTGCTTTCCAGTAAATCAAATAAACAGTATTCGTCACTTTCGGTTTCCCATTTCCCATGGAAGATCCCTTCTGGTCAACTTTGGAGATTCATCCGGGTCGCGCTCCACTGGGTCTCATTGCCTACTTGGTGTCGCAACGCACCTTACTTGACACCACTTCCATCCACTTCCCACTCCCTTGAAGTACTACCAGAGATGCCCTATGTCGTGGACACGCCTGCCGATTTCCCAGATGATCTCACCCGATTGCTTCGAGATTTTCAGGACACTCGGATGAGCTACAGCACGCCAATCGCCTTCTACATCGCATTGCCCTTTCCCCTCCTCATGCATTACCTTCCCAACCTTGGCTTCAACCTGGGGAACACCGTTTGGACCAGGATTGACCACTTTGCCACCTTCGTAGTCGATTCTGTCTCACTTAGGTCTTCCTTCTTACTCGCTTCGGCCTCGCAAAAATCGCTTTGCTGTGGTGGTAGCCTTTGAGCTTTCTGTTTTCACCTGATATTTTACCTTTTAGTTTACCTCCGCTCTGTATTTGTAACCTTTCTCGCTTTTCAAACCTTATTTCCATTTTTACTGCCTTTGCACCAAGATTTGGACTCACACTTTCTTTCGCGCAGCCCTATTCACCCGAGTTGATCTTGATCTTTGTCTCCCCCGCTTTCGCTAGTCTACGACATGGAGCATCCACCACCTGGATTGCTGGCCTCATCTACGGCGCCACCTGCACGACTACCAGGATGTCAATCGTCCTCACACAAATCTCCCACAAGGCCCGGACTACATGGCCCAGTCTGACTCCAATGATGAAGCCCCTCCTCCACCAGCACGGGATTCTGCCACTGGTGTGCTGGCTGTGGCTGTGGATCGGCGTGTTGGTTTTGCGGGCGCTGCTGCCGATGCTGGTGCAGGTTCTTACTTCTCATTTGCGTGGCTCTGGATCGGCGTTTCGTTTTGGCATGTTTTGGCGGTGCTGGCTCTGGATTGGCGTTTCATTTTGCGGGCGCAGCTGCCGTTTTGGTGCTGGTGCTTTCGTTTTTCGGGCGCAGTTGCCATGCTGGCGCTGGCGCTGGATCGGCGTTTTGCTTTGCGGGCGCTGCTGCCGCGCTGGTGCTGGTGCTGGATCGGCGTTTTGTTTTGCCGGCGCTGGTGCCGTGCTGGTGCAATCGCTGGCTCTGGCTCGCTCTGGATCGGCGTTTCGTTTTGCGGATGTTGCTGCCGTGCTGGTGCTCGACCAGGGATGACGCCATGTCACGCCCAGAATGACATCATGTCATGGGAGGATGACATCATGTCATGCCAGGAGCGACATCATGTCATGCCAGAAACAACGTCATGTCATGCCAGGGAATGACATCGTGCCATGCAAAGGGCTGACATCATGTCATGCCCAAAAATCACATCATGTCATGCCAGGGATGACAAATCTATACGCCCGCTATCTGGGGTCTATGCCGGTGTGATTTAGACAATATCTCACAAGGTTTAAAAACTTTTTCTTGCTCTGTTAACGTATTGCAATTGAGAAGATTCATCGGCAGTTTTTACACATACACACACACACACACTCGCGGATAGATAGATAGATAGATAGATAGATAGATAGATAGATAGATATATATTATGCCAGCATAGACCCCAAATAGCAAAAAGACTTTTTCCGGCAGCGCCAGCAGCAACGGCGCCAGCGGGGAGCCGCACAGCAGCGGCCCCAGGCGCACACAGGAGCGGCACCCTGCAGCGGCACCAGCACCCAAGCTCACCCAGCTCTTCCTATACTTCAAATAGGAAACGCAATAGCTCGCGCTATCTAGGGAATTGCGCCAGGAAAATGACCATTCCCGCAGCACCAGCAGCAACGGCGCCAGCACTCCCAAGCACACAGCAGCAGCGGGACCCTGCAGCGGCAATAGCACCCAAGCTTGCAAACGCACACACGCACACAGCTCTTCCTATACTTGAAGTAAGAACCCAAATAGCTCACGCTATCTTGAAAACAATACAAAAAGCGCTCCAGAGTACTTAGTTTAAAAAAAGTAAAACAGGAAAACAAATGTCAACAAACATCAATAAAATCAACAACTTTAGTATTGGATTTGTTTGGGTTTCAGTAGAAGGAAGGGGTCAAGCGTTTGAATCAAAACCAACCTGTCACAACCTACTTTGATCACGCGAGAGCATGTGCCCTATCAAAGCACCTGTTCCCACCATCCCTTCCCACTTCATCATTCAACCATTCCCGGAAAAAAGAACAAGGTCTAACAGAACCCGGAGAGCCCTGAGCCCTCACAGAGTTGACCTTCACCATAAATATCATGTTGGCCCGATGAATCAGTGAGGCGACGCAAGCCCAATGTTGTCTCCCAAAACGAAGAATCACATTCACAGCAGCTCTTTTTTGCTGCGTCTTCCCTCGTTGCTTGAAAGAGATGGAATCACCTGACTCCTGCTGAGCCGTCACACAAAATCTTGCCTTTCCAAAAGATAATGTCAGCCATAGCCCTTGAAAGATTGCAGTGCATCTTGGGACTATGGCCAAGCTCGCGCAGGGGAGCGGGGCCCGCTCCGCTTGTAGTATTCGTACCAGCGCTACTAGTCCTACTGATACTAGTCCTACTACAACTACTACTAGTCCACCAACAACAACAACTACTACTACTACTGCTGCTGCTACTACTACTACTACTACAACGACTGCGACTGCTACGACTACTACGACTACGCTTGCAGCGCCTTCTTGTAGTATTCGTACCAGCGCTACTAGTCCTACTGATTCTACTACAACTACTACTAGTGCACCAACAACAACAACTACTACCACTACTACAACTACTACTACAGGCTCGAAAGCGCACACATGCATCTCTTCCTGTACTTGAAGTAACGAACCCGAATAGCTCACGCTACCTGGGGAATTAACATGCAATATACAAGTAAGACGTGTACGTTTGAAATCCGTAAGAATTAAAATCGAAATAAATATCCATAATATTGGAACATTGTTCCCCAGATAGCGAAGCTATGGGGTTCTTACTTCAAATAACAATGAATTGCCCGTGCGCGGTTTTGATACAGGTTGCTGGTGCTGGTGCCTGCTTCTGACAGTGAAGTGATACCAACCGCCGCTTCTGACAGTGAAGGGTAACAAACCGCCGCTTGCACCAGTGAAGGGCGACCAAGCGCCACTTCTGACAATGAAGTGCCAGCAGTCATGGGCCGCATGAACTTATGCACGCAACATCATCATACGGTGTTGTCGCTTGAGCGATCTTTGTCTATTGGCGCTCTGGGGTATTTACACTCTTCAGGTTCTGTTTTGGCCGACAGCTGTGTCAAAGGCTGTGCTGTTTGCGCCCATACTTATTTTGTACGTACAATGTTCTATGCGCAACGTGAGGCTCTCAACCGACCATTGTTTCAGCGTGTTTCAGCATGCTACATACACAATATACACAAGACTGCTTGACGCCTTATCGTTCTGCAGATCGTTGCTTCAAGCATGCTACTAAGTCAATAGTGGCGCTGGATACTGCTTGGCCTTGGGCCAATGACTCTTACGGGCTTTGCTGTTTGCGCAGATACTTTTGCGCGCATAAACTTTTACGCGCAAGATCATACGTTGTTATTCCCCAAACAGGGATAGCTATGGGGTTCTTGCTGCAAAAAAGATTGAGCTGGCTGCGCGTGCTTTCGAAAGGGTGATGGTGTTGGTGCTGGTGTTGTAGTCATGGCTGCTGGTGCTGTGAGCTGGCTGAGCGCGCGTTTAAGACGGGCGGCGGCGCTGGTCGGGTGCTGGCGCCGCTGCCGGTGTGGTCATCTGGCAAAGCGCACCGGTGCTGGTGTCAGCTGGCAAAGCGCACTGGCGCTGGTGTCAGCTGATTGTGCGCGCTGTGGAGGTGCCGTAAGCTAACTGTGCAGGCTGCGTACATTCTATTTTTGTTCCAGCCAGTCACATGTCAACAGGTCGTGGGATTCTGCCTGGCTACCTGGGTCTATGCTGGTGTTATTTTAATTCTTTTAATTCTAATATGACAAACCAACGTTTTGTACGTAACAGTAGTGTTGTTAAGAATATTGTGCTTTAGAAATAACTTTGTAATGTAATTCGGGATGCTTTATTCTCCAGATAGCTGCAGGCTATAGGGGTTTAACTTCTAAATGGTGTGACTCTGGATCGCCGTTTTGGTTTTGCGGGCGCTGCTGCCGTGCTGATGCTGGTGCAGGGGACTGTGGCGTATACATTCTTCTTGTTTCTCAAGTGCTGTCTACCTCATTACATTGTTACAATGACCGCCAATCCATTAACATAAAGATCCGACCCTGTATGTTACAGACAGAAGAAGCGCAGTCTGGAGTGATTCTCTAGAGACCGCGAAGCAAAGCCGAAATGTATCCGATCTGTTGTAAGACGTAAGACCTGCCGAAGCCGCTGACAGCATATGTACATGCCAGGGGTGCGCAAAAGAACACCGAGCCATTGGATTCAAGGCGGCCACGTCAAGTTCCCAGCAGCAACAAAGATGTCGGTCCCAGTGTCCAAACAAAGTCTCATTTGCAGCCTTCTCAGCTCAAGAATAGTGCGGTCAAAAGTGCCTCTGAAGAGATTCAACTGAATGCACGAGGAGCTAAGGGAGAATTAATGTCAGTCCATGTGTCCAACTGCGCAGGGCTTGCATTCGCATTTCCAGTGGAATCACAGCTGGTCAGCGGGATGCCCGCCTGAGATCCACCTTCTCTTGATAACACTGGCATTGGAGACAAGTCACCAATGGGTGGTATAGCGCAGTCCATCGCAATAAGCACGCGGCATCTTGCAAATGCCAGGGCTGACAAACTACGGGCGAACCACTGAAGCACTACTACGCGAGCACTCTCACATGTAGCTGTTGGCCCTCATCAACAACGAAAGGCATGATCACAAGCTGCCCCTCCAGGCTTTGAGCACGGCCCAGCACCGAACTTATGCACGTGCTCTTGGTAGGGGCGCCATGCCACTCAAGGCTGCCAAAAGCCCGCAAGGAGCACCAACCAAGTAAAGCTGAACAAAGCAAAACAACTGCATGAGTCATGTGCCCACTTGTACAGACTTAACTGAACCATCAATGAAGGAAGCAAAGGAGATAGTGCCAGAAAAACCTTCCCGGAAAACATCCACAACGAAGAACATGCATGGCGTTGCAACAGCTCCCGAGGTTCTGCTTGACACAGCCGCACTACTGGTAAGAGTCGGGCCCACGCTAGGGAAGTGATTACCAAAAAAAAGCGTAACGCGTCAACATGCATCGGGCAACCCCCACAACTCTCAACTCACAGCAGCCTTTCCACATGAACATGCAATCGTTCTCAGGGCTGCGCTATGTGCACGGAAATTCTGCAGGCAAAGCAAGTTATTGCTGCAGTGCTTGCCTGCCTCCGGTAACACTGCACATTTCATGACAAACAAATTCAACAATAAAGAGTGCTTTGTGATTCTCTGTGATTTGTTGTTTCAGTTCACCACTGGTGCTGTGGGTCCGCTACGCTCCTGTGAGCTGTGGACCTTCCCATTTCACAACTGCACACTTCGCATATGGCCGTTCTTGAGCCTTCTTTGTTAAGCTGTAGCTTCTGGTGACGTGAAACGGACTGGCAAGCACTACTACTCATTATCGCAAAGATCCTTGTTGGATCAGGTAGACCGGAGAGAGTGTTCTTGATTAATGGTTACGAGGATGGTGGATAATGAGCAAGTAGGACTAGGGTATAGTTGCTAGTTGGTTAAGGCATTCTCTAGGAGGTTCCTAGCGGGGAGAACTCGTGCCCCAAGGAGCTGCACAAGTCTCTCACAAGAGTTATTCGCACCTTTGCCGGTGTGCAGCATGTCATCAATGAACACCAAGCCATCGAGAAAACAAGTGAAGTATGGAACCATGCCAAAATCGCTCATACTTAAAGTGGAGAAATTGAACAAACGCACACATTGCAGTCTACATGCATGCAGTTTTATAACATATTATGACTATATATGTGTAAATAGCGGAGTGTCCTACTATTGAAACGCAGTTGGCGCACTCAAAGTGTTTTTTTCTGTGTTGAAATTCTATGACACAGCGGCGGTTGGAACTTAGATGTCTTGGCACTTCTCTTTTCGTTGTCCCCGGGTCAGCTGGACATGACGTAATCTTTCAGGTGCAAGTGCCCAACCTCACTCCTTGGGTTGAGTACTGGCTACTGCGTCCGTTGAAGCCCTTGCGCCTTCTATGCTGAAAACGAGTGATGGCAGCCTGTGCAGGGAACAGTGCAATGTAATTTGCCCCCAAGTGATCCGAGCCGAGCCATCGGCACAAATGCTCCACGCACGCGCCCAAGACTTCTCTGCTGGAGATACCTGGGTGCAAAGAAAGGAACGGACATGACCTTCTGTTGTCAAGCACGATGGAAGGCATCCGACTGGCATGCAACTGCCGCCACCTCCGGGCATTTAATTAGGCGCGAAGTTTCTTTGTTCATTCCTCAAGCTGGGTCGAAACTTGTTATTCGCCCCAACGCCAACATGCTGATATGTACAGCGAAGGCATGGTGTGCATTGGCTGCTGCTGCAGAAACAGCCCGAAATGAACTTAGCCCGGAGAGAAACCAATCTCAACTTCCAACTCGCCCGATTGAATATCCTGTCTGACTCAAGCACATCAGAAAATACACCGAACAAACAAAACACATCAAACCGCTGGGTAACACAAAGAAGAAACAAATACAGTACTCCGGTTGTCCTGCAACTGGTCTCGCACTAGAATGGGTTGGTTGGCTCGCCCATGAACAATCTTGTACAGCGGTATTTTCATCCGACCGAGAAAGTCTGATGACTGCATCATGTCTTCATCCCAAACTTCCAGGAGTAGCTGATCCTCGGCCATCCTTGGAATGAAGCTTTTTGGAAGGAGATCTGGAGAAGCTGTCCAATCAAAATTAAAAACTGCTAATCTGCTAAATTCTCATGAATTCCTGACATCAAACCCAAACATACCAAAACTATTCCAATCAATTATGCCAGCATAAACCCCAAACAGTTTCATTTTTTGCGTCAACTCCTTGAATTCCAATGTTGGTGGTAATGTCGGTGATTATATATATCCGTACAGACTCCAGGTGTTTTGGAACAGCATGTAAGCAAACAATGACTGACAACACTAGTTCAATAGTTCCTGATTCATGGGTCACATGCGCAAAAATGGAGTGGTTTACGTCATGAGAAAATCGAGGATGATATCAAATTCGAAACGCTGTATCACTGTTGCATTCATAGCCACACAAAAACATAGCCAAACAAGGCGGTGGAGAAAGGGAAAGCGGGACAAGGCTCGGACAAAGAGGTGAAAACAAGGGCCCACGACATGGAAAAGCAGGACAAACAAACCCGGAGAAGGTCTACACAAGGAGAAGAAAACAGGACACCAGGAGGAATCGCCAGCATGGGCAGGAGGACACCAAGAGAGAACAGCAGGAGGACAAAAGGAGGACACAGGGTTTGCGAGCGCAGCACAAGGACAAAAGGAGGACACAGGCAGCACGAGGACGAGTAGGACCAAAAGAGGACAACAGGAGGACAACACCCGGACACACGGTTCAGGGGCGCGGCCAGAAACTGCGGCCAAAGCAATTCTTCCTAAGAGAGAACCCAATGGCCCAACGGTAAACTGTTTGGGCAAAAATGCAACTGCTGGTCCAGGCGCTCGATTGGAAAAAGAAAAGGCGATGTGTTCCATCTGGGGTTCAAGTCGTTGTTGATTGTGTGTGTGCGCTTTTGCTGCTTCTCGCTTTGGC
Organism: Durusdinium trenchii; assembly: GCA_963970005.1. Lineage (NCBI taxonomy): Eukaryota > Dinophyceae > Suessiales > Symbiodiniaceae > Durusdinium > Durusdinium trenchii. The sequence goes on along the minus strand of CAXAMN010007324.1, from coordinate 179,900 downwards.
TCTCCAAGCGTATAGTTACATAGGGATCTGAGACGTCCCCAAAAAAGCCAGTGTCAGTATTGATCAAGTTGTACGCGGCAATGACACGCACAGAGAGAATTCCATGGCCCTCGCGTCCATCTCGGTCGCGGCTCTGTGAATTGTATCGGCTCTTTGGCAAAGACTGCCAGCTAAGCTGACCTGGCTCTGCTTGCCGCCAAGCGGGCGATTGGACCTCTGTGTCGTACGACTCGTAGAGGCAATCGAAGTCAATCAAGGCTTGGTTTGGAGATCCGTCCAAAGGCTCACGGAACGGCAACCTCGGAAAGCAAAGCTGCAAAAGGTGGTTGCAACCGAAAGGCGGTCCTGCCTCTGCTACTAAGGACTACTAAGGTACCTGCCGTTTCGTTGGATTCTTGGCTCTGTGCAAAGCTTCAACTATTCTTTGGATCTGCATCTGGGTGCGCCCCAAGAAATGTTGAGAAAGATGCTCTTCTCCCCGTGGATTTGCCCAATCCAGCACGTTAAGCTCCAACACATCCATGAGCGAGTTGATTTCAAACGTCATTGGTGGCGAGTTCCACTTGGGATTGCTATCCTTGGGAATTGTCGCCGTGAGTTTTTCTTGTGGTGCTCTTGAAGTGCCTTGATCACTTCTGAGTCGAACCTTTACGGCTGGACTTGGCGTTCCGTGCAAACCGGAACCAACACTGTATGCTAACTGTGCTGCTCCATTGACCCACAGTGTCAGGACACCAATGCCTCTGCCTGTCACTCCTGCAAGCTCCTTGGAGCCTTCAGCAAACGAAGGCAAGCGAGCCAAACGGGCTTGCTGAAGCGGGCGCCGCAACTTGGTCTCTGCCATCTGGTCTCCTCGTCCGGGCAACCAGCCGAAGAAAGCATCATCCTTCCACTGGTCAAGCCCGGACGTAATGTCCTCTCTACCACGAATCTCCGGATGCTGGTAGCCATGTGCAACATGTTGATTTGCACTCTGAACATACTCCCGATGGTCGTTGAACCTTCGCACAGGGACTTCAGAGAATGATGGCAACGACATGAGATGTCGAGCAACCTGGGCTTCCTGAAGAAGTTCAATGTTCCCCTCAGTTCCATTTCCCTGGCTTGGACGCATCCAATGGAATGGGTCATTCTTCCACGCATCGTTCACCTCTTGGGCTGTTGCTTTGCGCTCCGCTCGGTTGAGATCTCGCCGCCATTCTGAGAAGGGATCGTCTTTCCACTGCCTTTTGTCGATGATTTCCTGTCGTGGGTAGTATGGAGGCGGCCCTGAATAATCCTCGGCTCATCTCGGCTCCAGGGTTCGGTTTCACAATTGCTTTTGGGCCGAGCAGCATATTGTCCGAGGTGGCAGGCCTTGGTCAAAGCAAGCAATTGGACCAGTGCAATGAAGCGGACTTTTTTCAATTCATTCCAGTTCTAGCAGGGAGGCCTTTTTTGTTTTGTATTTTAGAGTGGCCGCAACTTACACTTAAAAAACACATTCTATTTTATAGTCACCGCCTCGAATCCGATAAGCTGAGCTCATGGCCAAAGATTCATACTCGTTGACACGACGTGCCTGCCACAAGGCTGCTCATGCTGCCCATTTAAAGGTGCATTCCTATTGCATGTCCTATGTGAACATGCACATGTACATGTGCGTGCATAGAATATTTCTCACAGACTTAGACTGTTCATCCATGTTGATCTGGACAGTTTACAAATAGTTCAATAGTTCATCTCATCAATTCTTGCAGCCTCGCCAACCTCGGCCAGCTTTAGTTGTTCAGCAGGGCGTGCAACAGCTTCCGGGCCCAAACCTGATCACAACAAACAAGAGTTAATGGAAGCTCATGAAGGCTCACTTGCAAGGCTTCGGATTTAACCTGCGTTGCATAGCTTGCACAGCCAGTAAGTAGGTTTCTCCCAGCCGAACCTTTAAAGGATGGCAATGGCACCTCGCATACCAAAAAATGCTACTGGCGACACCGCCCTCATATCACTACTGCAGTGATGCCAACACTATATAACTAAACTACTGCTGCTTCTAAAGAAACTTAAGAATTCTGTATGAGCCCGATGAGTCCGGCACCATATTTTCCTTCTTCTTTTTCTCTGTGAGGGCGAATTGTTGGAAAGGCTTCTTGGCAAACCTAGGCCAAACAGTCTCCGGGTGCTTCAACTCGGTGCTAAGGCTGGTGCACTAAACACATCCTGAAAAACACAAAGCGCATGATTGTGAGAGGGACGGCTGCTGACGTGGAGGCCCATACCTGCACACGAGCATCTGTGCTTGAAGTCAGTATCAGCTGCTGTGCAAGACTAATCTTTTTACATTTGTTTACGTGTTTTGGCAATACTTGGTCGCTTGGCCGGTCGTCGCACAGCAGCTGAACTTCAATTTGAATTCGAGCGCGCTTACCGTCCTTGCACTTGTACTGTGCCGCTGCTGATTTGACTGAATGGACCGGCGGAAACAGGGCTCCTCGCGAGGAACTTCTTCATGCAGCATCGAAGTCACCTCAGCCACAAAAAATCAGAAGGGCCGAAGGTCAAAGTGTGCAAGAAAAACATGAGCTTTTGTCTGTTTCTCTCCTTCCTGCTTCCTTTTCCTTCCGCTTCCCGTTCCTCTTCCCTTGTCCTTTCCTTGCCTTGTCTTCCCGATTTGTGGCTTTTTCTTGCTTCGTTTGGCATGCCCTGTCCTTGCATTGTTCTTCCTTCCTTCCTTCCTTCCTCCCTGCCTCCCTCCCTCCCTCCCTCCCTCCTTCAACTGACTTCAACTGACTTCAACCTTAGACACTGAAACTTGTATGGAAGCTTGTAATAGCCCAGGGGTCTGCAAATAGTGGAAGCATGTTCTGAGGCACTTGCTGTGTGAACTTCACCCGGGACAAGGCTCCTTATGGGGACGTCAAGCTGGCCCAAGCTGTCGTTTGCATGCCAGTGATTGGAGCTGAACACCTGCGTGAGGAGAAAGAACCATCTCCGGCATCCTTGCTCTCAAAGAACTCATTTTCATGATCTTGTTACCTCTATCTTTGCAACAAGGTATCCATCAATTGGTTCAAACACCTCCAACTTCAGCACAGGGTCCACATCCTCTGCCAATTGGAAGGCAAACAATTGCGAATCCCACACGGGATTCAAGCCTGAAAAGGAGAGTGATGTGAACGATTTTGAAGGCAGCGTCATCAATCAGAGCCTGTTTCTAGAGTTTGGGAATTCTAAGACCACGGCTGTTTTCGACTACATGGGTTTTGACATCTTTCGATCCAATTCTTGCTATGGCAAATGGATCCGAAGCATCGCTGGGCAAAATGCCAAGGTCAGTATTTCTAAGATCGTAGGCGCGCAGAATACGCAGTAGGACCTTGCTTCCTGTCAGACTGCCTTGCATGGGTCCCGGGCTGGCACCTATAGGGAAGTACGTAGGGATATGCTCCTCTTTCTGGATGAAATCAGGTAAGACTTGTCGACCAAGGTCTTGCTGCAAATCTTGTGAAGCAAGCTCATTCTTAACAGTGTTGTCTGGCAAAGCCTTTGAATCCTTTGCCTTTTTGGCCTTTTTTGGTTTCTTTCCAACACTGGAATCTGCCGGACTCATCTGGCCATAGCTTTGCAATCCCTCTCCGAAAGGCATTTCAGCTTCTGGACTGTGAGGAGCTCGTTGACGGCTTGGCGGTGAAGGCATCAAATCAGCCATGGCATTTGGACTCAGAGTGCCTTGTGGTGGCAGTGTGCCAGACCCAAAGTTCTGAGTACCCTGCGGAGGCAAAAGCGTAGATCCTGCAGTCCCTCTTCCGGCTGTTGGCGGCAAAAATATGCCCGGAGTCTGTGGGGTCTGGGGTGTATCAAGGCTCCCTCCGCTCGGAAAGTGCTCTGGCCGGTCTGCCTCGCACAATGTGCATTTCAAAGCATCTGGTTCATTGCGCAGCGTGCACTTTTCACATTCCCATTCCATGGCGTCACCACTGCCCCCCCACCTCTAGAAACTGGAGCCGGGTGGGAACGGTCAAGGCCCGGCTTTATGCAAACACACTGACAAGAAGAACAACTAAACATTATTGTTTCAGTCGGCCACTCTGGTTCTTGCCAATTTTCAAGAGGTCTCTGTAGCCAATTTTCACCTTAGGCCTTAGGCGTTTGCTTCACCTGCAATACATCCAGGGCGGCCAACCAACCTTCGATATGGCCATTCAAGGCAAGGCTCTGAATGCATCAAAATTCATCAAGGCATCAAGAATCCAGCAGCAACAATTTAAATGCCTGCACCCGCCGGGCGTTGGATTTTCTCGCCATCCAGCTTCTGACCGAATCGGAGCAGCATACATCAAGCTTTCTATATTATGTATATATATAAATATCATGCAGCAGTTCTCACAAACTACAGTTCTTGTTGCTCATCTTGGTTTAACCTCAATCAGCTTGAGTTTGTTAGAGTACAAGGTTGGCATTGTATGATGGGTATTTCAATATGAAGTGGTGACAGTGTGATCAGCTCTAGCGATGACAGCAGAGATGTGCTGATGACAGCGCTTGGGCCACACCGTGGAGATTTTGTTAGTGTGGTGACATGGCAAGGGCACTGCCAGAAAACATCGAAGCGACAAAAAATGCTGCGCCGCGCTTTCAACACAGCCACTGGCCATGGGGCCCTAAGGGCCTTCCAGACTGTTCAGTAAGGCAGGGCCGTTAAGTTCCTATGCAAGTTGCCGCAGCCTCCGGCCGAGCACCAAACCGAAAAAACAAACACACACACACACACATATATATATATATATAAGTAACAATTGGTGGCTTGATCACCATTCAAACAAATCTGCTTTCAAAGCAGTAGTTGGTTGGAATTCAGCATTGGCATCCGGCACTGCGCCAGTCATGCCTTTGAAGTCACTGGCCCTAGGTTTGGGACATTCACGAGGAAATACTATGTGCAACAAATCTGCGAAAGCTTGGCCATGGATGAGGATCTTTCCGCCATGCTCCTGGCATTTTTGGAAAGTGCGAGTGCCAGAGTTCCCAAATTTCCAAGGAGACACAATGACAATGGAAATCGTGTCCTTCGCTAGCTGTTCCAGCTGGAAGTGCATCTCGGGCAGGTCAAATCCACTTCGCTCGCGGATAACAGTTGTGATGATGTTTAATGGATCACCTTGATCTGTCATCAGTGCACGCTCAAGACGGCTTTTGTGGACTTCGCAACTGTTGGGGCAGCACAAATCGTAGAAGCTGGTGGTGCCATCGCAATTGGACGGGCCGAGCATGTAATTTGGCATCAAGACCAGCTCACTTTCAAACGGTCCTTCCAATGCCCCTAGCTCGCGCAAATACTCCACAGATTCTCTGAACAGGTCTCCTTTGGTGGCTGTGGCTGTGCAAGTGCAAGATGCAACAAAAAATCCAAAACACAATCAATTTTTGTATAACGGGAACACTTCCCGTCCTCCATCTGCAGATCTGAGGTGGTTCAATTTAACGCGGCCCTCTTGCCCTCCAGGTAGAGATTGAACCGTTTTTCCATATCCTGGTGAACTTGCCATGGCATGGCGCCGACATGGGAAACCCCTGGTCACTAGTCGCACCACGCGCCGGTTTTGCAATGTGTAATTGATTGTTTCTCCCTAATTTATCATGGCCCCTCCACTGTCGGTGGGTAGGGGGGTGGACACCGTCTTATAATAGAACTTATGTTTGAGGCAACCCCTCAAGGAGACACTCTTGTAGGAGCGCTCTTGTGGAACACTCTTGCGGAAAACTGTTGTGGGACACTCTTGTGGGACACTCTTATACTCTTGTGGGACACTCTTGTAGGAAAGGCTCTTGGTGGACAGCTCTTATGGGACACTCTCGAGCGACACTCTTGTGGGGCACGCGCTCTTGGAGGACACTTGTCGGAGAAATTTGTGGGACACTCTTGCAGGACACTCCTGTTCAACACTCTTGTGGGACATTCTTGTGGGACACTCCTGCGGCGGGGACGAACACTGCTGAGGGACACTCGTGCAGGAGACTCTTGTATGACACTCTTGTGGGATACTCTTGCTTTCTCCAAAACTCACGTGTCAAGCCTCCAAAACGAGCGTTTTCGTACGAGACTTCCTCCAAAAGTCAGGCGTCAAGTCTCGAAAAGAAGCGCTTTGTGCGTGTGCCGCAATGCTTTTGCTGTTTGCTGCCACCTTGCGCTGCTGTGCTGCTCTCATTGTTCCACTCTGACAGGGGTCGTGCAGGTCTTTTTATACTTGCAATTTTCGAGGCATGCAGCATGCAGAAATAACTAGAACGCAATATGCAAGATCTTCAAGCAAAAGAACACTACAGAATGGAATAACATGTGAAAACATTGCTGCTGAAGCTACAAAATAATTGGCTATATATACGCATTGTATTGCGGATGACATACTACAATAGAGAAAGTGTTTGTTGTTTCACTATACATTGATATGCAATGTAAAAAGTGTGGAATGGACATCAAGCTACTGACAGTCGAATTTCATTTTGCTTCATCCATGCAGATTGCAAGGACTTGAACCAACGTATTTATATACTATGATTTCTATTAAAAGACTGTGTCTCTGCGGGCCTTCTGGGGGCCACTTTTATACAGAATTCAGCGTTTTAGTGGGCTTAAGGTCCCCCAATTTGTAGTGCAACTTCTTTCGAGAATCGGGTATAGTAAGGGTCACCATCTTTCACGTTCACAAGCAAAATCTAGGGCTTACATAGCATCATAATGCGTAATGCGTCATTGCTGGGTGAATATGCTCATCGAGACGAGGCTGCACGAATGCGTATTGTCTGGGATGGATATATAATCCTCAAACGAGCAGAAAAAACAGATGGACAATGAACATGGAATAAGAACACGCTTAATCAGACAAGCTTCATGGCACATTGATCCAGAGACCTCAACAAACCGCAAGTCCACATTTCCGAGCTAGTTCCAAACATGGCCCACATCGTCTCATCTCGGAGCCTCTTGGAAAACAAGCAGCACCGCATCGGCTGCATTGGCAGCATCATCAAATGATACTCTCTTCTTTTGGTGAATTGCGACCTTGCCAGCAGCTGCAGCTCCCGCAGCAAGACTTTGCCAGCGTACCCCATTCATAGACTTTTACTCCGTTTCGTGCGTTACCTTTGGGTTCAAAAAGTCTTGAGTACTCTTTTCACTCATTTGCACTGCTTGTATGCTTTTCCCAAAGTCTGCAACGCACAATTCCTTCTGCCGTTCCTGCAGCCTGAGGCAGGTTTCACCGGTTCAGGGAAAGCCCGTTAAAATGACCAAGGCCCGCTAAACATGCTAAACTATACGACTATTGCACAAACAAAGCCCGCCAGTGACAACCGTATTTGATTGATTTTGGGTGTTGTCGGATTCCTGCATTCGCTAATGTTAGTGACCTTCCCATTCAAGCTTGTGACTCGCCATGAACTTCTGGGCATCCACCCTCTTCCATTGTGAGAGAAGGAATCCATCTCACATAGGTGTGCCTTTGGGAATGTACTGGTGCTCAGCACCCCATTTGGCAACTCGCAAGCCCTAAACCGATCGGTGTAGTGGGCACCAGCTAGTCTTGCAGGGGCGGTGGCGGTTGCTTAAGAGGCGTTCCACTTCTGTTGCCTGCTCAAGTTTTGCAACAGCTGTAAGTGATGTGAGCAAGTGCAAGCAAGCGATCTCAGTGTGTGTGTGTGTGTTTTACCAAGTGGACCAAGTGCCTTTGCAACGCCATAGCATGTGAAAAGGTCGGCCATCATTGGAGCGGTGTCAGCTCCACTGGAAGCTAAGGATTGAGATAGAACCGTAGACGATCATAGATGGGCAGGGCTGGCACAGAACTGCAAGATCTGGCGAATGAAAGCTCACGCAAATGAGCTGAGGCGTGATTTGAGCTCATCCTTGCTGCAAGTGTGACTCCAGTGATGGAATTACAGTATTGCATCCGGCCGATCATCGCTAGGCTCCGTATGCCAATATGCTTGGGCGTCCGGAGGACATTGATGGGCAAACTAGTTGCCTCTTTACCACTCGTGCTGTGATTCCCCTGCTTTTTTCCCACCGAGCCTGTTTTTGAATAAAGTCTTGGATCTGCGGCCAGCCTGGCAGTCCATGAAGTGACGGCCAAAAGGGACAAAAAAGTCATGAGAATCATGAATGATTCATGGTTGAAGCGGGTGACGATTTGCTTGGCCTCCATAGATTCGAGAAATGGTTTTGACCTCTTCAGCGGCCTTTTCCGAGGTGAGTGCCTCGAATTTGCATTGTGTTGCATCTTGCAAGAGGAATGCTATATAGTATATAGTTAGTTATCTTGAAGTGCTTCAGGGCGCATATCCACTGTCATTCTTTTGGCTGACATAGACATAGTGAGCCATGAACACCTGCTCAACTGCAATTCAGTTTTTCCCCTACTGTCTGTCTGCATGCGGCCCCTGCCTCAAGAACTGTCACAAGCCCTGCAAGAACCACAGGCTAGGACAAACGAACCCCTCCAAAGAAGCACGACTTCCTGCTTGCAGTAACATGCGCCCTGCCTTCAGGGCTTGTTGCATCATCTGGCTTTAGGCCATGTATTAGCCATGCTTGCTTCAAGCGTTCTCGCTGGTCTCCATGGATCAAGTGCTCCTCAGTTACTGCCCCATTCTGTTCGACAAAGTGCGGTCAGAATGAATCAAACTAAACTGGTTTGGCACGTGTGCAAACCAGCATCCAAAGTTGCAACAAACACTGCAAGCATCTTCAAATCCAGGCCATTCGGCGCCTTGCCTTCCATGACCTGAGCCCAAACCACGCTAACACGCACAGTGCAGTGCAGTGCAGTGCAGTATAGTATATATAAATATAAACACATATACCTGCACATCGGTGTATCGCAGAATAAATATGAATAGAAATGCCCGTGGCATACTTACTTGCTGCGGGCATCAATGAAGCAATGAAGCGCAGGATGTGCAAGCAATGCTTATGGCCAGTGGTCATTATCTAAAAAAACGGTTGGGTGATCTAATTCGCACGTTGCACCGAGAGCTGCGCGATATATCCTAGCCAGTTACCCGCGTAAATAAAGTATTTGCAACACAGATTGCACAGACTGAAGTTGTCACAGCAAAGGTGTGGGCACAACATGTCCCAAACCTTAAATGTTGACATTTGGACATGTGGCTCGTCGTCAGAAATCGGCGGAAGTCTCGAGCGGAAGTTGCGTTGGCATCTTGATGTTGTCTTTGGAAGTGTTTTTTCTGCGATTGGCTTTGGCATGGCTGCGCGATGCGAATCTTGCAGCGCAGATTTTTTGGCAGGCATAGCGCTTTGTGGACTTTGCGGTGAAGATTTTGTGGCAGGCGCAGCGCTTTTGGAGGGCTTTGAAGTGCAGACTTCCTGGCTGGCGAAACATGTTGTGAACCTTGAATGCAGATTTCGTGGAATCTTGAGGTGCAGAATTCGCGGGGCGCGGCCAATGTGCTCTTATATGGCGGAAAAAATAATGCCCCGGGCACAACGTTGGTGAAAACCGAGAGAGGCCAAAGCCCGAGCCACCTCAAATAGAAGAGGCAGAAAAAGGCAAAGAAAAGGAAGAGAAGGGAAGGAGGCAGTGGGAAAGAGGCAGAAGGGAAGGGGGAATCTGAGAAGGGGGAAGGGGGAAGGAGGTAAAGGAAAGGAAGGCAAAGGTAAAGAGAAGATAGAAGGAAGGAAAGGTGGAAAGGGAAGAGGAAGGGGAAGGAGGCAGAAGGGAAGGCAAAACAGAAGGCAGAAGAGAAGCTAGCGGGTTTACCTAGCTGCCGGAACAATACTAGAGCAGCCACGGACAATGACCACGGGTGTATTTATGTTGCTTTTCTCTTCTTCTCGAGGGAGGGACAAAGAGCGAGAAAGAGTGAGAGAGCGAGGGAAGGAGGGCGGGCGGGCTCATGTGCATTTTGTGCCAAATATAAATATATATATATATATATATTCTATTTGAAGACCTGTTGGTGAGCACGTTTATCAACCCCTTATCTTGACCTATTTCTTCTATTTGTCCCCGGAACCCTGCTACGGGAGGAATATGCAGCCTCCTAGATTCTAGTTGAAAATAAGTTTTGATATCTTCCATAATAGTTTCCCGCACTATACCTATCATCAAAAAGCTGGTGTGGGTTCAGCTGTTCAGCTGCCAACAAAGTCACGGCCCGAAAAATTGGCAGCCGGTGCAAGTTGATTTGCCTATCAAAATGTTCCGAATCAGATGGTGGTGATGGTGGTGGTCCAGGTTCAGAAGCGAAGGTCTGGGTCCAGAGTTCTATGTCTAGAGGTGGAGAGTGATGCCTAGAATGTGAAAGCACACGCGCACACTGGCCCTCTTCAACCAAAGAAAACTTTAAGCAATGCCAATGGCAAATGTGACAAATGCATCATTCATTTGGCCTCGCCAAACAAAAAAACACCTAAAGTGTTCGAAGCCGCCCAAGTACACAGCAGCATGCAACAGCCAGTTACCCATCCAAGCGCCCATCGAAATTGGCCAGCCAACGACCGCAGTATTCGACAGAATCGGCAGGCCAGTTATAGTAAGCACATCTATTGTAGAAAAAATTGTTTGTGCCAATCTTCTAGTTGAAAGGTATGGAAATTTGCCGCTGGGACGGTTTCAAAAACACAATGTCATTGCATACCTGCTGCCTTCTGCAGCTTGTTTGGAAACCAGAAATTACCGGGAAGGTGCTTTTGCCATTGCCTGCAGAACTACCGCGTCCAAATATTTTTTGGTCACTGCAGATTGCAAAGCAAGGATGCATCAATCAACCGTTTGCGCGCCGTGTGCCTGCGCTGGTTTGTTGTGCAACTTGAGCATCGTCATGCGTGCGTGCGTGGTGCCCAGCCTCCAAAAGATGCCCAGCCACTCGGCTTCGAAGCGCCTCCTACACAAGCGCGAAAAAGGCAAAAGTCAGACCTTTCCTCGGGGGATAAAGTAGTACACGCCACACGGAAGCCTAGGCGAAAAGGGTCCCTGAGTAAAACGAGAAGAGAGGAGTCCAACAATTGAAGTCTCATACAAGTCCCTAACACAAACCCCAAAACAGGTTTAACATTTTAGGTTTCAGCAGTTTACCCTTCCAACTGGCTACCGGTTGACTAATATTTTAAGCAACACCCAGTCCTAAATCCTCAAAAATCCAAACACAAGAGACTTGAGCTTTGTCCCAAGTCAATCCCAAAGCCGAGCGATTTTTTCCCAGTTTCTCCAAAAAATAATGCCAGTTTTTCCAAAGTTTTTCCCAAAGACCGAGCCAGTCTTTCCCTAAAACCCAGCCAGTTTTTCCCAAAGACCAAACCAGTTTTTCCCAAATGGAGCGAATAGATAGTCTATATTTTTGTATCATCAAATAATAGTATATGTTCTATTTATATAGCTAATTTATCTACAAGTAGATTTTAAAGAAATCTATTATTTTACTATTTGAGGATGAATTGTATGAAGGATTTACCTGTTGATGTGTTGAGTAAAACTGTTTCTTATAGAATTGGAGAACCTGAATATGTGAAAAAAACATAGTGAAGCATTGAAGAGAATACAAAACAAACATAAAATATCAAGACTTGGTCCGAAAATAGACAGAAAGATAAGACAAAGAAACACAATGTATATAATTGAGTATTGTATTATGAGAGAGGGAGTGCCATTAAATGTGCAAAGTATAGGAAACATCATAACAGAAGAAAAAGAAGAAGTACTATCTTTGATTTCTGAAGAAGTAGAAGAAGATAATTTAAATTTTAGAGTTGAACTTGCAAAACTCCCAGATAAAGAATATAGAGACAATGAATCTAGTTGTAGAGAAGTTTGCTTCATGAATGACTTTGATGAATATGTAGATGAAGACCATATAGACGATGTATTGAATAAAGCAGATGAAGAAGTAAATACCAACATAGAAGAAGACCAAGATAAAGATAGTATACTAGGAACACAAGCATTTCATGTTAAATTAATTATTGAATATATTTACTACTAACATATTTATAATAATATCTAATTATTAGAATTATTGATTTGTAAGATCGGATTATTAAAGGTTACGGGTTTATCTTTATTGTTGTCTGCCGTTTTGTCTTATATATTGTTCTTTGCTGGGTTTGTTTTGTTTTTTGTTGTTATAGGAAATCTTGGACAAGACATTTCAGAAGATAATCATATTTATATGTAATGGATAAATTTTGTAGATACTGTGTTAAAGATTTACCAATTGATCATTTTGAAGATGGATTGAAAACTTGTAAGAAATGCTTGGAATACAAGAGAAATAACGACGAAACGTATTTCCAAAGATATTATCAAGAGAAAACGCAACAACCGTGTGTATGCGATATATGCGGCTCTGCCATGAGCTGCAAATCAAACTTGGCAAAAGGACAAGAAAACGAAGAAGTGCCAAAGGTGCTTAGTGTAAGTTCATTATGATTTTGTGATGCAAGAAACTATCATAGAATTATATAGTGAACTTCCGAAAGATAGAATATTTTTTTCATTCGTAAATGCGATTGACACATATTCCATCTTTTTACCTCCCCAGAGGTGGGTTAAGAAATATAATATTTGGTTCACTGTACTTGGTCCAGCTGAACGACCATAGTCGTTCCTCTGCTGATATGGGGAGGGCGACCTGATTATATAGTAGCAATTTCACTTTGAGAATAGGAAGCAGTAAGAGATAGAATATGTTCACAATGAGAAGCCCCAAGACCTATTGATTTGTTTTTTGAAAGCACATGAAAATTGTGGTTTCCTCCAAAAGCCCGCTGCCAGAAACCAGGGATTGCCTCTGCTGATATGGAGGGGACGACCTGATTTTATAGCAATTTGGCTTTCAACATAGCATAAAATAGCACTCAGCAAGAGATAGAATATGCTCGTGGTTTGTTTGTTGCGTGTTTTGTTGGTTTGCCTCCACAATTTCATCACATTGCACAGGGTCAAGATTGACCGACCATTGATCATTGCAGTAAAGAAAAAACTGCCGCAGTCGGCAGCATGTCGGTCTTTCCTCGTTCTTCTCTTGATTCATTCCGGGTCTTGATTATTCCATCTCTTGATTGGTTGTTTCTTGATTATTCCATCTCTCTGTTGCCCTCAGGGTGATCGCGATTATTCCACCTCTGTCATTCGCAAAACAATATTCCATCTTTCAGGTGATTACTATACTATAATCTAAGTACTTTTAATGACTAGATTGGAAAAAGAAAAGGTATTGGAAAATATATTACGACGTGGAGGATGGCTTTGGCTCGGTGAGAGACTTATATGAAAAAGCGAAGAAGGTTGATGTAGGCGACATGGTTTCTAAATGGATGAGGTCACAACCGAAAAAGCAAACTAGAAACTACAAAAACTATAATTCCTACACAGCTCCGTTCCCGAAGTATGAATTTCAAATTGACTTGATGGATGTTACAAGCCTGTTGAAAGATGTAGGTAATGAAATTAAAGACCAACCAAGATATGGCTTATTATGTATAGATAAATTCAGCAAAAGGACAGAAACTGGAAGTCAATGGAGTGAAAGAAAGTATAAAGTAATACTAGTTGGTCGTGATATGATGAATAATAGATATTATTATAAATTGGATGGAATGAGTAAGAAATATAATAGGCATGAATTACTATTGGTTGATTAGTAACTGTTTTTCTTTCTTCTGTTTTCGCCTTTCTCTTCTTTTTGCATTTATTTTATCTTTCTCTCTTTGGTATCTTTTTCTTTATGTCTGCATCGTTGCTTCTTTGTTTCCTTCATCGAGTATACGCTATTATTCATTATATAAATGAAACAAATCCTTTTCAAAGTCATTGCTGGCATTCTTTCTCTTTTCAGTGTTGAATTCAATGAATGGTTTTAAGAAGTGTGCTTGTTTGAAACTTATTGCTCTATGGACATTTTAAAGACGAAGCCCGTGTTGCAAATAGAATTTCAATGCTGATATGTGTAAAAACATACTTCTTTTTATCCATTACATTTAATACTAACTTTTTTTCATCACTGGCATCTTTTCCAAAATAAACTTTATGTAAATCCTTCTGGACTTTGAAAGCATATTCTCATTGATACTCATGATTTCAGGTGCTAATGGATAGTCTTTATGTAAATCATGTAGTTCTTTCGGATAACCTAAATCAACTTCTAATATGTATCCTACGTCATCATCATCACTATATTTTATTACTCTCTTTTCATCCATTCTACCGTAATACCATTTAAAATCACCATATGGCAGCTTCTTACACATTGCTAATCCGTAAAGGTTACTAGCATCTAAATAACTTATGTATGATGAAGGTTTAGATTTATCATAACCTTATAAATGTTTATTGTTGGCTTCTACTTTCTTAAGGAGCACTGTGTCATTCCTCCTCTTAACCCATGTTCAATCATCTCATACATTTCTTATGTGTATTTGTTGTAGTCTAACTCCTGTCAATGATAAAAAGGCATTCCAAGAATAGTTAGGTAAAGTGATATAGTATGCTGGGTCTAACCCATAAGAGTTTTAATAGTTCAAACACATATCCCCAAAATTGTCCAAAACATCAGTCAGTAAATATACATCAGCCGTCAATACAAATCATGATATTCACCAAGCTTTTTAATGTTAAAATGTTTCCATACCATATTTGCTCTGGTGTAGTCTTTGTCAGTTATGTTTTCTTCAAATAATTTACTGTAAAACTATTCGTTCTGTGGTAGTTTTGTTACACCGAATTTCTCCCATGAGCTCATGTAGTCATAGGGATACACACCCTTATCAGTCAGCAAGTTCAAACCAGTTTTAGATTTGATATATAGGTTGGTGCTTGTATATCTGAAACGAGTTTCCCAATCTTTAATTTTTGATTCCCTTCATATTTGTTTAATCTAACTAACTTATCCAATGACGCAGTTAAGAAAGCGAAGCTGTCTTTAAACTGACAAGCACCAAATGAAAAGGTTATGCACTTTTCAACTTTTCACTGCTTTGTGCTATTACATCTATTCTTTTGTTTTGGTTTAGTTCTATGTTTAGTTCATGTGCTTTTGCTATGATTAAGTGAGCGTCAAAGCTTTTAAGACTATAAAAGCAAATAGGGATTTAAACTACCTAAATTAATAATCCAAATTACATTTTACATGCGCTGCGCGTCTGTATTTGCCTGTGAAGTGGCAGTGGTCGCGAACCTTTTCATCGTCAGGTTCAAATTTCTTACCGCAGATGGAGCAGCCAAACGATAATTTAGACTCTAATTTTTGTTCGTTCGTTAATTCATCCATCGGTTTTTTAACATTCACATTATCAAAAATATCTTTCTTAATTTCAGTCAGTTTTTTCTACAAACTGTTTCATACAGTCCTCACCTCTGTATGAATACGGTTGGCATGTATCATCAATCCTGCTTACTACATTTAACATATAACCACATGGTTTATGTTCCTGATATATGCCTTTTATACCATTTGTAGAGTTATTCGTTAGACATTCAAAATCACCATAAATTACAAAAGGACAAGGCAATTTAGTATCATGCTTTTCAAAAACTGTATAAGTGTCTTTATCAGGCATCTTTGTCTGTTGTCCTTCTGATGCCATACATCTGTTTTCAAGATGTTTCTTGTATACCTTTTCGGATTGAAAGGGATTTAAACAGTGGTGGCAGTAAAACTTTTTATTGGTACTGCTGTGGCAGTTTAATAATCTACATTTATTTTTGACAATACATAGTGATAACTATTTTCATCATAGATTTTTAGTAAATCAATTTCGTATTTAACATTTCTATTTTTAGTGCCTCTATGCAATATAATCTTATTATCATTTACAGTAAGCAGTCATCGGGTTCAAACACATTTATTGAACATGATTTATTGTTCTCTTCAAATCTGTCAATGTCCCTATTGCCAGTTGGAAAACGTACACCATCCCAGTTCAAAGTATAATCTTTCAGCGTATTATAGTGGAACATTTCCTCCGGGTGATGTTTGCTTATTTTGTCATAGACTTTGGATTGAATACAATATTTGAAGCATTTCTGTTTTTTTTAAATGTCGGTACATGCCTTTTTTAGTTTAATCCAATCCATTCTGGTACTTCTATGCATCTCCCTGCTTTTGTTGGGCCATATTTGTCATAGCGAACAGTTATTGATAAAATCCTTTTAAATCTTAAATTAGATGTTGAACCTTCTACATTTGGTATTTGTAATCGGATTTGAATAACACTATCTTCTATTGCTTGTGTCAGTTCATCCTCATTACTAATATTGAAGCGGTTTGATGGTAGGGATATACAAGTTCCTGACTTCCTAATTCATGTCCTCCATCGTCATATTCAGGTTTTTCAAACAATCCTTCCATTCTTATGTTAAGTTTCATGCTACTATTATTCCTTAAGGAATCTGATAGTCTTTGTTTTTGGCGCGCACTCATTTCTAATCCCCTTTCGCCTTGAAAGTGTTTATTTTCTAAAACTATTGAATCAGCGCATCTTCTCTCTGACACTAAATCTATTTCTTATGCCGTGTTTGGCCACTAATTGCCTAATCCTTTCTCTATTTACAACACACGTTGCCTTTTTCATAGGATAACTTTTGTATTCATTAGTTTTCTTTACTGACAATAATTTTTTGTTAAACCATTTGATATGGGTTTGTCTTTGTTGTATCTGATTTTCTTCTCATCTATTATTGACTTTAATTCTCTTCTTCCTTTTTGTGATATTTCTGCTTCAATAGTATTCAATAGATAGTCTATAGTTTTTTCATCATATAATAGTATATGTTATATGTTTTATTTAGTTAACTTATCTGTAAGTAGGTTTTCAAAAACTCTATTATTTTCTTCTTTGAATACATACTTTTTGAATAGAATAGTCATTTAAGTATATTAGTAGGATGGATTGTATGAAGGATTTACCAGTTGATGTGTTGGGTAAAAATGTTTCTTGTAAAACTGGAGAACCTGAATATGTGAAAATAAAGCATCGTGAAGCATTGAAGAGAATACAAAACAACTACAAAATATCAAGACTTGGTCCGAAAATAGACAGAAAGATAAGACAAAGACACACAATGTATATAATTGAGAATTGTACTATGAGAGAGGGAGTGCCATTTAGATTGAAAAGTATAGGACATCATAGCAGAAGAAAATGAAGAATTAATATTCTTGATTTATGAAGAAGTGGAAGAAGATATTTTTATTTTAGAGTTAAACGTGATATTGAAGTCCAAAGCAAAACTACCAGATAAAAAATATGGAGACAATGAATCTAGTTATAGAGAAGCTTACTTCATGAATGACTCTGATGAATATGTAGATGAAGACTATATAGACGATGTATTGAATAAAGCAGATGAAGAAGTAGATACCAACGTAGAAGAAGACCAAGAGAAAGGTAGTATAATAGGAACACAAGCATTTCATGTTAACTTAGTTATTGAAGATGTTTACTACCAACATATATCGAATAATATTTATTTATTATAATTATGGATTTGTAAGGTCGGATTATTAAAGGTTAAGGGTTTATCTTTATTGTTGTCTGTCGTTTTGTCTTATATATTGTTCTTCGCTGGGTTTGTTTTTGTTTTTTCGGTTGTTATAGGAAATCTTGGAAAAGACATTTAAGAAGATAATCATATTTTTATGTAATGGATAAGTTTTGTAGATACTGTGTTAAAGATTTACCAATTGATCATTTTGAAGATGGATTGAAAACTTGTAAGAAATGCTTGGAATACAAGAGAAAGAACTATGACAAACATAAAGATAAAGTGAATGAAACACGCCGACCTGAATAAAAAGAACATGAAGAATATAGAAAAAGAAACAGGAACAAACACAAAACTATCGCGATAAAGTTGCCTTTTGTAATGTATGTAATTCATCAACGACGGCGCAATGTTATTCAAGACGTTTAAACCCAGAGAAGCATAAACGGAATTTAGGAACGGTCGATGGATAAGATTTTGTAAAATGAACAAGGTAATAATGCGGTTGACTGCTATGATTTTGAAAAATGAGCGAGGTAAGTATGCTTTGACTGCTATGGTGTTGAAAAATTGAATGAGGTAATTGTGTTTTGATATTGTTGAGAAAAATGACGCACTCAACAATATTTAAACTGATTTTTTGGACTGTTATGTTTTTTGCGCGTGGATATTAACCTGCCCAACGTGAAGTGTAGGTAGACTATCCTCTCCCTCGATGGCGCGCACTTGTTTTCCGCTTGCTCTACAGGAGTCTTGAGCCAAATATTGGCGTGACACGCTTGCAATACTCTGTGCATATGTTGGTATGCTGTGGCTCCACTGCTGTTGACACCCCGCTTTCAGCAATGGTTACACTTGCAATTCAAGGGTAGTGGACTATGTACAGTGGGTTGCTATGATCTGCCGCAAGTCCTACCAAGGTAGAGTGTAACTACACAGCACTGTTGAAACTAAGCCTAAGCGGTCTTTTACATATACAGCTTGCATTCCAATCTGCTGGCTATACAAATTAATTTGTGAAAACTGACAGTGAAAGATGCCTCGTTCAGAGTCCACTCAGTAGTTCGTCGCCACGAGGTAGATTGAGCTTTGCAGCTTTTTGACTGTAGAAAGCTCACTTGCAGATACGCTTACGACCGTCAAGGATCATGCGTAGTGCGCTGATCTCTTTCGACAGAGGTTCAGAACTAGTGAACTGAACTTGTGTGGTGAAGAATCATCCGCAGTGCGTTGACCTTGATCTAGCGTCTGGTATCATCTTCTCCTTCGTCAGAATATTCATGAATATTCATCATTATCATCATGATGATCTCCCTCTTGGTCACCGTCCCACTCTTGCCAATCTTGTTGAGCGGTTCTATAGGTGTGAGGTCTGTGTGCTTCCCAGTCTGCGTTGTTCCATTCTTGATTTGTCCAATGTCCTGGATCTTGTCGAAGCCTTGGATCGGTCCAACAGCCACCCCGGAACTTTGCGGCGTAAATGGCTGGGTCTGGATTCTGTGGTTGCTAGTCTCGAGCATAGTTGTCTGTTTGTTCCCATGTTCGTCGACCTGCATGACTCTAGATCTTTCCACTTCCTTTTCCTTTTCGATGAGGTTCTTGACATTGTTCTTGAGTGCGTCGGCTTGATGAAGCTGCTTCAGATGGTAGGTGTTCAAGTTCAGGGGCGATGCTAGGGCGATTTGGCTTCCATTTGCCTGGCGCGACATGTTTCCCATAATCTTGGTATTTGTCCATCAGCCTCTGTACTTGGTCTCCTTCTAGCAAGCTATTCCAACGGTCAAATGCTCTTCGATCTTTGTGCTGGGTCATCTCCTCCAAGGTCGTCTGTGCTAATGGCGGCAAGGTGACTTTTGCTGGATCCATCACTTGAGCGGGGAAACACGAAAGGTAGAGACGGACCGGGTAGCCGTCGGGACCTTTTCTGGTGAGGGACTGTCTCCGGTGTTTCAGGAACGTTCCCCTTGGTCAGTCATGGATGAAACCAACAAAGCCAAGAGCACAAGAAGGCTCAAGAGGAACACCGTTGCGATCAGATTGCGCCACCCGGCTCTGCAGAGTGGCTGTGTCGCGTCGACGCTCGCTTGTGTAAATGTGTGTGAAAACAGGCGCGCGTAAAAGTCGCAATGCGTAAACGCTCGACCAGCTATGGTCCCACAGCTACACGCACGGTGTCAGGATTACAGGCCTGCACGCGTTGCGTCGAAGCCGCCGGTACTGCCAGGGATGGACGTCACGCTATGGTGGGTGGCTGATGGGAAGAGTGCGTAATAGTAAATAGCTGTGTAGTGGTGCTCCACGATGCGGTGAGATGTCGCCACGCGAGGGTATAAGGTTGAGTCGAATGGTGCTCCGCGAAGCGAGAGGTTTCTCCACAGGGCTTTGCAGAGAGGCTGGAGGGCGCAAAAACAATTCATTTATCAATGAATCATCACATGGGAGATGGGGGTGTTAGACATTGATCTACCAATCTTTAGTCTCGAGCAGGCTCTCAAGCCAGTCCCTTTGCTTCGCAAAGCAAACTCAAGGTAGTCCTTACCAGGCTACCTTGCGTGACTAGGAGCATCACTCTGTCTCATTTGTTGTGAGGCCTTGAATGCATGACATCCAGCGGATCGATGCGTTTGTGCATGTCAGTGCTGTTCAGGTCGCCCCTAAAGTGTGACGCTGTAGATTGCGTTCGCGCATTTCTTGACCATTCTTGACGTTGCATCCGGTTTGGACTTCTTGCTTGACTCTACCATAGCTTGAACAGCTCCCGGCGGTGGGCGGTCACTTTCTCCAAATTCCTCTGTGAATGTAGCAGGCGTGTACCCAAGGCTATTGCTTGTAGCGCAAATGTCCCAATCATCTGTTCTCCACGCTTCATCAGGAGTAATACGTTTTGAGTCTGCAAAAGCTTGCATCTGCTCTTCCGTTCAGTCCAAGACCACGTTGAAAACTCCATTGGTGAAGTCTGACATGAAGTCCAGCCTTTTCCTCATGAATTGCTGCTTGAACTCGGCAAAATGCCTGTCTGGTGGAATGATTTGTACATGGGCTTTATCACTTGAGACGTGCAGCGTATGACATACCTGTCCATAAGTCCCGATGATCCCTTTCCCGTATCTTGGCATCCAGCTTCGTCTTGCGAGTAGAAAGGTACTGGCTCTGGATATCTACACCATCTTGGAAGTTCATGATTGGCAAGATTTTCTTCAGGGTCGAAGGCTCTAGGTCCAGCGTCCTCATAATCTTCATCATGGACTCTTCCGCTTTTGGATCTGGATTCATGATCTTCTGTCTCAACTTCCTCAATTACCTTGTCTGAAGACTTCGGAAACTCAGCTGTGCTTCGATAAATAGCGTCCAGTTCATCAATGACTTCCTCAACCTCAGGAGCTTGTGAATCTCGGTCGTAGTCGACTTCGTCAGCATCAACAGATGGCGTGAAAATGTCTTGACCTTCCTCTTTCTGCGATTCTGAGCTTTTCTTGAGGCTATCGATGTGTTCCTGGCTGATTTCCTCATCATCGTCGTCAATCTCGATCTGAGACTGCAGTGCAGTCTTGACCACATCCACCTTCGCTTTGTCGATGCTTTCTTGCCCTTGTTTGTCGGGATCATCCGGTCGCTCCATCTCAACATCATCTACCTTTTCCACCTCGTCGTCGTCGATCTCGATGACAGTGTTTGTGGACACGGTGTTTCTGACTCCGCAACTAAGGAATCTTCCGTGGCAATGTAAGCATAAAGTGAAGATGTTCGATGTGACATTCATGCATGCGTGGCATAGAATGTTGCCGTCGACACTGCTGTAACCTTCACAGGTTCTGGCGATGATTTCGTTCCACGGCTCCATTTTTGTCTTTCTGTGGTCGCCATCATTGACGATATCATCTAACTTGCGAATGTTATCATCTCTTCTTGTGCATCCAGCGACAACTTCTTTTGCCTTCTCGAGAATTTGGTTCTTTGTTGCGATCTTCTTTGCGTGTGTTCCTGGTGTGACGAGGTGGTTAGTAACTCCTTTCGCCAGTAGTCTTTTCATGTCTTTTCCATTCTTTGACTGGCCCTGGGTACCATGCTCTTCTGACGTTATCCCATGGTACCTCCTTGAACACGACTACATATGAACTTTCGGCAAGGCGTGCGCCAAGGTTCTGTAGATAAGCAATTGGTACGTATAGGGCTGCTGGAACAGCGTCTGTTGGGACCTTTGACTTCAATACTGTTGTTCCGATTCATCAGTTGCAGGAACAGACGTGATTGGAGGAACCATTGGAGAAGAGTCAGAATGGAAAGACATCCAGTTCACCATGAAGGACCCCGAACCTGAGCATGATGTGACTGACTATTGGCTCAGAGGGAACAGGGATATCGATCGGCGCAGCATGAGAACGGTGCACTTGCCTCACCTCTGCCCGACATGTCGGACTGAAGATGTCTCAAATGAATGGAACGAATGTGGAGTCAATGCAAGAATATGTGAGAACTGCAATTATGTGTTTTGGCGTCGACACAATGGGATGTACACAAACGCTCACGAGAAAGACCGCATATGGGAATCGGCTCTTCGAGTCAGAATCATGTGGGAGTCATGTCCAGATACAACCGTCAGCGTCGACACCCAAAGAACAAGAAGCTCAACCTGTGCCCCCCGAAGTAGATCCTATGAACCACAAGGAAGGAGAAGGGAGATCGGTGTCGCCAACGGTTTCATGGACAAACCCACCGCATTCAGGACCATTCTCGACCAAGGAGAACAAGCCTTCGTCTTCTTCGTGGAAGCAAACTTATGACAACGTCCGAGGAGTGAAGAAGAGAGCTCAAGAAAAGAATATTTGCCTTTGTTGTGCATCAGATGCCAATTCATTGATTGGATGTGACAATGAGAACTTCAAGAAGGAAAAGCAGAACATCCTAGAGTGTTTTGACCACATCGAGAAGATCCTCAAAGTCAATTTCACTCAGCATGACGAGGTGATCACCAAAAGAGATCAAGCCGAAAGAGAAAAAAGAAGAGAGCAAAGACTGCTAGAGATGATGACGAGGATGTCGAGATGGAGGACATTGACTTGCCCGAAGAAACCGCACAATTGGGTGAGGAGTCGCTGACCCCTCAGACACAGGACAGCCACAGTCGAAATCATCAAGCAGCAACGATGACTACAAGAAAGCCGTCGAATCCATGAAACGCTCATTCAACAATGCCACAACCATTACAAGATTCAATGTACCCGTGGACCTTTGTACGATTGTTGACGAACTGGAGGGAGGCGCATTCAAAGTCACCAACAGAAGAATTGACGCATCTGGACCACCAGACGTCAAGTCACCCGAGGAAACTTTGACCAGGGCACAATCAGCAGGCTCCAAGCTTCCGAAGGTGGCAGACCTAAAAGATGATTCAAAACAGGTACACAAGAGTGCATACAAGCAGATTTGGCTAGATTGCGATCGAGGTAACATTGAGATCATCCCACAGCATGGCACTACCTTCTGCATCAAGAAATGGAATGGTGAAGAAGATCGGACCAGAACGAGATACATGGAACCACCAGTTCTCGAGCGAGCACACTATATTTCCAAGGACACAGACGACTACGCCACGGTCGATGGAATCAGCAGGAGACCCAAAAAAAGCGTTGAGACATCAGACTGGGAAGGCAGACGTGGTCGGTCGCACAGGTAGACGCCATGACCTTCTTCCACGCAATGAAGGAGGATGGGTGAACATCAATGACGTGCTCATGTATGGTCATATTTTCAATGACAACCCCAATCGGATCGTCAGGGAAGCAGAACAAGGAGGTTATCTGGATGAAGTCATTGCGACAGTCAGGCTATATGTGGTACTCAAAGAAACTACAGAACCGTGTCAGATTCCAGATTGCCGCAGTTCGCATTTCCATCAGTGAATTAGCAACAAAAGGAATATTGGGAGGAGAACTACCACGCGCCGAATGGTATGAGATACTACAGGGAGCATGACAGAGGGTTGTTTCCCGTAGCAATGTGGGCAGCGTCATCGCGCAATAAAGACATTCTTTGAGAACGATGTCGTCCTTGACCCACGTCTCACATCACACGACATTGCGGATCCCATTGCCATGCAGCTTGGAGGAAGTTTCCATGTGACGACCCTCGGAAAGATACCATCGATAATGAAGCATGGAATCCTACCTGGTGGAGACAAGGGCATAAGGGGAAGTTCATTTCACCCATTTCGCACCCTGAGACAGGAGATCGACGTTGATGTACTTGTCACGATCTGCCGGAGACAGGTTGCCATAGGTGTCATCTTCCGCGATCTTGTTCCACTCTGCTACACGTTTGGGATCCATAGCACACAAAAGTAGCAATCTCTCCCTGCATAGCTTTTTCTTGATGACTGCCCAAATGCAATTCTTTGATGGACCGATGAGCGAGGATGATCCCGGGGATCCGGCCAATGTCCACATGCATCTCCATACTCTTGACTTGTTCGTGGCAATGACGTTCAAAGTTCTGGCTCGGAGGATAAGTTCAACAAGGAATTGACGACTGTCGACTCTTCCTGCTCCAAAGAACTTACTTGTCGATGCGCATTCAGCGTGATTGGTCTGACCAGGCGGCTCGCAATCTTGCTCACAACTTCCACGAAGTTCTGGATAAAGTTCTTGAACGATGATTCAGTCAACTTCACAGCCCCTCTGCGTGGATACATGCACCTCATGCGTAACCAAATGTGGACAGTAGTACCGCCGACACTGTTGCCTTTGTTTGACGCTTGAACCCAAGAATGAGAACACTGATTCCAGGGTGTCGATGATGTCTGAATGCGAGTTGCCTGCCACCTGAAAAGTTCTACAGCGCTGCAAAAGCATCACGTTCTGAAGTCCGAGGGCAACAGTGGTGCGCCTTTTCGATGTAGTAGCCTTGGTGGTGTAGTCGATGCCGGTGATGAAGAGCATAGTGTTCTGACCACCTCCTCTTACCTGTCCACCCAAATCATCATGAAGCATCCCACTTTGGAATGTAGGTTTTTGATCGCTTGTTTGGCATCCTCAGGAGGATCAATGACTTTCATCAGCATCAGCATGGCTTTGGCATTGGGGTATTGATGACAACGCTTGCTCTCGAATTCTTTCAGGAGCTTCGCGTATAGCTTCGTCCAGAACGGATCATCTTCATCCATCTTGGTCTTCAAATATTGATCTGTGACCGGTTGTAGATTGAACCTGACGTCAACTGATCCTCCCATTGTCACCTCCACATGGTATGCCACGCGACGCAAGTACAGTCGCCATTGCCTTCCAGGTATCTTCGCCCTTGGTCCTGCAATAGGAGCTGGTGCATAAAGATGCCTGTCTTCCGACCAGAGCATGAATTTGATATTGTGACCATCATAGTCTCTTCCAAAATCTTCCAAACATTTCGACGGACACGATCCCCTGTGGCGGCGCCGAGGAATACCATTCTTCTTCTTTGACAACAGGAGGCGGTTCCGGCGCCGCTTTAGGCATGGCCTTCGATCTTCGGGTATCGGGTCGCGCCTTTTGCTGTGGTGGCATGGCACTGTCTCTCTTCGGCGCGTTGTATGCGCCTGGAGGTGCATTCCACTTCGCCCATGGATCGTCCTGTTCCCACGGTGGTACAGAACTTGATGAAGCATGGGTTTTGCTCCCTTGGGCTGAATCTGGCGGCGCCGCTTTAGATTTCCCACGCTGCCACACCGGAATGTCATATTGAGACGAATCCACTTCTCCTCGTTGTTCTCGACGGACTTTCTCTCGTAGTTCTTCGTTCCAATCAACTCCATCTCCTCCATAGGTTCTTGATTTCTTGAGGCTGTTGAACATGTGCGCCCATTTTGGAATTGGTAGCCCTTGGTCACTGATCTGTGGAGGTCCTGTTTCGATGCCATCTTGGAACGACAGAGTTCGGCCGTGGAGAGGTGGCGCTCGGCAAGGAACTGGTTCAAGTCGCTAATGTAAGTTGCTTTGTTCTCGATGTCCCGCTGGTTGCCCGACTCTGCTCCGCACGCGCAATATCCAAACACCCGTAGTTCATCTGGGATCTCCGGAAAGAAGTCGTGGAGGTTCCTGAAAGCTTCCGTCATCATTTGTCCATAAGGCCTTTGAAATGACAATCTGGTATGTCTTGACCTGTACTCATTGAAGCATTTCATCATGAATTGTATGTACTGCCTGCAGTTCACTGCAGCCGCTACTTCAATCCTCTTATCCTTCCTGTCATCTACAATGGCCTGCGCAACGTCGACGATGCTGATCTTGGAATCTGGACAATTTTGATTGTGAAGTCTCAGGTTGAAACCGAGATAGGCAGTGCCCCGGCGGATTGTCCGAAAACCTTCCGTGAACTCTTTGTGACCCATTCTCCTGTTCTCATCATGTTCTTGATCGGGTCCTCGATGTCCATAGTTGTTCATCACATCGTAGAAGTTGACATCCCTTGTGATTGGAATCACAATGAATCAATGGATCGATGGCTTCTGCGGCGGAATTTATACAATGTATTTTGCACCACGTGAGCTTTTCCCTCCGAAGTATTCCCCATCTGACACGGTGTAAAGAACTTGATGACATCCTCCGGGAAGTTGCCTATGTTGTCCCAAATCTCAACTGATGCAAAGAGTAGGTAGAGATGATGATCTTTCTCCTTTTCGTATTAACTCCTCGTCTTCTTCCTCTTGTCTGGGTCTGGATCATTCAATTCTCTCTCATAGGCACGAAAATTGTCACGTTCTACCCTCTCTAAGTGCTTGATGATTTGAAGTCTCCTGGACATCCCCTCAAAGAACTCTTTGACATTCACGTCCCCGTCGGTCTCCTCGTTCATCTCCTGAAACAGGTAGCAAAGTTGTCGGCAGAGTTGTTCTGGAATCATCTCTTGATTGCCCATAAGTGCGGCGTAGCTAGCAGGTAGCGAAGTTGTCGGCAGAGTTGTTCTGGAATAATCTCTTGATTGCCCATAAGTGCGGCGTAGCTAGCACACACCAAGTAGGCAGGCGGAGCCCCCTTTCTTGCCCAACGACGACAAAGGTCACGGGTCTCGCCTTTATTCATCTTTTCCTGGAACGCAGGCGGAATGAATGTAATCCTTCCCGGGATCTCATTCTCCCTCTGGTAATTCAATTCCGACATCAACATCTTGAAGTTGTTGGCCGAGGCTAACGATTTCTTCACTTGGCCATAGATCGATGATACATATAGGCCGTGTTGGTGTTCCTCACCGGGTGGATTGTTCATGATGTCCAAGTCTTTTCTTTCGTCTGTGAAGCTTGCCCCCGCAGCAAACAAGTCCAGTGAACCGAATGCCAGCGCAGAATAAAAGTCAACCGCGTTCTTCTTGATGAACTTCTGGATCACTAATACAGTGGAATTACATGCATAGAAACTGGCACATGGTTCAGGTTCATCGTGGAATGGTTGTACATTGAATTCCTTCTTCTTTGATTCATGCGCAGCTTGAACGATCCTATCGAATTGCTTACTGAGGCTTGCTTATTAGACGAACCTTCCTTATGCAGCAAAGGATGCGGCGACGCAGACCAGTCTTGCAACTTCGGCGCTCGACTCGTCACATGTTTCTTCTTCCACAAAGACATGATACGTTCACTCAACGTTTCAATGATCGTTTGAGCAATCCTAAATGTGTTCAGTTGTGTCACACGCGCGCCTCTTCCAGCACAAGGTACATGCTGGTGGCGACCATCACAAGTCTTCTGCAAGTCTTGAAAATGCACCCCCCGTGAGAGTATTTTCCATGGTTTCTTGATCGGCGTACACTTTCTGTTGTACTGTGAGGTGAGGCCATACATGCATCCGTCGAAGTGATGTGTGTGTGACCCGGCCCCGTTCACAAGTTGTGTCATGCGTTCATCGTTCCAGTACTCGCAACTTCTCGGCAGTTCAGTGAGTGCACACGCATCGATAGAGAATACATGCTCAAGGGCATCCGCAAAGTGCTTCCACAGGTTCCAATATAGACGTTGATGCTTCTCCACCTGCGTTGCTGCCTTGCTGCTGATTGTTCGATTCAAACGATTCCATGCCGAACCTCCCGCGCGCGGACCTGCGAAGAACACGCAATCCAAATCAGACCTGAGGCATGTCTTGACCTTGTTCTGCCCGTACGCTGAGGTGGCATTGTCATCCTCTGTGATGGTGACCACGTTCATGTATTGCTTCTTTGTTGTGGTTTGCAAATTGTGAACCAATTTTGTTCTTCAGCACACATGAGAACAAGACAGGGCTCGTTCCTCTGCATTTCGTGTAGTATCACACAATGATCATGTGTTCGGTTCTCCAACACCATCTTCTTAATCTCTTGAAGGTGCAACTCGAACTGATACCTATGCGATCTGCCTGATTGCCTTTGCAAAATCAAGTGCAGCGCTGGTTTGCGTCCAACAGGCGTTTCGTTCGAAAGGTACTGAATCGACTGAGGCACAAACATGTTGCTCCATGCTTGCGTGCGTATGGTTATACCCTCTCTATTATCTTTTCCCGTGGCTTCCTTGTCAGGTGTCGTCCCTGAGTCATCAGTGATGACACGGAACACAGTGCTCCCAATTCATTTTTCACCTTGCTTGATGGAGTTGCCCCTGAAGCGCACGAGTCATGCACAGTTACCTTGTTGCTTCTGTAAAAGTGCTCTGTGATTCGATCATCAGCCAACTCCGACAGGTCGATGGGACAATCGTCACACTCTGGTGGAACAAACTTGCTTGTTCTTGGGACGTTGTGCGCCCGTGTCAGTGTATGTCCATCCAATCGCCATTCGTCTTGATACTTTATATTTGTTTTTGTGGTTTTGGATCTCGACTTCTGAGCGTCAAAATGGTCAATCACCGCACCGCAAGCGCGAATTAATGCGCCGTCCTCCCCCAGACCCCCCCCATGAACAAGACGTAGCAGCGTGTTGATCACACGAAGGGTTGCAGGTTGGCAATTATTGAATGGTTGCCATCGATCATAGGCGAAAGCAGGGTCGCATGAGAAGGACTCAAGTGAGAATTGGGACATTGGCAAAGGCGAGAAGAGGCGACGGGGATAAGCAAACACCAGCTTCCGAAGCGGAAGAGGCCTTCGAGACACGATAGAGGAAACATGCTCGTTCGACCCATTGGTCGAATCTTTGGGCCTGCTGTAAGGCGCTTCCGTTTCGACTCGATTCCACAAACCATTGACAAGTACCCAGGTGCTCCGACACACATCTGCTGAGATGAATCGTCCTGGTGGATAACGACGATAGTAGACGGGGACCTTGACGACATACAGATACAATCACCAGTCGGAAGGTCTTGTACGCCTTCCTGTCCAGCCATCCCTTTGTGGAATACCGCCCTCGGCAGAACCGGGGTCTGTGTATATGGGAAGTTAGGGATGTCGTCAGTCTTCGTCTGGAACATGTGGTGGTCGAGTCGATTGTCTTGTGATCGACGCTTAAGGGGAGACCATGTCAGCCAACTCTTGAGATCCCAAATCCGAAGGATCAAGCAGGTTGATAAGCATACAAGCTCGGCGCCATGCGAGTGGTGTCCGGAAAGCCTTTGTATGAATGTCAGCACACATCTTGTGGGAAATCTCATGTAGAGGAGAACAAAATGGTCTCGCTGAAAATGTTCACGCAAGGACACGATAGATATGCCATGAGTGCGTTCTAGGTGCCGCATGGTGGGGTTCCTTCCGGTTCGAGCGACTCCAATCATGCCCCGATTGTCATCATGGAGGGGAATTAGTGGAGCCTTGCGGCCTTGCCAGTGAGTATCTGCCATAAACCGATAGAAGGGGATACCATAATTACGGAGTATCATATCTGCAGCAACAATCTCGGGTTTGGGGGAGGAGTGACTAACGCGCCCTTGGCGCTTACTGCCGCCGGCAATGGGAAATCAAGTATGCTTTCCTTGCACATGCATGTGGGATCCAGAGGTTGATCTCAATGTCTCATCAGAGCCAGCGAAGTCGGCATCTGCGAATATTCCAATTGATGGATCTGCAATAGAGTCGCCAACCCATCCGATCATGCACGCTTGTCCAATGTACTATTCACGTAGCACATCAGATGATGTAGCTTAGCATCGTCCTTCTTGGCCCATTTGTTGACATTGCGGGCCAAGTCGAATCGTGCAATCCTGGCTGCGTACAGCAATTTCATAAGAACGCTAGCTGCGTGTGGTGCAAGTACACCACGACTCTCATCTGTGATAACGACGTCTTCATTTGATTTGGATGAGGCCTTGCTAGAGTTTTTTGGCACCAAGGACATGTTGCGCATTCCTTACCCGGAGCTGGAGCTCGTGCAGGGTGCTCCTTGGTCTCTTCGGGGAGACTCGGAGTGTTGACTTTCTTCATCTTTGTCTCATGACCAACGATGTCAAGGTATTTCTCAACGGGTAACTTGAGTAGTCCTTCCATGTTGTAGGAAACCGTGCTGACCGTTGTTCCGTCATCCGAGATATAATCCTAGATCCGTCTCTGGCTCTATCCTAAGTTTCGTTCGAAGCATAGACCATCCCTTGGACATGTTCTCAATCGGTCCGGCAATTTTGAGATCATCGACGTAGACTACAAGAAGGAGTTTCATGGCGTCGTGGAAATACATCGATGGCCATTTTTCACCAATTGGTTTGAATCCAAGTTGGCGTACCTATGTATCACAGTGTTTCTCCCACATTGTGCCTGCGTCGGGGCTGCCCGTACAAAGCTTTGCGAAGTCGTACCACAGGTCGATGATACTTTGAAACATCAACATCATCTGGCCACGCATCTGACGGTAACTCGACCCAACAAGGCGGTCGCGTGAGATAAGCTTGGGTGTGGCTTGGATAGCATCAGCAAGCTTGACCGAATGTCCTGGAATACATCCATACAAATCTGCCCATCTTGAAGATTCGAAGGAGGACGGGTACTCCTCTACCCTGGAATTTCTTCCTTTCACCACTCTCCTCTTGCAAAGTGTACTACTTGCTTGAGTGTAAGTGCCTCTTGTTTCACATCATAGTATTCACGTATTACAGAAAAGTCAAAGACGCCTTGTTTGTGAAGCCCCAACAATTCGTTCCTCATTGATGCTCGGGCTTTCGGGTTGCTGAGCATTTCCGCCTCTGCTCGACTGACTGGTCGTGATACTGCTGCGTTGAATAATCCTTTGTATTTCTTCGCAGGGTCAAGTCTAGTTGACCTTCGAATTGGACTTTCTCGCGATGATTTGAAACAGAATTGATGCAAGGCATTGAAGGGAAAGGGATATGGTGTTCTTTCAGATTCTTAGTAAGTCCTCCGAGGAACATTTATTGGATGCAGTTGGCATAGCGTATGCAACACTTGTCCGGTATTACTGTCACAAATGTTGTAGCACGAGGCCCATGTCCATTTTCAACAGCAATCCATTCTTCCCATTCCTCCATATAGTCATCATCACTCA
Source organism: Durusdinium trenchii (assembly GCA_963970005.1). Lineage (NCBI taxonomy): Eukaryota > Dinophyceae > Suessiales > Symbiodiniaceae > Durusdinium > Durusdinium trenchii. The sequence goes on along the minus strand of CAXAMN010007324.1, from coordinate 149,010 downwards.
CTTGGCAATTCAGTTGACATAGTTGACACACCTGAGGGACTCCTTCCCACCCATGTCTTCATCTTCGCCCGTGAAGTGCCCTTTGCGTAAGTGGATGCTTGGAGAAATGTCTTTGGGATCGTCATCATCATCCTTCTTTCAATTCTTTCCTTTAGGTCCCTTTTTCTTCTTCTTGTCTTTGCTCGATCCTGCCCCTTCATCTTTCTTCTTCTTGTCCTTTCCTTCTTTCTTTTTCCGTTCGATCTCCTTCTCGAGCGCTTCTTTCTTTTCGGCAACGATCCTGTCGGGTATGGTTAAAGCTCTCCACTCTTCAGGAGTGTATTGCGATCTTGGTCTCGGCGACGATCGAAAGAATCTTCTTCCATCGCTTCCTACCTTGGAAGGGTGCCCTTTTACATCGAGCTTGACCGTTTCCCCAATGTCGTTGAGATAGATGATTCCATCTCCTGCAGTGCCCTTCGACATATGATCCATTGAAGGGCCGCCTGCCAGAACATGTTCATCTCTCACAACACTTGGAGGTCCTTTTGCTTTTGGTGGAGCGGCTGGAGTCTTCTTTGGGTCGTCATCAGGCTTGGGATCGTCATCTCCGTCATCTTCATCACCAAAGTCTATTGGTTGATCGTCGTCGAGCTCATTCTGCAATCTCTTCACGGTCCAGTGCTCCTGGTTCAGAAGGTAGATATTTGTCCTCATCATGCTCGATCTCCTTCCTGGGATCATCGATCTCGGGTTCTCCATCTTGTAGTTCACGGATCTTCATTCCTTTGATGGTATTGTTGATCCTCTCATACTCCTCTTTGAGCGGGAACTGGGTTGGGTTCATGAACACGATGGTTTCTGTAAGTTGAGGTTTGTTCAACTTCCTGATGGGACGTCAGGGACGTCGTGCATCAAATGCTAGACTTTGATTGGTGAAGGTCTCTAAACTCCATACTCGATACTGTCTTGACCAATTCATGCCCGGTTTTACTTCATACCCTGCGAATACACCCGGAATACCTTTGGGATCGAATTTGTGCTTCTGAAGCACTCCTCCTTGGCTGCTTGGCATGAAATAGACCTTGGCACGAAATGGTATCTTTTCACCGTGGAATTTTCCGTGTGACACATGATAGAGTACGTTGCGGTCTGAATGCCACATGCCGCGCGCATGAAAACAGGTCCTGGAGTCCAACCATGAAAGGTCGTTCTGGGCCCGTCGAGGCTCTAGTTCAAAAGTTCAATCTCACGACGGAGACAGCGGCCGTTGAGCGACGAGTGTAAGTCCAAGTTCAAAATGCCTGGCTGCCGATCTGTTTTACTTGAAACAGCCTGCGCAGAACCGAAGTAGGAGCGCAAACCTGTTGAACGCCATCACCATGAACTTGTAGCAGGAGGTCAGGGTGGCCAACTCTGACATCACCAGATCAAATGGAGATCTTCGTTGGTAGCGGTCACAAATGATCTGCCGTTACCCCCTCCGGCTTTAAATCTCTAAAAACTCTCTATGATTCCAATTGTTACACCTATAACGTACAATACATGAGTGCACGGAGTTCCTTGTCATCAGGCGGCTTGCGGCCATCCCCTGCTGGATTCAAGCCTCGAACATACCATGCCTCGGGAAGCCGCGTAGCGAGTGGAATTGGAAGGTGAAACACTTGATGCAAGCTCTGCGCATGCTGCCGCAGAAAATGCTGATGTAGCCTTATTTCTGAAAGACTGCTGCACTGCACACGGCCCTCCGTACCCCGACTTGGGCAAATACAAATATTTTGCAGCGGCATATCCAAGTCCTCCTTCTTCTCCATCCGCATCTTTTGCCGGCAAGGTTGTGTAAATAGGTCTGAGCTCCTCTGAACATGCAATTCTCGATTCTTCGCTTCAACTTTTATGTAACCCACAAGCCTCCTCGAGCTGGCGCAAACGCTTTTCATCAATTCCTCGCTGCTTTTGGACTTTCATGTGGTCTGGGGTAAGCAAGCTCAAACTCGGAGAACCGATGGGGGGGTCCTGTGTGATTTCCCGCCAGGGCGGACTCAATTTCTGCAATCAAGGCGCGCTCCAGCCTGCAAATGTGCGCACGCAGGCTAGCGCACACCTTTGCAAAGTCTCGGCGCGCCTGTCTCGGCTCTCCTTCTTGTTGCAATCGGCCTTGGAACCACCATCCCCCATGAGGGAAGCAAGTCAGAATGGCATCAATGCTAAATCTGATGTAACCAAGCGGCGCCGCCCATGGCTGAAAAGGCTTTTGTGGATGACGGCCGAGCCAGCGACGCAAGCGCGCAAACTCCGGGGCTGATTCCTGTTGGTTGGCGCAATGTAAAATCAATGGATCACCTGCAGAAAAGATCTGGTGGCACCTTCTGCAGAACATGAAGCGTCATCATCGCTGTACCTTTGACCTGCGGGAGCTATTGCCCGAGCGAACTGCTTGATGCTCATTGCGCACCTTCGCCTTCAACATGCAGTCCTCGGCCAAGAGCCTGCCCAACAACGTGCGTAAAGGTTTTCGGTCACTACACCCTGACATGTGTTCACCAATGATGTTGTTGGTCCTTTTGGCTCCATCATGTTTTATTGGAGCCTCTAGCTACAGGCAAAATTGATCTGGCCCCTCTAAAACAAAATTGCTTTCCTTCCCAACGTTCCCCGTCGAATCATAACCATACACACTGGCTGGATGGCGCCTCACAAGCGTGCGCAACTTTAGCTCACCTGTACACACACTATGTTTTTAAAAGGGGAACTCACCTGCTCACACAGGATGAGCTCACCTGTACACACATCGATTAAAACCAATACAAATGCACATGACATGTTGTTAGGTCAGGTCAGTGAACACAGACGCTCACTTTCTGAATAAACATAAATTTCTGGTCGGGGTGAAGTGGGGTGGGTGGGGCGTTAATGAGGTCTCTGTCGACATTCTTCTGCACGATGATCTCTTTTGGCCATATTTGCTTCCACAGTACCATGTAACACAGATGCTCTGCGTCCACAATACTATGTAACACAAATGCTCTGTGTCCGTTGAATTTTGTGGTTGGTTTGTACAACCGAACAAAGCGCGTGCACAGCCGAGGCTCCGCCCCACTGGCTACTCAGCAAAGAAATAGGTCTGTTTGCAGCGCCATGAGTCTATGAGTTCCTGTCAGAAAAGGTCCTTGGGGGCTGCCTTACACCATCGTCGAGCAAAGAGTCAATGAGGCAAGGTTATTTGTTTTTGAACTTTAAGGGCCACATTTAACTCCTCACTGGTAAACGACTCCTATCAGCACCATTGCTTTCCAAAATTTGTCATTCACCTGGGGAAGCTGTGTCGAAACTCTTTTTTGCAATGTTTAGTCAAATATAGTCAGCGCTTGCTTGAACTCTTTCCGTGATGGGAGCATTCGTGCCCCGATCGTTTTTCATCTGTCATATTGTGGCGCCAATTTTCTCTTCCGATCCTGTTGTTGCCTTCCATCGACCCCTCTTTGCCGGTCGCTGGGGCGTCGGTTCAGCGCCCGTTTCACCTAAATCAATTTATTGTTCAATTTTGGCCCGCGTGTGCCCGGAAATGTAAGGTTTCCATTTCTCTTGGTAGAAAAGCCTGAAGAGGGGCTTATATTGCGCTGCTCTTTGAGAACTCAAGCTTCATGCCCCAGTAGCCTAGGAAAATGAGGGCCTTCCGCCAATCCCACCAAGGTCCTTAACAAGTGATGTTACAAATCCAAAAATAATGGCATTGTCTCCAAATGGCATAACTTCTTACCAAGTCAGAAGTAAGCTTGAGTCGGACACGTAGTTCAATCAACTTAATCAAATCTGCTTTGCGTTGCAACTTTGCGCTATGGCAGCTTCTGCCGCTTTGCAACTGCGCGTGATCGCAGCTATTTACAGTCTATTTTGTGCGCGCTAGCGATTGCTCAACACCACTTTGGTGGGATTCAGGAACCTCCAAGTGAGGGCCATTGTCTTCTTGCGGGAAGATGCGGGAAAGCCCGTGCCATCTATAGAGTCCCCCGCGGGGTCTTGACGGCGTCACCAGATCTGGCATGCACCCTAAACACACTGGGGAATGAGTTGGGAATGTGGAGCGATAGGATGATGGCAACGCCCAAAACCTCCTAGTATGTGTCCTTGAAGCTCAAAGATGAGTTAACGACACCGTCGATCATGTCGATCACGCAGTATGTTTGAAGCAGACTGACTTGTCAAGAAATCAACAGCAAAGAAGATTGGGGCGTTATCACTCAGGAGGTACACCAGGTTGATCAGACCCGGCTTCCACCATCACGCATAGCTTCGTTGGCGTGCGCTTGCGTGATGGCCGAATGCCCCCTGCCCTCGAAATTCTCAATTCCGAAAGCTCAACATCCGCATGTTAGAGCGGTTTACACACACACACAGGGCCCTTCTACAGAGGGCTCAGACTTCAGATCTGAGAAAAGTTTTAAGGTCGGGACTACCTGTAATCAATTTGCAGTATGGCAACACTGTGAAGCCTAGAATCGGGAAGTCCGCGTGCCCAACCAGGTGGTTTTGACTGCGTAGAATGGTTTTTTTGCGCCCATCGCATCAAAGGCGCAAACCGCGAATGTCTGAGCAGACCCCAGATACGAGAGTAACTTAAGGTCTAACCCAGGACCCTGCTGGCCCGCAAAGGGGTTGCATTTTAACTACAGTAAGGGTTTCCGTGCCCAATGGGCAAAGCGCGATCAGCCTGCAACGATCCGAGCGACGACAACGCGCGTCCTGACTGCGCTCAGTGAATAAACCCAGGTGCCCCCCAAAGGCCTACAAGAACAGGAGGGGTTTCCTCGCACCAAACATGTGCAGCAGTTTGCACCATGACCGACAGGCTGTAGGCGCTCACAGTGACTGTGTAGACCAACTCGGGTCAAGTGCAGAACAACAAGTGGAAGCCTATAGGAGACAGGGATTGCCTCGTACCAAACATGTGCAGCGGTTTGCGTCAACGACCGACAGCCTGTGGTGCTCACAGTGACTGCGTAGACCAACTTGGGCCAATTGTAGAACAACAAAGGGGTTTCCTCGTACCAAACATGTGCAGCGGCTTGCGTCAACGACCGACAGGCTGTGGATGACTGTCTGTGTAGATCAACTCGGGTCAGTTGCAGAACAACAATGTGAAGCCTACAAGTGAGGAGCTTCCTCGTACCAAACATGTTGGCTAGAAAAGCTCAAAGAGGGTCTTATATTGCGTTACGCTTTGAGAACTCAAGCTTCATGCCCCGGAAGTAACAAGCGTAAGTCTAGAAAATGCGGTTTTTCCTCGAATCCCACCAAGGTCCGTAACAAGTGATGTTACATATCCAAAAATAGTAGCATTGTCTCAAAGTGACATAACTTCTTATCAAGTCAGAAGTAAGCTTGAGAGTCGGACATGTAGTTCAATCAACATATTCGAGTCTGCTTTGCATTGCAACTTTGCGCTATGGCACCTTCATCCGCTTTGCAGCTGCGCATGATCGCAGCTATTTGCAGTCTATCCTGAGACTGTATTTTGTGCGAGCTGGCGGTTACTCAACACCACTTTGGTGTGCAGGATTCAGGAACCAAGTGAGGGCCATTGTCTTCTTGCGGGAAGATGCGGGAAGGCCCGTGCCATCTATAGAGTCCCACGCGGGGTCTCGACGGACACCGTCGATCATGTCGATCACGCAGTATGTTTGAAGCAAACTGACTTGTCAAGAAAGCAACAGCAAAGAAGATTGGGGTGTTATCACTCAGCAGGTACAGCAGGTTGATCAGACCCGGCTTCCACCACCACGCATAGCTTCGTTGGCATGCGTTTGCGTGATGGCCGCAAGCCCCGAAAATTCAACATCCGCATGTTGAAGCGGTTTACACACACACACACACACACACGCACCTGCCCGACCTCTTTCCTTTTCCCTACTCATGTTAAACTGGTAAGCCTCAGCTGGGTCCCTGGTCACATTGCCCATCGCTGCGGCTACCCCGGCTGCCGGTATACTTCCACCCCGAATCAGGCTGTGCTACGCCCGATTTACCGATTGCTGCTGCTTCATCCAGTCCTAGACTAACCCCCCAACTTTGGCTCAACTTCCCACCCCTGAGTGTTTCCTTCGCCGTCTTTTCCTCCCTCTGCACTTCTTCCCTCTTGAGCCCGGTTAACGCTTCCTCCCGGCTCTGAGCACAAGTTGCTGCTTCCTCGTTACCACACTTCCGCCCGGCTCCATGAGCACAGGTTGCTGCTTCCCACCCACTCACCCGCCCGTCTCCTCGCTATCTTGACACAATTACTTTGTCTGTGCGGGCGGCTTCCACCGCGTAGCGGTGTGAATATCTGTTGCCTGCGTTGGTATAGGTTGAATCCCCAGCACGATGTCGATAGGAGGCTTGCCAATGGACTGGGCAGGGTATGGAGAGAACATGCTGGGTGGTTTGTCTTCTGTAGCTGCTCAAAACTAGCTGAAGTAGAGAAGCAATCAAGCTCCGCTACCACTTTGAGGGTCAAATCCACAAGTGGAATGATGGAACATGATAGAACAATACCACTGGACCTGGCTCGCAGTCGGGCAAGCCTACAAGGGGCCCGCAAGAGAAAACAACGTGTAACAAAGTGAGCTCTGGCTTTTTGCATATGCATTGCGCAAGGGGACATGTAGTCACAGTGATTCACGTGGTAGGCAATCCATCACCAGCCCTCCAAAATTGTATAGATTAACTCCAGCTAGCTGATGCCAGCTTTTGTGACAACATCGAGGCACCTTCTCCTCCAGTTCATGCAGTTCAACTATTCTTCCGCCTCTCAACCTTGTTCAGCAAATCAACATGCTTGCAAGGCATCTTGATTTTGAACATTCAGTGGCAAGCCTTGACCGCTGCTGAATTAGTGCCGGCGCTTGCGCTGTGTCTGCAGCTGCGCCAAGAACGCTAACCTTGACGAGGCATTCCAAAATAATTTTGCAGCGATACGTGCAGCGTTCTCTTACCCACCAATGCTTTCTCCTCCATTTTTCTCTAGCAGCTGTAGAGCACACACACACACACTCACACACCCTATGCATTTTCTACCTCGCCATAACTGTCTGAATCTTAATTCAGTTGTGGCACGAAAAAGGACAATGCGCGCATCCTGAAATGAATGTACCAATACGCATGTCAGCGAGCAATGCGATGCACACGAGTGAGCCCCCCGCTGCACGCAGCTAGTACCTGATAGATCTAGTGGTCGACCGCCAACGCAGGGGTTCGCGTTGAGGTTAGGGGCCAAGAGCCCAGACTGAGAGCCATGGCTGCGGAGATAGGAGATAGACCAACACCTGCGTCAAGCTTGCGTATTTCTCTAACCAGTGGCAACTTGCTTTTTGGAGCAAACGTAATTGCTGACTGCGCAAGGAACGCAACCATACACCAAATTCTACGGCTCCCATGGCTTTGGCAGACAGAAAAAAGAGGCAAGTCAAGCATATCTGATCAGCTTCGTTTCAATTGCCATGGGACTTTGCGGGTTGCAACAATTGTTGCAGCACACTTGCTGTGTGTCAGTACGCATTGTGGCCATTACAAGCTGGGGACCGTTCCATAGCTCGCCTGCTGCCAATGGACACCGTTTCAGCCACGTGCAACTTTCTAACCAACTTAGTTGGTGTGGGGCACGATGATGCTATCGTTAACTAACAACATAGGTCCATCTACAAGTAGCTTCACCTTGACCTTGAAACCCGACGACGTCAGTTGCAGGCCGTAGACCCACTGGTCGTATACCTCACTTGTCTCTGCAGGCGGTGGCACGGAGATCCAAAAGGAGATGTTCAAAACCACCCGGTCCAAAAGCATCCAAAATGCAAGGCGAGGTGCGATTGCCGCAGGCTCGAGGAAATTCTTGAGCAAACCGACTGCACTACATGTGGCCATGATTCGCCTAGCACGGGAACAATCGATGCAAAACACTAGCTAAATGAAAACGCATTGGTGACGGTCTGTCACGTGTTTCCATGCTTCGCCTGGCGCCAGTGACCGTGGCCGGCTGGAAGTCAGGGTTGCTCGCCGAGTCCCGGCAGATATGAGCCGCTTCTGGAAGGGCCCGTCGATGATCTGGCCTTAGAACTACATGTGCTCAGCAAGTTTTGGCCTCATTGACTGATGTTGCAGGAGTGCCTAAAGTAACGGCAATATGCAAGTGGACGAACACGAAAACATATCTTGCCAACTTGGCTTCGCAAAGCGCATCGCTCTCCAAGCAGCACAGCAAGTCCACATCCAACAGCGCTGCATGCTTCATAACTTGCGTCTTCACTTCTGCAGGCACCGCCACCTAGTTCATCAGCTTGCTCATGACCATGAATGGAGACATGCAACCATTGAACCTCTTCTTTTGATGTCAGTGCTCCGATGAAGAGCAGCTGAATCTCATGGTGGTACACCGAATGTGCATTCCCACTTCTTGCTTGCAAGTCTGAGGGGTACAAAGCACACCAACACGCAAATCAGGGGTTCAACAAAGTCTATTATAATTATGTGCGGGTCTTGGTAGTCATGATGGACAAAAGCATGCCAAATGATCCACGACTGCGGCGCACATGAATTGGTAGGTGGACTAAGGAAACAAAGCATGAGGGGCAGATCTAAACGACACGTTTTGCCTGCTGGGTGTGCTCCAAAGCTAGAGCAAATGCCTCGGCCAGCGAGACACCGTACGCTCCCAATTCACAGCAAGAAGGTCAACCAAACATCTCCAACCGAAGTGGTTCAAACTCGTCTCTTCTTCCGCTCTGACACATTGCTAGGACTGCTAGGAGAGCTGCCAGTGACCGCTCGAGGACTTGCTTTGAAGACAAAGCATCATCCTGGAAACGACGAATCGGCGTTTTTCATATCACACGACTTACAAGCATGGCATCAGGGATTTCTTCTTGAGGGTGGAGAATGCCAGTGGACATGTTATGTCAATCCTTGGCCCAATGCACTGCTTCAGCGATTGCTGCGTGAAGAATCTGCCCGACAAGATCGAACACACCTGCTTGGACAAAAACATGGCAGCAAATCCATCAAAAACCCGTTCGGCCCACCTCCCTTGTGCTCGGGGGCTATGCCTTTCAGCATCCCACCTGGTCACCAGCTGCACCGAGTTCAATATGTAATTGGTGCTCAGTCCCTGTTCAGCCCAGCAGCGATCTGAATGAATGGCAGCTCGCCTCAGGCAAAAGGCGCTACATGAGGGGGAGTAAGCAAAGTAGAAACTTCAATCCAGTTTCCGATCAATTGGAATTCCAGGGCCGTCGAACGGGTACAGGTTTTGGGGGCAGGATGTTGGGGGTCCTGGGTCACGCTATTGCCGTTGCTGCTTGCAATCATTTTCGTTTTAGATCTCTTTGTCGATTGCAATTGTCGCTGATACTTTGCAAACTTAATTCGTTGTGGTTCTGTTCTTGGCGGTGGTGTCTTCGCCGTTGTTGCTACACTTGTGCTTGTTGTTACCGCATTTGAGTTGTCGTTGTAGCTGTTGCTGCGTTGTTGGTACGGTCGTGGTCCTGGTTGAAGGTTGGGGGGTTGGTCACCCAGGTTGCGGCCTTGGACTTTGTTGTTGGCCTGTGCGGAGGCTGCTTGGCGCTGACTGCTACTGCAGTGTAAGAAAGTGAGGGCCCAATTTGCGACATGAACTCTACATTGAGTCTTGAGCTACTTTGATCTAGTTTTTCATCTAGTCTATCATTGATTTCACATGAGCACTGAAACTCTACCTTCAAAACCCTCCTCCAAGGACTCCAGCTTACAATACTCTCTCATTCCAACTCAGATGCGCACGTGGAAACGACAAACTTATTGTTGCTGGGATTGGTCCGTTTGAGTGTTGTTCTGGGGGGTCAAGAAATAGCAACGTCCCCCGCCACGACGACGACGACGAGGACGACGACCACGGCTACTCCAATCTGCTACCGCCGCTGCTGCTACTCCTGCACATGCCGCCACCACCACCACCCATAGTTCTTTTGGTGGGTCGAAAATGACCGCGGCCTGCAGTGTTTGTTTCCTACCCCGTTGCAAGAACAAAGCGAGAAGTGTAGTAGTAGTACTACTACGACGACGACTACTACTAGTACTACTACTACTACTACTACCACTACCACTACCACTACCACTACCACGACGACGACGACGACGACGACTACTACTACTACTACGACTACGACTACTACTAATACTACTACTGCTGCGCCACTGCTTACTACAACGACGAACACGACGGCGATGAGGACCGGAACTCCAGCTGGTAGTCCTTGGCTTGTTGTTTTAGTTTGGAAGGGGGTTGAGACAAAGTAAGAAGATGTGCGTTGACGGGGCTTCTGCTTTTGTTTGTGCATTGGTGTGATGTTGACTAGCCAATTGCCAATGGGTGAATTTCTGAACATTGTTCAGTTTGGCGTTCTAACTTTAATACTTTGTGGATTTTTTCTGGCAAAGACTCGGTGGGGGCATGACTACGAGCTGTTAAGAAGCCAAACCTCGCCCTAGTCTGGTTGTTGAAGCAATATGTTGAATAACACGTCAATAAATAGAGCATCTGCCGAGATGCCACTTTGTTTGAAGCTCCAGCACTTCTGCGTTGAGGCTTTCGAGCCACCTCAAATTGCGAACCAGGAGCTTGGCCTGGCTTGGCACGCCAGGTGAGCACTGCTCAGTGCAAAAGTACAGCTACAAAATTGTTGTATGACAGCCGACCCCCACGCAAAGACTTGTTTAACGCAGCAATCCAGCATCGCTGGAACTAAACAGTTAAGCGCTGAAATTTCAACAAAGTAGTGAATGTTGCGCTTGCAGCCCTTCTTGGAATCAAAGGAGCGCATTTGCGTGGAGCGGGCCGCAAACCTCTTGCAACTTTAGTAATGAACATTGTCCAACGAAGCCGCAGTGCTGGACGGGGAAGAGGGTGGAGACGTCCATAACTGCTACATGTGTGGGCGTCACAGCCACTTCACTGCATTACACAGGGCGCCCCCTTTTACCGAGGCCCCTTGGAGCGGCGAGTCGCTGCCTTCACCATGTGGGCTCGCACAAAAACCATGAAAAACACTTGCAGGATTGGCATTGAAAAGCCAGGCTACAGTAGGGCGCGACATATGATTGGGCATCAATTCTACTACGGTCTACTGCGCAAATATACAGAAATTCTGACCGGCCTATCTTCTGGCATTCTATCTGGTCTTTATTTTGGCATCCTTTCCAGCAAGCTATCTAGCTGTATATATTCTGATATCGGCATTCTTTCTACCACAAATTCTGACATCTTTCCTGCACTGTTGCTTGCATATTTTCAGAACTTCTGGCATTCTTCCGTCATTCTACAAGTATCTACAGTATCCTTTCCGGCATTCTGCCTGGTCTTTTTCTAGCATCCTTTCTGGGATTCTCTCTAGCGCGGGTGCCCAGGTTGACCTGGCCCTCTCGAAGGTGCGCGGGCCGGTGCGGGCCCGAGCTGGGCTGTCACACAGACGGAAGGAACGAACGAAGGAGTAGAAAACCTAAAGACCCTAACCTGGCAGGTGGGGAAGAAACCTTCAAACCAACCGCTACCATTACCAAGCTTATTTGATACTTACTACTGTACCATCCTCCGTGCTTTGCCACTGGGATCCTTTGCTGAGCGTTTTATAGAGAAAGCGTGTCTATAGAATGCCTGGCAAAGGACAAACCTCAACAAATGCCTGGCAAAGGTGTTTCTATAAAATGCAACGTCAGTCAGATCCAGCAGTAGTAAAACATCATTGGAGGGACGGACAAGTGAAGCCCATTGTGGAATGATAAAGCCAGGTTGATAGACGAACACGAGACCTCTATTCAATGCAAAACCAAACAGGCATTTTATAGAGCTTTGGTGGGCTGGTGGTGGGTTGGCTGTTTGGCTGGCTGGGACGACAGGGCGTGTAACCGGGAGACCATGGTTGGTCACGAGCAAGGTTTCTATAAAATGCTGGTCAAGTGATTTTGGAAAGAAGTCCGCAAATTTGACATTGGGGGCTGCAGAGGCATCATACTTTAGAGACTACCAGTGACTACATGCTCTTTCCATAAAAGGTTCTTGCTAAGTCCGAACACTGTCACGAGTGTCAGCCCTAAATTCTCCACAAAATGCACAACCAGATCCAAATGCTCTCATAACATGCTTTCTATAAAATGCACATCCAAATCTCAAGCTAAGTGCGTGTGACAGCCCTCCACTCCTCTATAAAATGCTCAGCAAGGGTTCAAAAAAAGTGTCAAGAGTGGCCACCAAAACCAAAACTCCTCACATCTCCTCACAAAATGCTGTCAAAGGTGCCGGAAAAATAGCAAACGGGTCACTATCTATAAAATGAGGACCAATAGCACGGAGGATACTGCAACTCATATGAAATGTTGTTGTTGCCTTGCCAACGCTGCCACATGCTGCTACGCTGCCCCTTGAAAGTCTCGCCTGCTTTGGCTTCCCCTCCTCTTCTGCCTCTTCGGCTTCTTCGCCCTCGCCCTGCTCACCTTCGCCTTCTGACTCAGACTTTCGTACATGTCCTCTCATGCGTGGTCCGTGACGCATTGGTTCACTTGTCTCGTGAGAGCGGCTCTCACTTCTCTCACCTTCCTTCACTTCGGTCTCCTTTGCCTTCTCCTTGGCTCTCTCCTTCCTTTGTTCTTGATCCAACATGGCCAAGCTGCAGCCGAGTTCCAAAGAACCATTAGCGACACAAATGGCTTTGTCCGCAGCGCAGCGTACCACAGTTGCTGTCCGGGATGTGCTCTCACTAAGCACGCGCACCGCAGAGCTTTGGTCAATCGAGCACCCTGGATTCTCTAACATGGCCACCATATTCTCGTCATTCATAGCCATTTCCTCAAGGTGATCTGCAGTCACTCCGCAGGACAACCCTGCAGCCTTGACAAGGTCTCCACGCTCTTCAAGCCCCACCCCAGACATGATGCTTGCAGCCCATGACCCATATTCATCCAATGCCTGAGAAGCGCATGCCGCCACTTGACAGCTCCCAGTGCGCAGGATCCGCATGTTGACAGCACAATCTCGAAGCTTGCTTGCTCCTTGTCTGGTAATGTCCATTAACTCACGTAAGGCGGTCCGTTTTTGTTGCCCGCGAGCCTCTACAGCCCGTGCACATAACGAACCGGTGCGGGATGCTATAGCTGCTATCTCGTCTGCTGCATCCTTCACTTGCTCCGCAGAAAACGCGGCTTCCTTTGTAAACGTGTTCGGTATTGCGGAGCTCTCATCTCGGCCTGTATTGTGGCCTTCAGACTTGCTCCGCTTGAGTGCTGCAGCATAGGCCTCAAATCGGAAAATCAACGCACTGAATAGTTACTTTTTCAATACAATGGTCTCTTTCATTCCATGTTCTCTTTTGTTCCTTGTGTATTCCCACCTCTTGTATCTCTTGAAAGCGTTCCTTGTTCTCAATGCCAGCCTGGAGAACAGAGAGATAAACCTACAGGCAAAACCAACAAACCCTTTCTCAGCGGCGTGGGCCTTGCCTTGTCTGGATGCTCTTTCAGTGCCAGAGTGCCTTGCAGATGTCCCACAAACAACAAACTCCATTGAATCCATGTGCCCTGGCAGCAGCCAGGTTGCGGTAGGCTTTCTTGATCTCATCTGCAGTTGCGCTAGGGCCATGCAACCCAAGCACTACGTAGGAAGCACACTCGTCTGCAAGATTCCTGCGTGTGTATTACGTGCAACTGGAGCAGTATACACCCAAAGGGTCGATGCAACTGATTACACGACTGACAAAATGTGGTGCAATAACATACAAAAGAAACCGAGAAACATCATGTGCTTGAGGTAATCCCTCTGACCTCATAGCAACGTTGCTCTGCCACCCAATGATGTTCGTGGCATCCATCCAAATCCGAACGCATTTCATTCTAAGGCCCAAGCGTACCACCCTCATCATATACGTCTCCATTGACCTCACGTTGAAACCAACTATACAATCTTGCCCAAACTCCGGGTTCGCTGCGTGGCACAGAGTGCTAAGAAATAAGAATACTGGAATTGCTGATGCATCCACATACGGTCAGCCAGAATTCAGCCCATCTGGTCACCGAGCAAAAAATGCGCAACCATATGGCCAACAAGTGATTCTGCCACATGATTGCCACCCACAAAGCTGGAACATGGAAAACAACTGACATATCTAAGGCCAGATTTCCCACAGGATTCTGGGTTTGCCCGCTGGTTCTGCTTGCAGATCTGCTCGAAACTCATGTGAGAAGCTGCTGCTTCTATGTCCGAATCTTGCCTTTGGAGATCTCGTAGGAACTGCCTGGTTAGAACAATTGTGCCAAACATCACTTCAAACATACATATCAAAGTAAATCTCACAGACATGTATATGTCATTCATACATACATACATACATACATACATACAGATAAACAACATATACATAGCATGCCGCGCCATCCTCCCGACAAAACCTGCCAACATGTTTTGCTTACTGCTGTTTGCAGTAGTTTAAACTCCTTGGGGAAGTTAGGTTCTGGCGATCACTTCAAGGGTGCTATACTTTATGGTTGAAACTTTTTGAAATGGCTGTCTGTGAAAACTCGATATGAGAAAAACACATGCCAGAGATCCTACCTTGCATATTTTTTTCGCACCCTTCAAGGTCAGCAGGGTCGACAAGGTTTGAGATTGGAGGTGTTGGAGGCCACATCCCCCAATAAGGTGGCCTAATGATGGATGATGGTTGATGGGGTTCTGTGAGCCATGAAAGTTTGAACCATGAAAGCACTGAGGGCTTAGCAAAATGGCCCCAGTTTGATGAGAGACCAGAGCCATGCCAATTGAGAGCTTTCATCTGAGAGCGTGGGCAATGGAGGCTCTATGTGGTGAGGGTGCCTTTACAGGATGGCTTAATTGGGATGATGTTTCGCAAAAGGAAGAGGATTGCAAGATAACAGAGATGGAAGACCAGATGGAGGCCAAAGGGTGGGCGTGATATCGGGGGAGGCGCCCCCGCTATCAGAGGGGGGTAGGGCCTGCGTGAGTGGTTGGACATTGCCAGCTGAAAGGAACTTTGCTAAACGGCTTTTTTGGGGTTGTGGAAAACATGTTGCTTGGGAGAAAACTGGTCATCAGAGTGGTTGGTAGCATACGCCTTAGGAGAAGCAGTTAAAAGGTTGAGCGAGCAAATTGAAGTAGCTGAGGAGTGGTGGTGAGAATGATCAAGTTAAGATGAGACCATGAAGACACCCGCATCCAAAAAATGAAAGCGCCAGCGCCAGCTGGAATGATTTCATGCAAATGGCACGGGAAAAGGATGGGTCAAAAGATTAGCTTCACCATGCATCAGTTTCACTATAGTAGGAAGTCACTGGATGCTAACTGAAAAGACTTTAATTATATTAATTATATACGTAAAAAAAGAGATATAGCGAATTAAAAAATAGACGTGGCAATTCAATGAATTACCATTACCAGGTAATATGTACTTATACCAGCGTAGACCCAAAACAGTTTGTGCAATCATGACGTAAGCCACAGAGACGAACGGTCAAACAATCAATTCAGACGAAAATAGAACATACTGAATATGCTGAGTTGTACTGAGATGTGGCTTTATCATGCTTTGTTTGGTTAAGGGGTGTTATAAAAGCTTCAAAGGCAAGGTGCGACAAGCAGGGGGACAAGAAGGGAGACAAGTGAAGAAACAAAGGAGACAAGCAGTGGAGACAAGTGTAACAAGGGAGACGTGTAAAATCATCTGGCCGAGAGTACCAAGCATGGAGACAAGCAAAGAGACAACTGGCAAGTGCATCCAGAGTAGTCTGAGGCAAGTGGAGACAAGTGCAACAAGAGGGAAGACAAGCAGGGAGACAAGTGGGACAAGCGTATCCAGAGTAGGCCGGGACAAGTGGAGACAAGTGAAGCAAGAAGGGAGACAAGCAGGCAGACAGGTGTAATCATCCGGCCGAGAGCACACAAGCAAGGAGACAAGTGATGACAAGTGTAAAAACATCCGGCCAAGTGTGTCCAGAGTAGGCTGAAAGAGTGGCGGCAAAAAGGGAGGGAGATCAGTGGAGACAGGTGTAAAAACAAACGTCGGCCAAGTGCATCCAGAGTAGGCAGAGGAAACATCAGCCGAGGAGTACCCAGAGCAGACTGAGAGACAAGGGAGACAAGTGGGAGACAAGGGCAAAATGATGCGGCCGAGTGTGCTGGAGACGAGTGGGAGACAAGTGCTTCTCGCGCTGGCCTCCCTGCATCCTGGGGGTACTGGCAGGCAAGGGGCTGGATAGATGTTTGGCCCTGTTCCCAACATCGCCGCGAGCACGTGAGGAACCCGGCGGGCAAGCTGTCGGACCTTCTGTTGTTCCCCAAAGACCTCCCCTTGAGCTGGTCGAATCTTCCGTCTTTTTGATCGCTTGTTTGCCCAGGCTGCGAATCGCCTCCGGATTTTCGGGTCCGGGTCTAGTCCCGTGTCTCCGAAGCAGCGCTCAGGCTTTTCTTCGCGCCTTCCCTCAAATAACTGACCTTGTCTATTTGCCCTGCCTGAGCTTTTCGCTCTCTCCTCGCTCCTTTTCTTGCGCTTCTATTCTTTTTTGGTCTTCGGCGTCTTCGGCCTTCTCTTTCTCCTCTTTCTTCCGGTCTTTGTCTCCTGTTGACCGCGTCCCTTCTGATTCGTCTCCATCTTTTCTCTCTCCGCGCAGGAGATCTTTTCCTTCTTCGCCCTCTCCTCAAGGGCGCTTTTCTGTTAGGCCATATGCCCGGTGGCCCACTTCAAGGGCCTTCGTCGCTTGTGCCTTGGAGATGCACCGGGCCCCCAATACGCTCCTTCCACGGTACTGGTGAGGCCTCGGCGAGGCGCTTCTATAGAGGAAGAGGCGCTACGTGCGCCGTGCGCCCTCCCTAGCCCTCTCCTCTCCTTCTCTCTCTTCTGCAGCCTCCACTCCTCGGGCGGGTCGCCTTCTTTCTTCTCTTCCTCTTTTTCCTCCCCGGCCTGCCGCTGGGCGAAGTCTAGGTGGCATCGCCCAATGCAGCTTCCCTTATATTGATCTCGAAATAGTGTCTCATCGCTTCTTAGCTCCCTCGTTGGCTCCGAAGTACCTGGGATTCAGCTTCCAAGCGCAGATGGGGCGCTGTCCCCACAGGCCTAGCGACTGGAGGAGGCCTCCCCAAAAGTGGCCGAGAAGGTGCTCTCGGTGGTCGAACTGATGGGTGAGCTTTCTTCTCCTTCTCTCTCTCTCTCTCTCTTTTGGCCCCTGCCTATTGTCTGGAGTCTCACTCCTGCGTCTCCTTCTCCTCGGCCATTCACTCCTGGACCTGTCTCTGTCTCGTCGCCTCCTTCTCGATGACCTTGCACGGGGCGAAGGGTGCTCCTCACTGTCACTATCCCTTGCCTTTGGCCCCTTAGCTGGTCTGGATGCGCTTGATGTCCTTCCCCCTTCCTCAATCAACTCCGGCTCAACACGACTCACCACGTTCGCCCCCACAGTAGGAGCTACTGCACTCCCCACCTTAGGGGTAGTGGTTCTCCCCGCCGCTTGTTGCAACCGCTCCTGCTCGTTGATCTTCTCGATCTCCTCCTCGATGATGCCCTCCAGATTCGGACGTTAGTCAGTGCCCACGGCCCACGGTCTTCCCCGCACAGGAAGCCGATCCAAGCAGTCCAAAAGCGGTCGTGCGCACGGCCAAACGGACACACCCGGTCTGACTCAGTGGTACCAACGCCGCAAAGACTGTAGTCTTACATACCACTTTTGAGCTTGTGAGCAAAAACGGTTACGAAAGGGTCATCTTAACCTTCGGGGGCGCCAGTCCATATCAATATGTACGCGCGTCCATTATACTTCTTGTATTGAATTATACTTATGACTCTGAGTGTATACATGCATGGTGAGCCTGTCGTCCCACAAAGCAGTGCAGCCCTCGATAGACAATCTCTTTGGACGTGCCTAGCAGTTGAATGAGAAACAGCTCTTTGGACAGTTAGTTACTCTTGAATCAAGAAGATTGAAATAGGTGCCACATGATTCAAGAACTGCGCTGGACCACGCCTTCGGTCTGGCATTGGCGTTCAGCATGGTTTGTCCTGTATAGAATTTAAAGACCAATCAGGATATTGAAAAGCAACAAAGCAGGCCCCTGTTTTGATAGTACTGTGTCCCAATGCCAATGCCAATCCTTGCTTCCTCCCAGCTCGCCTGTGCCCATATGTTGACCACATACAGTATGGAAAACTGAAACTATAATAGGCAAGTCGCAACGAGGGGGAGAGACCAAACAACAGCGCGGGAATGCATGGTTGAGAATGCAAGGCCGGCGCTGCAAATCAAAGACGCAACACCAAAAAGTAGAACGTTAGTTCAGGGATAGACAAAATTCCGAAGTCATCGAGCTGGTTTCCTGTCTTCCTCGGTTGTGGTTATTGGGGTTAGATGAGCGGTGCTGATGGAAAGATCTACCGTTGTTGAAGCAGGCAAAAGAAACAGTGCTTTGCAAATTGCAGGTTTGGTGATTCAAGACATTTTGCATTGGCAAGGGTGACAAACATTCTTGAGTGGGCTTTGCTGTGCGGATGCCTCTTCCATTTGCGTGCTCAAACATGGGCAAAAACATGCGCAAAACCTGGGTGCAGGATGTGGGCATCGTTGATTTGAACCCATACGGGTGGAGACCTGCGAAAAAAAGCAACCATCAAAAAATGGTGATAGTATGTGTTAGCGATGTGCTCAAGGCATATTATGAACCCTCCACAAAATCATGGACACAGCGGGAAGTACCAGAAGGAAGAAGAAGGGAAGAAAAGCAAAAGCACTGAACTGCCAGGGGTCAGCGAATGAAGTCGAGAGAAAGGACGGGACACGCGAAAGAAAGGACAGAAAACCGAAGGCTAAGAAACAAGGAATGGGTTCGCAGGAACGCCGTATCTGTGGGGCAGTAGGGAAGTGCAAACTTCGGCCAAAAGCACAGACTTCGACAGCAATAATTAAGGTGGAGAGGTCATACCAAAGAAGTAGCCAAGCGCAGCCACAACGAATCAAGGCTGCTCAGGCTTACGATGGCTTAAGGCTTAAATGAGTCGGCACTTCTCCTCATCCGGTCATGCTTGTGCCAACCCGGAGTCCCGTCTTTGCAGGTAGAGCAATAGATGTCGGCTTTCACCCTGGCAGGTGGTCGATGGAACCGCCTGAGGTTTTGCAGATCAATGGCAAGCAGGTCACAGCTGAGATCCGAGCCAAGGGTCTGCAAAAGGCGCGTGCTTTTGTCTCGGATGGAGGCTTTGCACATTTTTTTGGAAGCTTTTTTTCTGGGAATGTTTTTTCTTGGAGTGCTTTACAAGCATCGGGAGCAGCAGAAAGGTCAGGGGACGAAGCAGCAAAGCCAGCGGGAGGGAGAGAGCGAGACAGTCACAAAGGGAAGGAGCAGAAAAGGCGCCCCACTTAACGAAGGAGAGGGAGCAGTGAGGACAGTGGAGACAGGAATTGAAATAAGAACTTCTCTGCAGTTGTCTCAGCGGTTGTCTTCCGGCTTCGAATCTCTTAGGAGTTTTTCGGCTTTCCTCCTCTAATTTGCGCCCTTGGGTTGTTAGCAAAAGGCATGCACCGTTGGAATGGCAGGTTCCTGCTCTTAAGTGTGCCCTCGCTTGGCTCATAAAAGGTGCGCACTGTTGGATTGGCACCTTCCTCCGTTAATTTTAGCTTTAGAGT
The DNA here is from genome assembly GCA_963970005.1 of Durusdinium trenchii. NCBI lineage: Eukaryota > Dinophyceae > Suessiales > Symbiodiniaceae > Durusdinium > Durusdinium trenchii. Next base: position 129,357 of record CAXAMN010007324.1, on the reverse strand, counting down.
GGCACACAAAGGTTTGCACTGTTGGACTGGCACCTTCCTCCTCTAAACTTTACGGGCAACGTTGGAAGCTGGCCACTTGCAGCAGCGCAGGCCTCTACTGCAACCAGCGTAGTATTGAAAGCTGGCCGCTTGCAGCAAAACACGCTCGGTAGACCCTGGTCACTGCAAGCAGCGCAGTAAACAAAGCCGCCTCTTGCAGCAGCACTTGCAGCGCTTCAAGCTGCCTAATTGAAGCAAAAGCAGAAGCTAAAAGCAGAAGCTAAAAGCAAAAGCAGAAGCAAAAATCAAAAGCAGACAAAACACAAAAAAACTATATATCCGAAAAACAATCTAAAAACAAAAACGTAACATACCAGACAAATACCGGTTCCATTAGAATCTGTCACAGTGGTTCCAAGCTTTCAAGATCAAAGGATGCTTAGAAAGGAGGGACGCGTGGTGCCCGACTTCTCCTTGTGGAGTGGTGTAACAGCGTGATGATGGCATCAAAACAAAGACCATCAAGACCAATCATTTTTTTAAAGCTTGCCTAAGATAGAACTAACGAAGATTCCAATGGGCTCAGAAAATGCTGGAGCGGAGCACGGACACCTGTTCCTGAGTCCGCAGTGAATTTGTCACCAAAGCAAATCGTGTTGACGAGTGTGCGTGTGCGATGATGGGCGCACATGATAGCTGCTTCAGACAAGATTTGGGCTACCCTCCACAAAGAATCAAGAAAGCAAACAATAAGTAAGGGAAGGACCCCTCGTGTACAGAAGTGAATGAGCGATAAGCTGCGGCGGCATTTACAGTTCACATCGAACATCATGTTTGCTCTGTGGGATGAAAATCGCAGTTAGTGAGCTTGGCCACTGATCAGCAGTGACAGTGCTTCTCTTCTGAGCGAGCATTTGTGCAATCCAAAGAGTTATCGGAACTTTTGGCACTTCTTACCAAATGTTATTGTATGTTTTTGTCTTCGGCAGGTTGGCTTGAGCTTTGAAAAATGGAGGAATGACAAACAACTGAGAGTACTATGTGCTAGCTAGTAAATCTGCAAATGACGATGTCTGCCGATCCACTGCCCGAGAATGTCTGTCCGTCCTTTTAATTGTTCGGCTGCATGGTAGCGGACCACCTCCAGCCAAACTTGAATCCTTGCAAAACAGCCAAAATGCCGCAAAACCAACACCAGGAATCAAAGTACATTGCAAGTTGCGTAAAGTAATACATTTGGATACATTTGGGCTGTCTAGGTAAAGTAATAAAGTATGCGTCCAGCCGATGCCTCATGTACTCGTCAGAGCAACGAGGCCTTGAAGGTTGCAACTGGAGGCTCGGGAAGCAAACGTGACGCAAGCAAGAGCAACTTCTTAACACGTCGCAGGACATCAAACCGGGCCCTTTGTCTACACCCATTGTGCATCTGTACAAGTGACGCTGATACAAATGCCTGTTTCTTGCCAGATTTATTGTGACTCTAAGCTTGCGGCCCATCTGCCCCCCGGTTGCCCAAGAGTGAGTGCATGCCAGCGGCTTGCGCTTTTATTGCCATTCGCCTAAGAGCAAGGTTGGCCTGCCAAGCTGCTCGGTTGCGGATTCAAAGTGTCTCACAACAGGAGGCCTGGTCTGCACATTGACTTTTCCAATCATCGCGCAACGCTGCTTGCAAAGCATCTTCCAGAACAGCGGCCGGACTTTTTGCAAAAACCTGCGCGCACAGAAGCAAATGATCTAGACACGAACAATGCGCTAGCCCAAGCAGCTAGCGGTTTGTTCTGCTTTTGTGTGGCTCACTGGCTCACTGCCTTATGGTTTGCATTTTGTCCTAAATTTACCACTTGAGCGGTTTCTTGTCCCAATGAACCCCAGACCTCTTCCTCTTCGCCTTTCCTCATCCTCCGCTACCAAAAAACAAACCTAGGACCCTTGACTTTTCGGATCTTTTCGGATGCGGACCGCGGAGAGCCCTCAAAGCTCTGGGTTCGGCCCAGCAGTTTGTTCTCGTGTTCGACTGTCATTTGCTTCCATGGCCAAAGAGAATTCATGACGCGCTGTGACGGGTCCGGGCACAACACAAACACGCAAAAGTAGAAACGTCTCTTGGGAAAATCCGCAGTTGGCAAAGCTCTCAAAAGTTGCCAAAAGCAAAGACTTCCACAGGAAACCCTCAAATGTAAACTACACCAAACACAGGTACATATCAACATCATAGTTTTGCACGGAGGCGCGTTGAAGAGTTAGCGCAAACGACTAAGTTTTCTAGAGAAACGTGACCACCGAAAATCGAGATTTTGAGAGCAAAGTTGCAGCTGGTAGAGATCTTCAAGAAAGAGTTAGTAGAGCTGTCCGCCTAGTCTTATAAAAATCTTTCATATGGTAAGGCCAGAATACTTGATTTAAAAAGTCGAACATATGCAAAAAAGCATCAAATGGACAAGTCAAAGTCAAAACAGTCAAATTGAACAGTAAAAAAGTCCAAAAAAACAGTCGGAAAAAATCAAGACAATCAAAAATATACCACTGCTCGAAAAAGTCAAAAAAGTCAAACAATGTCAAAAAAGTCAAAATTACAAAACAAACAAGTCAAATAACAATTCATTAAAACACGGCAAACAAGTGAAAAAAGTCAAACCAGTCAAACTTAGAAAAAACAGAAGTAAAGGAAGTCGGATCTGTGCAAATTGACGTTTTGGTGTGGCTTTCTGAAACTTTCTGATTTGACTTTTTTCTTGACTTTGACTTTTGGGACTGACATTTTTAAACTTTTGGAAAACAGGCTCCCTCCTATGAAATATGTTCATAAGCCAGGCAGCCTAGTCTAGTTTGTGGTGTGATGCATGCTGCAAAGTTACTCTGGTCTTCCAAAAGTCCCTATCTACTTTTTAAACGTTTTCTACCGCGCCTTTTTCAGCCTATAGCTTGGGTATTATATGGCATATCCCATCACCAGTAACCGTGGATGATGATGCTTAGTAGGCTTAGTAAAGGCCTTATAGACTTATAGTGATGATAACTGATAACTGTTTGCCGGCTGTTGCAGGTAGTGGGACAAACCCAAAGTATAGCCTTTAATCAATTCAAGGATATTCAAGGGGTCTGGGTTGGAACAGATTGGAAGAAGTCCAATGGCTGCCTGGTCAAGAACTGTGATGCAGCCAAATCTTTCAGCATTCAAGTGCCCACAAACCCTGCCGCTTGTTGAGTAGGATCAAGTGTGCTCTTCTGCAAGGCAGCTGTCGAGCACGCAACACAGCAACCGCAGAAGACCTTTGCAAGCTAATGTGTTTGCACGCGGGCCAGTTGCGTGATGAGAGCAGCTATGAGGACGTGGTGGCAGGCAATGAAGGCCTCTTGTTGGACATGTTGGGCTGGACAATATGCCCCAGCTCTTCAGCCTTAAAGCAGCTGCTAAGAAAGCGGTCGGTGGAGCGCAGGCATCTGAAAAGGAAATGCTCGCCGAGATTTGCACAATGCATTCCAGGAGCACTGGGCAAATCATGTGGCCTCAAAGCCAACACAACTGCCCCGGTTCTCCGTGTGGTCAAGCGCGGGAGCTGATGAGTGGGTCTTTTGCCGCACCGTTGCCCATGGAGTCCGAACCGCTTCTTCTTTAAGCTCAGAACATGGAGACATTGAAGCGGGAGAAGGTCACCTCCCAACACCTGACTGGCACCTTTCCAGCCTTCCTGGGCCCTCCGTGGGATTGGTAAGCACGAGGGCATGCTTCGGCTGAGTTGGCATAGGCTGGGTGCAGCGGCCTGCAAAAATAAATAGGAAGGAAAACCTGCTTGAAACACGAAGGAAGCACGCGCTAGCTGAACATGGGACAATCCGAAACGCTTTCCGTAGATGTGTTGCGCGACATTCCCAACAAAATTGTTTGCATTTGGTGCATGTGTGCCATTGGAGTGCGTGCGGTGGTTGGGGTGCTGGGGTTGAACCGACATCACTTATAGTAAATTGATGAATCTTTCACTTATTAAGTATTTCATCTGTTCGATTTAACCGAAACAAGCCACGACCACAAATTGTTGTAACTCACCCAGGTTGATTATGTTCTTGTTTGGTGCTTTAGGCTTCCATCGGGCTTGCAACCGGTCTGCGGCGTGGGTTTGGTACCTGCGTTGCTGTTCCGCTGGAGGACTTTGCCGAAAGAGCCACGGGCCACAGGCGGCCGCAGGACGTGCTCAACGTGCCTCAAATCTCCATCCTGAAGCGGAGCTCTCCGCGAGGACTGTGGATCTTCAACGACGGGGGCCAAGAAAGAAACGCCTCGAAAACGCTGAGCACCCGCATTCCGTAGAGCAACTTCCAGTAGAAGGGGCAGTTGCGTCATCAGTTGGCCAAGGCGGCCAAGTATGCTAATAAAACTCATGTATCATGTACAGCTTATATTATCTAAGCATTATCGGGACTTTAGCGGCTTGTTCGCCCGATTGGCCTTCTCGTGCCCTGGCTGGCCAGAAGGGCGCTCATATCAAGGTGAAGCAACAAGGAGGGTGTCGGCTGCCAACCTGTACTATGATGCAGCGCGCAGCCTCAAAGCCGCGTTGGTTGCCGACAAACCATTTTTGTCAGTAGCAGCCAATCTCCCGGTATGATTGGGTTTGTGAGTGTGTTTTTGTTTGCTTCACCACCTGAGAAGGGAGGGAGCCAAAGCCAACCCCCCCCGCGTATGTGTGACGGGACCCTACTGCATCCGTCGTGTCTACTTGACTTTCTTCGTGTGCCCACCTTCTCCTTCTACTTCCTGCTTTCTCCCTGTAGCTTCCGACAAAGCGCGGCGGTACTTGAAGGTTTTGAGGCTTCGGTGAACAGGCTTCCCAAGATAGGCGGACAAGCGCGCGCAGTTGAAGGGCAATGATTTGCAAAACGATTGAAAAAATGGATCCTTTAATCATCTACATCGCAGTACAAATGGATACAAACGGTTTTATGCTTCATGATGAACGAGCATCTTGGTCGAGGCATGGCATTACCGCTCTGTCCCAGTGTCCTTGGCTTCGCTCAGCAGCGATCGGCTCGCACTATGGATGCATGAGTTTGACGAGGCTGCGCCCCTGATGAACTCGTTGGCCAAACGGCCAGTTCAAGGTTATGCGTCCGCCCAAAACAATCACGACGTGTCCATTCCAGTACCCGACTTTCCTGCATCCTGCAGGACCCTTCTTCCTGCTTCTGTCCTTCTTCTTGCCTATTCCTTCTTCCCCCTCTAAGGCTAAATGCAACAAAAATATGCTTCATTCCAGCGATTGACAGAGAACTAGACACTGCCCTGTCCGTGGAAGATGAACCATTCGCGTGCCACCGCAATCGGTGGGAAAAATTGGAAACAGGTCTCGATGTGGTGTGCTGTCGCAAAGGCACGCAAGTGATCTCTGTCGAGGGGTGGGGCAACTTGGAGCGCCGTGGAAATCTTGGGAGATTTGTTTGAGCTCGCTGAGCGCAACTGGCCGTTGGCCTGCGAAGGAACACTCACAACGTGTCAATTCCAGTACCGAACTTTCCTGCATCTAGCATGACCCTTCTTCTACCTTCTTTCCTTCTTCCTCGTTCTTTTACCTTTCTTCTTCTTCTTCTTGCTTGTTCCTTCCTTATCTTGCCTTCTTCTTCACCCATGCCATTGCATCCTTTACATCATGACAGCCCCCGTCTGATTGCATCACTTGCGCCCACAGCCTCCTCAAAACTTACAATTTTGCTCAATTCACGTCCACCAACCTTTTCCGGTTTTCCCTAATAAATTATGATTTTTGACCTTCCGAACTACTCATTTTGCAACGCCCCTCCCCCTAGGCCCGCAAATACTCACTTTAGTTCGCTATTCAGACCTTCAGCCTAACCTACGGCTGGCTTTCGTAAAAAGTTCAAGCGTACTTCCATCTACAAAACCATTTTTTTGCATTGATTCTTGGGCATTGGGTGTGGAGCAGGAGGAGGCGGCCCTCTTTTTCAGAATTTGGGGAACATTGTCCAGCCGGGTCTCCTTAGAACCGTCGAGTCTAGCCACCGTGTCTCAATTGACTATGGTAGCCGCCGCTCAGCTTTTGAAAGCTGACTGTGCTGACTGTGGCAAAGACGCACGTGGTTTCTTCAAGGGGTTTCCACAAATTTTTGCACGCGCGCGCAGCATGAAATTTGTTGCGCGCCGAGCGCAACGTTAGCCTATCACCATATACAGGATCCCTTAGTCACCCCTTGCCACTATTTCAATGCCAAGTCACCATGGGAACGCTGTTTCCAAGAAGTCATCCCCCAGTCACCCCCGGAGCTGACCCCAATGGAAAGCTGATACCCAAACCAGGTTTGTCGCAAAAAAACCGACCGAAAGAGTGCAAAGACCAATGGAACGCTAGTTCTGACACAGTGTGGGTTTGATTGATTTACATCCGCTTGCTGCGTGTCAATCCCAATGGAACGCAGTGGAAATTCTGCCACCAACTTTAGACACATCAGGTGGCTCAACTTGACTTGAGGCGGCGGAGGTGGGCGAAAGGTAGAGGTTGGAAGATTCTGAGCACAGCAGGAGCAAGCAGCCAGCAGCAGCAGCAGCAGCAGCAGCAGCAGCGCAGCAAAAAGGTAGCAGTAACAGCAGCAGCAGCAGCGGCGGCTGCGGCGGCAGCAGTGGCAGCAGCAGCTGCAGCACCGCAAAGCAGCAAAGCACGAACACTCACAAGTTTGGCCTCCACAACTTTTTGTTTTCGTACGGGGGGGTGCGCAGTCGAAGTTGAAAGAGAGTGGAGACTCATGGTCGAGGGCAGAGAAACACAGGCAATGCGCAACGACCCCAGCAGTGTGGAAGCAGCCAAACAGTGGCAGCAGCACACAAGCAGCAGAACACCAGCAGCAGCGCACGAACAGCAGCAGCAGGAGGATGGTGGCTGTGGGCGAGATCCGGGCGAGGTCCAAACCCCCCCAACCAAAAACTATGCCAGGCCTAGACAATGGCAGAGAAGCGGTGCCAGCAAAGCGCGCACTACCACAAACATCTGGCAGCAACACCCTGCACCTCTTCCTATACTGGAAATAAGAATTCCCCACTAGCTTAGCTCTCGCTATCTTGGCGTAAGCTGTCCAAGTCCACAGGTGTTCCATTGCGAACTGCACTGGCAAGCCTGGAAATGACTGTGTTGCTTCCTGCGCTTGTCTAGCGTGTGTGTGTGCGTGTAACCCTTGGAATCATAGGGATCCTTTCGGATTTTAGCAGGGGGTGCAAGCAGCCCATCCAGTCTTGCACCAACGAAGACAGTGGATGTGTGCTGGTGATATCGATTTGGGACGCCAAATCGACGTACCTGCTTTGAATTGAACCTACGTAAATGCCAAGCTGTCTCATTCTTTGTTGTGCAGTAAGCGTCTAATGCAGCGGTGAGTCACCTCAGATTGTGGGCTTGCTCTTCTGCACGAACGTCGTCACCTTGTCGTCCGCTCGCTCGGTGTTTTCTTTTGGAGTTGCTGGCCACCTGAAACCTTTGGGACCTCCGCTGGATGGACCTCCTCTTCCTTTCTAGGTCTCCCTACCTGTACCCTTAGGAATTGGAACCCTAGGCTGGCGTGTGGCACCGCTATCAAGTCAGTACGCATATCCATGAGTGTGTTTGGCTTCGTGCCAACCCGGGATGAGCCCGCAGAGTGCCTCCCGTGGACCCGTTGAACGGGTGTACGTCGAACGTATCCACTGCCTGGATACAGAGCAGCTCGCAGCGAGCGTAGGTGGCCTAGGCCGTACGTCCGATGATTTATGTCTCATCTTTGGAATTCCAAGCTGGCTCATGCCTCTACGTGACCGTAGCGGTCAAAGGTGGCAGCCTTCGGGCAAGCCGTACGTGGTCGCAGCGACCAAAGTCTGTTCAAGGTCCATTGGGACCTGTCGAGCACTTAGCCCCCCCTTCTCCCCCTTCCCTTCCCCTTTCTTTCTTTGCTTTCTGGGGTTTTCCTGAATGCAATACTCAGGATCACCCCTCTCTTTCTTGGGTGTGTCCCTGGACGATTGTTCGTAGCTGGGAACACCTTCCTTTCCTCTCCCTTTCTCTCTCTCTCTCTTTCTTTCCTTCTCTCTTTCCTCTCCTCACCCTCCTGCTTCGTCATAGCTGGGAGCCCTTCTTTTTGGTGTGTCCCTGGACGCATGTGTCGTAGCTGGGAGCACCTTTGTCTCTTTCTTTCTTTCCCTCTCTTTTCTTCCTCCCCCTGCCCCCTCTTTCCTCGCGAGCGGCGTGTTTACAAGCAGACTAGGCTTCTGCAACAGGTTTTTCTAATGAGGTTTTTGGTTTGTCATCGGTTTGTCCCCGTTCATTTGGTTCCCCTTTCATCGGCCCCCACAGACTGTTTTTTTCCTCTTTTCTTTCGTGTCTTTCTGTCTTCATGTCTCTTCATCCTCATCCTTTCTTTCTCTTGCGCGCACTCTCGTCCGGACCTTAGTTTGTACACATACACGCACGCGTACTTTACTTACAGCAAGGTTCAGGTGGCCCAGGTTCGTTACAATGAGGTTTGGCTCATCGGTTGTCCCTCTTCACTTGGTTCCTTTTCATCGGCAACCACACACCTTTGTCTGTCTTGTCCTTTTCATTTTCATCTGTCTCTTTTGCGTGCACATGTGCCTACCTCCTTTCCGGGCAGGATGGAGGTCACACATGCCTCCCTTCGGGGAGGCGTGTGTGTGTAACCCTTGGAATCATAGGGATCCTTTCGGATTTTAGCAGGGGGTGCAAGCAGCCCATCCAGTCTTGCACCAACGAAGACACTGGATGTGTGCTGGTGATATCGATTTGGGACGCCAAATCGACGTACCTGCTTTGAATTGAACCTACGTAAATGCCAAGCTGTCTCATTCTTTGTTGTGCAGTAAGCGTCTAATGCAGCGGTGATTCACCTCAGATTGTGAGCTTGCTCTTCTGCACGAACGTCGTCACCTTGTCGTCCGCTCGCTCGGTGTTTTCTTTTGGAGTTGCTGGCCACCTGAAACCTTTGGGACCTCCGCTGGATGGACCTCCTCTTCCTTTCTAGGTCTCCCTACCTGTACCCTTAGGAATTGGAACCCTAGGCTGGCGTGTGGCACCGCTATCAAGTCAGTACGCATATCCATGAGTGTGTGTGGAAAATCGTTGTGAACTGCTTGCAGGACCCACTACAGAATAAGAAACTCATTGCTTCAGCAGGCATTATTAATCCCTTATGACTTGCCACTACAGCGTTAAAACGCCTTTCGATGAGAGCCCCAGCCTACAACCTAAAAGTAGGTCCCTGTCCAACCAACAGAGTTCGCTTGTGTTTGGGAAAAAGAGACACCTTTCCGCAGAGCGTTCCCTGCAAGACAGGGTAGCAATACCTCAAAAAAGTGACGACATTGTCTTTTGCCTGTAGCTCAGAACATCCACGGGGTAATTTCGTAGTTGTTCCCGTTCAAGGCTCAACTCCTGAACCTTACCTCGCACTGCTTTCTTCCGAACAGGGCAGCGGGTCTTCCACCTTCTCTTTCCTTTTTGTTTTAGTGCGGCCCCTGAACTTTCTCAGGCTAGACTGGCTGACAGTACCGAACTTGCCAACCATGGATGATCTGCAGGCTTTGAACCATGCAGCTTACCCGGTTCAGCTTTCAATGTCCTTACTTTTGCACACGTCCTAAGTGGGCGCATTGGCTTTTTTGAATGAGCTTCAGATTTTCTCCCTGGGTCCGAATCAGGGGTTCCCTGATATTTCTCGCCATGGCCAACGTGCTTATTCAAATCAAGAATCAACAATCAATCAGTTGCACTGATACTTACAACAAGCTGATCACCTAGTGGCTCGACAAGTGACTGACCCCACCCTTAATAATGGATCACGCGTCGATCGATCTCAACCCCGCTATTGGACCAAGTGTGTGTGTCCCCTTGGAATCACAGGGACCCTTTTGGATTGTTTGTTTTGTTTTAAAACTGCAGGGGGCCCGGGGGCAGCAGGGAGTCCACAGTTCTGCTGCCAACGAAGACGGCTGTGGATACTCCGTGAAGCAGATTGGGATTCAATCTGTGTATGTGCAATTTCACAAGTGTGATGTTCGGTAATCACTTTCTCCTCTAGCAGACTAGGCTGGTTAGGTTTCTCTCAGGTCGGCAGATGTGCGCAAATGCCGTCAGCTTGTCGCCGACGACGACTACTACTACCTACTGCTACCACTGCAACTGCCACTGCTATGACTACTGCTAGTTACTACTTCTACTACTAGTAGGCTAGTACTAGCACTACCACTACGACTACTACTTTTGGCGAGCTTGACTCTAGTCACTCTCCCTCGATTGTTTGCTTGGAGGGCGGGTTTTGCTAATTAAGATTCAACATTATATAGCCTTGACTTCTGCAGGATACCTTCTGGTTTGGTCGAAACACATTCCGCACATCAAATGCAAACAATCCTGGTCGAAGAAGCCCTCCTGTATCTAAAGCATCAAATTCGTTCATAAACTCAACTGGAAGCCCTGTCTGGCGGAACATCTTAATGAGATAAGACAGTTGCACGAGGAAGTAGGCCTTTTAAGGAAAACGAAATGGTTGCAAAGGGCAGCTCCTTCAAAGGGAATAATGTTGGACGAGGAACCTGCTGGTGTCCCAACAAAAATGACCAAGGGCTCATACGGCACATATATAGTCTTTATGGCAGTCTTTTGGAAACCTGAGAAGCTGCAAAACGAAAGCCAGCGCTTTCCTTTCTCGACAACTGCACGTCGAAGCAACCAAATGAGCTCGCGCAGCCGCTTGCGGCCGCGTGTCAAATCTGCTTCATGTCTTGTTAGTTCTGCCCACACCTAGGTAACCATGCAAAAGCAAAAAATGCACTCTTGCATCACCACCCGCTCCAAAATCACTAAAACATCACCTCCAAGAGTTTACGTATACCAATCTCGGGCCACCCCCCCGACCCCCGACCGACTTCACACATAGATAATTTCAGCCACATTCAGATGAAGCAAAAGCCAAACAATGCACCAAAATTCAAGGTGGAGGCTCGCTGCCCGAAACTATATGTTCAGGCCACCTCAGAAATGAAGATATGCGAAGCAAGGGTCCTGAGGTGTCTCTGTGACAAGGCTTTTGTTAAAACACACAATTTTTCAAGCTAAATTCAAGGTGGCCTGAGACCAGGGTTTGCTGCCCTAAAACACTCTGTTCAGGCCACCTTAAAAATGAAGGTCGGCGAAGCGAGAGCAGAGATTGTCCTTCTGCTGCTTGAATGTGGCCTTTTGTTTACTAAAAATTTCAAGACCTCCCAGCTGTTTCCACCTCTTCGCTTCCCAGTCTTCCCAGGATTCATATAGAGAGCCAGGCCATTTTCATCTTCTGGATTTGAGCTGTTCGAGTTCCTATTGAAGGGCACAGTTGGCGAGTGCGTCACCACCTGCTCCAAAAGCATCAAAGCATCACCCCCCAGAGTTTACGTATATCTTTCTCCAAGAGTTTACGTATACCTTTCTCGGGCCAGCCCCCCCGACCCCCGACCGACTTCACACATAGAAAATTCCCATCCACATTCAGATGAAGCAAAAGCCAAACAATGCACCAAAATTCGAGGTGGCCTGGGACCAGAGGCTCGCTGCCCGAAACTATATGTTCAGGCCACCTCAAAAATGAAGATATGCGAAGCAAGGGTCCTGAGGTGTCTCTGTGACAAGGCTTTTGTTAAAACAGACAGTTTTTCAAGCTAAATTCAAGGTGGCCTGAGACCAGGGTTTGCTGCCCTAAAACACTCTGTTCAGGCAACCTTAAAAATGAAGGTCTGCGAAGCGAGAGCAGAGGATGCACATTGTCCTTCTGCTGCTTGAATGTGGCCTTTTGTTTACTGAAAAATTCAAGACCTCCCAGCTGTTTCCACCTCTTCGCTTCCCAGTCTTCCCAGGGTTCATATAGGGAGCCAGGCCATTTTCAGAATCTTCTGGATTTGAGCTGTTCGAGTTCCTATTGAAGGGTATAGTTGGC
>CAXAMN010007324.1:88774-117410 GCA_963970005.1 Durusdinium trenchii | reverse complement strand
GGTTCATATAGGGAGCCAGGCCATTTTCAGAACCTTCTGGATTTGAGCTGTTCGAGTTCCTATTGAAGGGTATAGTTGGCGAGTGCGTCACCGCCCGCTCCAAAAGCATCAAAGCATCACCTTCCAGGGTTTACGTATATCTTTCTCGAGCCACACATGCACAGCAAACCACAGCTATGAAGTCTCATTCGTGCTTTGAACTGGTAGGTGTGTAAGAGGTATAGCAACATAGCATTCATACGGACCCACGGTAGCTACAATTCTGTTTGCAGGTATCGCGCGCATGAGGCTTCAAAGCTGTGGATTGCTGTGCGTGTGTAGAGGTTATCGAGCGGTTGACGGAAAGGGAACCTGAAGTACTATACCTGGTAGCTGCACTATAGCTACCCTGGGTCTCTATACCTGCCAAGGTGCCAACTACACCTTTCCATTCAGATGATGCAAATTGCATTTCTTGCATCACCACCCCTCAAAAATCACCTCCAACACAACCTCAAAAAACCTTCCCTCGACGCACCCTCCTCCCCCAGCATGTGCCGAGTTTACGTGCACCTTTTGCGGGCCACCCCCCCCAAACCCCCTAACTACTCACTTCGTTCGCCAAACACAACTCCGCTGGCGCCTTCTACGAAGGCTGGCTTTCGTAAAACAATTGCAAAAACGATCTGCTCTCTATCCGATACTCTATCCAGGTCTGTCTCCATAGTCTCCACTCTCAGTTTTTTGGGAAAACCACGCGCTTTGAAGACGATAGACCGATGGTCCTTCGATTGGCTGATATCAGATGTAGGACGCAGGTGCCTCCAGATGCCATATTGTGTGCATGATGAAGTAGCAAAATGCATTTGTTTGGTGAATTGATGTCTCTCAGTACTTGCACAAACTAAGGGCTGAAAGGAGTTTGTATTGCAGGTCGGGGAGTTTGCATAACAAGTCTTGAGTGGCGGGATAATTTTGCATTACAAGTGCTGAGTTGCAAAGGAATTTGCATTGCAAAACCTTACGTGGCAGGAGGATTTAACTGTGCATGCTTTGAGGACGGGTTGGGAGGGGACTCCACATATATACAGTAAAAGGTTTTAATGAACACACATGAAAACACATAAAACACTACAAAATAAGCTGAACACTTTGGCAGGCCCTTTCATCTCTGTCCTTGTGAGAAAGAAAGCTCTAGTCACCTGCAAGTCAATTTCAGACTCCCAAAGGGTGCTCTACACCTCCGTTGGTGGCTGGTTGAATTGACATGGTTCGGTCCGGGTAAAACACTTTGGCCCAACTAACTATGGTCTCCATGATGTCCTGAGTGGTTTGACAATTCTGCGGATCTAAAAATCTCGAATATGTACAGGCTATCATCTCCTTTGAATCCTGGTTTGCATGTGGGATGATGGTCTGACGTTTGGGGCAAAATCATAATTATCTCTGTTTAGTAAAGCAGGTAGGAGTGACCAAATCAAAGACTGCAAGTCAGTCACTTTGCATTCTATCGACAACTCGAAAGCACCTGGCATCTGGATCCAAAAGTCGAACCGTAAAACAAAGCAGCAAAGGTCGGAAAAAGCGAAACGGGTGAACATAATTAAACAGTCAAACAAGTCGAAAGGTACAAACACAACGAACAATGCAAACACGTAAAGCACCGAAGCACATTTGGCTTGTTTGATTTCTATTTTTGTTTTTTGGCCACAGCTTTGGCCGCAGAATGAACCCCATTGCGAGCCATAGGCGAAGCTATTGGGCTACGCTCAGCCCCGGCAGGCGGACACAAGCAAAACTCAAAGGCCAGAAGTGCGCACCTCTCTGTAGAGCCAACCACCTTCTTGGCTCCCCTGAGCTTCGAGAGGAAGCCCTGAAAGTGCGCAAAGAGCACCACCCGAGCCAACATCGGAGGCCGACATCTCCTGCCACAACTTCCCGTCTGTGAAATCACAGAGCCGCCCTCGTACTGTCCGTGTAACAGCGCTTCATCCTGATAGAGTGACGTTGATGCTGGTTCTTACTTGAGCTCTACTCCCTGTCCTGGTGGTCCAATGGGGATATGAAAAAGTCTATTGCTGCATCATGCTCGAGAAGCATAAGGCAATGCCGCCCCCCAATGTCTCCTTCTCAGGATTGCGACAGTTCACTTGGATGGGTTTAGCATGGATTTCTTACGAGCACAAGCAGTGCAGTCCTGTGACCCATTGCTGAATTGCACGTTTGGATTTAGGGCTTAGTCTGCACCACTCTTGCTTTGGAGCATCGAGGCCTTTAACACCTGGACATCTCAAACCACATGTGTTGAATCTGATGTCAATTGGAACGTAACAATTGCAGCATCCGTCTAAAAAAATCAAAAGCAGTATATAATCGGTGTGATCCTGATCCCTGAGCATCAAGCGGGAAGATTTCAATTGGAATGCTGAAGATACTGATGTGGTCTTGACTTGGGAACTTCGCTGGTGAGACTGCTGTTGCCAGCGTGAGTACCATTGCTGCAGGGCATCGGATTCACCTGACTGAACTGATCCAAGAGCACGGTTCACTTCACAAAGCCATCCCGGGCTTTCAACCTTCCTTAGCTTCTCATTCATCGGGCCAGTCTTCTCGCTTTCACATTTCTCCCTGAACTTGGTGCCGTTGGATTTCTCCATGTCCAAAAGCACGCTCCAGGGAACACATCGAGAGTCACCGTTCTTCTCGTAAACCGTGTCTTTGTACTTCATCCCATCTGCGCCCATCTTCACATCGCCAAGGACAAAGCGACCAGCACCAGATAACCGCGCTTCATCTGCCCGACTACTTGGCCGGCTCAAACCTTAGGGTCATTGGTCATGGAGTCAGTTGCTGTACGTAGGTGAGATGCAGTATAAATAAACGTGAATAAACTCGAACAAACACATATCTTGCGCATGACACATGACATGTGTTGCATGTTGCACTCCCAGAATTGAACAAAAAACTGGAACCCTCCGTGCTTGATTGAGTATTGTTCAGGCAAAAGCTCCCTGAAGAGCGTTAGCTTCCAAAGTTTGCTCCTGGGACATGACCAAACAAACTACTGATGGATTTCAATTGAGTTCTTGTCGGCCATCAAAGGGTCCTCACCGTTCCCCTTACAACTGCGGACAAGTGTATGGTTCAAATGTGTAGAAGTTCTTTGTTTAAAATGGTGTTTCAGTACATTGTTTCACACTCTTGCTGCTTTAGATTTTTTTATTGGAAGCCAAGGGCTTCATCGCCCGAAAATGACCCAGCTTACCGTACACTTGCAAAACACAATTTGGCTTTCAAAGATTGTCTTGAGAACTGTTCAGACTCAAAAGGTAACTATTGAAAACACTTACTTTCAAATTTGGGTATGTTAGCTGTAACCGAACCCTGATGAAAACCTGATGAAGACTTGGCAAATGAAAAAGTAACACTTTTTTACCAAATTCACCGTCACAAACACCTATTCTCGGTTAACACTTGAAACGGAAAACACTTATTGTCTTTTTCACTGCAGCTTCGCAAATTTCAGCAACTTGGGCCAGCCTTCAAGAGTCTAAAAACCAAAGTCACCAAGACTACATTTCACTCGTCATGACTTTATGAACATGCGTTTTTGGCGCCCCCGCTCCTTTGCATTACAAGTTCCTAGGTCTTCCCTGATTCAGTGCCAGAATCATGAAACTGTGCACCACCATCAAATCACGCAAGTTCACAGCGTAGACAAAAACTCTTCGTGAACAAATGTTTGTTCCTTCGTGTCTCTTCCTTCCCTGCTTGTCACAGACTTGTCGGTTCCAAACACGTACAAGTACAAGGCTTTATGTACATACATGAAGCACAAAACTACAGAACTAATGGCTGTATAATCGACAGCCACTAAGCCAAAAACTGTCAAACAATAATTGTATATCAAAAACCCTGCTTACAAACTGAAATATTTGTAAACAACACTAGTTCTTTGCCAGAATCATGAAACTGTGCACCGCTTACAGCATGGACTCGGACACACTCTTTGTGGGCAAATATTTGCACCTTCGTGTCTCTTCCTTCCCTGCTCGTCAGTTGTCAGTTCCATACACGTACAAGGTTTTTAACTTTTCTGTGCGTACATGAGAAGCAGAGTTACAGAACTTGTGGCCCAGAGCGGGGTGGCGAAAGCTAGGCAAAGAAACAACGCTGGGGCTCTTTGGCAGGGAAAGCCTGGCCGGGAATCGCAACATGGCATGGCCAAGGGAAAGGAGAGTGCCAACAGCGCCCCCCCAATACGACCCCAACACAGCCAACACATGGCAACACACAACCACCCCAGCAACGGCAGCAGCAGCAGCAGCAGCAGCTACCAAGCAGCAGCAGCAGAAGCAGCAGCAGCAGCAGAAGCAGCTACCAAGCAGCAGCAGCATCAACAGCAGCTAGCAAGCAGCAGCAGCAGCAGCACCTGCAGCAGCTACCAAGCAGCAGCAGCAGCAGCAACAGCTACCAAGCAGCAGCAGCAGCAGCAGCTGCCACCAAGCAGCAGCAGCAGCAGCAGCTACCAAGCAGCAGCAAGCAGCCAGCAGCAAGCAGCAGCAAGCAGCCAGCAGCAGCAAGCAGCAGGTACCCGGCAGCAGCAGCAGGAGCAGCTACCAAGCAGCAGCAGCAGCAGCAGCAGCAGGAGCAGCTACCAAGCAGCAGCAGCAGCAGCAGCAGCAGCAAGCAGACAGCAGCAAGCAAGCAGCAGGTACCCGGCAGCAGCAGCAGGTACAGTACCAAGCAGAAGCAGCAGCAGCTAGCAAGCAGCAGCAGCAGAAGCAGCAGCTACCAAGCAGCAGCAGCAGCAGCAGCAGCTACCAAGCAGCAGCTACCAAGCAGCAGCAGCAGCAGCAGCAGCAGCTACCAAGCAGCAGCAGCTGCAGCACCAGCAGCAGCAGCCACCAAGCAGCCGCAGCAGCTACCAAGCAGCACCAGCAGCAGCTACCAAGCAGCAGCAGGAGCAGCTACCAAGCAGCAGCAGGAGCAGCTACCAAGCAGCCGCAGCAGCTACCAAGCAGCAGCAGCAGCAGGAGCAGCTACCAAGCAGCTCCAACAGCAGCAGGAGCAGCAGCAGCAGCAGCAGCAGCAGCAGCCAGCAGCAAGCAGCTGCAAGCAGCCACCAGCAAGCAGCAGCAAGCAGCCAGCAGCAGCAGCAGGCAGCAAGCAGCAAGCAGCCAGCAGCAGCAAGCAGCAGCAGCAGGTACAGTACCAAGCAAAAGCAGCAGCAGCAGCAGCAGCAGCAAAAGCAGCAGCTGCAGAAGCAGCAGCTACCAAGCAGCAGCGGCAGCACCAGCAGCAGCAGGAGCAACTACCAAGCAGCAGCAGCAGCAGCCGCCACCAAGCAGCAGCAGCAGCAGCCACCAAGCAGCAGCAGCAGCCACCAAGCAGTAGCAGCAGCTACAGCAGCAGCAGCTACCAAGCAGCAGCAGGAGCAGCTACCAAGCAGCAGCTACCAAGCAGTAGCAGCAGCAGCAGCGGCAGCAGCTACAGCAGCAGCAGCTACCAAGCAGCAGCAAGCAGCCAGCAGCAGCTAGCAGCCAGCAGCAAGCAGCAGCAAGCAGCCAGCAGCAGCCAGCAGCAGCAGCAGCAGCCAGCAGCCACCAGCCAGCAGCCACCAGCAGCAGCAGCAGCCAGCAGCAGCAGGTACAGTACCAAGCAGAAGCAGCAGGTACAGTACCAAGCAGAAGCAGCAGGTACAGTACCAAGCAGAAGCAGCAAGTACAGTACCAAGCAGCAGCAGCAGCACCAGCTACCAAGCAGCAGCTACCAAGCAGCAGCCAGCAGCAAGCAGCCAGCAGCAGCAGCAGCAGCAGCAACCAAGCAGCAGCCAGCAGCAAGCAGCCAGCAGCAGCAAGCAGCCAGCAGCAAGCAAGCAGCAGCAGCAGGCAGCCAGCAGCAAGCAAGCAGCAGCAGGCAGCTAGCAGCAGCAGCAGCTACCAAGCTAGCTACCAAGCTACCAAGCAGCAGCAGCTACGAAGCTACCAAGCAGCAGCAGCTACCAAGCTACCAAGCAGCAGCAACTACCAAGCTACCAAGCAGCAGCAGCTACCAAGCAGAAGCAGCAGCTACCAAGCAGCAGCAGCAGCAGCAGGAGCAACTACCAAGCAGCAGCAGTAGCAGCAGCAGCAGCAGGAGCAGCAGCAGCAGCAAACCACCAAGCAGCAGCTACCAAGCAGCAGCAGTAGTAGCAAACCACCAAGCAACAGCAGCAAAAGAGCAGCAACTAAGAAACATACAAACAGGAGCAGCAGCAGCAGCGACAAAGAACAGCAACAGCACGTTGGGAACTGAGAACCGGTCCGGGGGTGAAGGGTGGAGTTCAACCCGCGCGGGGGGAAGGGGAGGAGGAGAGGGGAGGAGAGGAGAGGAGAGGGGAGGGGAGGGGAGGGGAGGGGAGGGGGGGGGGTCTAACCCTGATATATCAGGCGTTAGCACGTTAGCACTCAGGTCCTGGGTTCCCACCCTCCTTGCTAAAGCAAGACAGACTCCAGCTAGCTACAGCTAGCTTTCGTCATTGATTGCTATTGCTATTTTACGAACAGCCACCAAACCAAAAACTATCAAGAAACATTTGTACATCAAAAAACTGTATTTGACAACCGGCGCTCGTTAAATTTGTAGACAGAGGCCCCGGCTCCAACAAAAACACAGTCAACGCGTGTTCTTGTTCGCTAACATGCGAGAAGGGAAACCAGTCAAATGATAAATAAATGGTTCAAAACAGCCCGACATCTGGGAATTCAAAACGTTTAAGCAGAAGTGGGCCAGCAAGAGCGCTTCCTTCATACCCACGTGTTATCGCCGCACGGTCGTTTGATAAAGAACCGGTTGCAAACGGTGCATATTGACCCTTCACATATTCGCAGCATGCGCGACGTGCTACGCCTGTTGCACAGAACTCGCTTGCCCATGCTTCTCACCACTTTGCACCGCATTGTTTATGCAAGCTGCTTTTCATAAGTTCACCTGAACAAAGAACAAAACCCCCTGGCGTTCTTCATGGCTGACATTGCAAGTCTTGAGCAAAGCCTCGTCAAGACCAACTTGAGTGGGGGGTTGGTGATCAAGGCTAGCTGCATCTAATCACATGGCCTTAACACAGCTGGGGGGCGCGCAGCGTGATGTGAAGCAAAATGTTCAAAAAAACGGGCGCTATCAGAACTGATACGCTCCCAAGTTTGACCGCGGAGGAGGGGGCCTTTCCCTGCTTCTCTGAGCCCCTGTCTGGTCTCACTCTTTATGTGCTGGGCCGCTTCTTTCAAAGGAAATTCCACTGCATTGCACTTCCATGTCAGTTAGTGGTAGCGGAACCTGCTTTTGATGTCCATGTCAGGCGATGATGCTACGGACATGCAACGGACAGGCACCGATCCATCAGCAATGGCAGCAATGCCTTCGTTCGCTGTAAGGTCAACTCACGAAGAGCCCATGACCTTTCAAATGAATATAAATAAATGCTAAGTTGCCGCCGATATTCGGTGGTCGAGTCAGCCGGCTTCGTTACGAAGAGCCGTCGATGACAGGTTGTCAATAACTAGCGTTGATCAAAGGCCGAACGTTCCGCTTCTCAAGACCCGTGTAATAGGCGACGCTACCATCTACAGAGAGCTTCCAAACAAGGATCGTCTTGGTGCAATTCTTCTTGACAACATTCAGGCCCAAACCCTATTTCATGAGTTCGTAACATTCAATCCGAATTTCGAAATCCCTTCGCGCCGACTTCGCGCCTCATGGATGGACACAATGCCTCCGCCAGAGAAGGCTCAGCCGCCAAAGAAGACGCAGGAACTGCACAGTAACCTGCTTGACTATAAAACCGTAGGGCACTGAGGTCGCGGCCGCAAGAGCCGCCGGCCGCCGGCCAACCTCCGCCAGAGTTCTGACGGTGAGCTTCCACTCCAAAGCACAGGAATCCTGATTCATACTGCCCCTGGACGATGAGGAAGCCTTTTGGGCAACAAATGAACATGAGGAGCTCGGCCGCCGTAAGGTCCCAGGTAGACAGACGCGTTGGGGGTCGATGCCGCTGCCAAGGTGGAGGCGCAGGCCGTGGCAATTGCAAAAAGAAGCGAGGAGCACTTATAGGTCCAAGCAAAGCGGCGGTAATGTGGCCGCGCAAGGCCAAAAGGAAATTTGGCCTGAAGAAAGGCAACCCCGTACCTGGGGCCACTGTAGCAGGGATGTCTTACGATATAGTTGGTATTGGTATCTCAACGTAGACGCCTCAAGACCAGCTACTAAACATGTTCCATATCGGCAACCTGTCCGTTTCCAATTGGAGCCATTGGAGCGTCTCCAGATGGACTGATAAGAATGTTGCGCCTATTGAGAAGCCATGGGTAGGGCGCAATCGCTTCTTAGTCTTCATCGTGACTTGCCTGCTGTTGCTAAGCATGACCAGGACACTGACCCAACCACCGATCCTCCGCCAACTTTGCCTATTGCTTTGAGCAACTCAAGCACCGTACACACGCACTTCGCTTGCCCAATGAAACTTATCAACTGCTGTGCAAGTCAGCCGTGGAAGAGTGTGAGACATGTCAGCAGTCTACAACGCACCTTCGCGCGGCTCAGTGGCTTACGATCAGAAGTTTTGGAGATGACCTTCATGGATCATTGTGAAACTTCAACTCCGTCAGGACAAAGGATCATTATCCTGACTATCGTGGATGGTGGCAGTTGACTGCTATTCCTCTGATGGACAAGAAGGAGCCTGAATGCATCGAAGCTATTGGTGAATATATTGACCGGCGTCAGTTTGAGACTAGGTACGTGGTTGCCGATGAAACCTGACACCATAATGGGGATTTTGCGACCAGTCAGTCTTGGTCCAATGAGGCCTTGGCCGAATCGTGCTGAAACAGCCAAGCGCTTGTTTAAGAAACAGGTAGTTATAAGGTCACGTTGCAGTCTATACATGATAGGTCCGCTCCTGCGTCAGTGAACGCTGTCTCGTACCGTCAGCTTCTTCGCGACCGTGAAGCATGCGTGGCACGCAACGCGTCTGTAACTTATGGGGGTGTAACTCCTAGACACTGCCTTGCCACCACAGCTCAAGCCAGGAACCGAGAGGAGGAGAACGTACCTCAACCCAACTTCGCGACCTGGACCGTAAGGCCTACATTGAAGCCCGTGATATGCCGTGATCTTGCAGGAGTCGACTTTGGATCAAGGATAGTTAAAGCCAAAATTTCTTTGCTACGACGAGACGACGCAATCTCGCCACCTAAGACAGGAGATGAACTACCAGAACCTGAACATCCATCCAACTCCTCAACGAGTTCGGGGTAGATGGTCCCCGAGCCAGACTTGAGTTTGAAGACGCAGAAAAATGTTCAAGCGCCGATGCCCTTTTATGCTGACCCGCAGAAACCAGAGGTGGGGTTCATGTTCTTGAGAATTTTGTTTGTGCTGCCAGATTAAGCAACTGTTGTGCCTTGTCTGGTATGAAGGTAAGAACGCCCATTGGCATCAGGAACGGTTCGGCGTTTCCGCATTTAAAGGGCGATCCATGACCAATAGTCGTTTTGCCGCCTTCTGCGCAGCCCTCTCCCTCTCGTCGGCTGGGTGACATCACCACCTCGTCGTCGTCAATCTCGGACAACCGAGCCACCGCAGAACATCGTTTGAGCAACGCAGCACCTGCCTGCCAGGGTCGAAAGCCAGCCCAAGCACTTGCCAAAGCCTTCGGGTTGTCTTAGCTCACAAGCCCACTCTTGCCAGCTGTTATGGACACAAATTCGATTGCTGCGTCGGTATACAGACCGATACCGAATCACGTCGCTCTACGGTCGCCGCTCGTGAGGTTGGTGTTCAGACCGGTGCAGAAACGGTCCACTCCATGTCCGATGTCAAGCCAGAAGATGGACCGGACATGATGATGATGATGATGATGATGATGATGAACATCAGGATCAATATTTTTCACCAGATCCATATGAACAGCCTGAGAACTCTGAGGACGATCTTGAAGAAATTACCTTTGGAGAGTGAGGAGAGGAAGAAGAAGGAGATCAAGATCCAACTGCGGGCGCATCCTCTTTAATATGGTCGTGGCGGTGATGACGAGGACCATGATCCGGACACGGCATTTCCGGAATCAGGCATGAAGATGGAGAAACATGAAGCCATTTATAGGGCCAACCAGTTATATAAAGTTTCGTCTACTGCCAATACCGGTGCACCGACAAAAACGTAGGACCCAATGGGTTGCGAGGCGGGAAGAATGGAGAAACGTCCTAGATGAGCCTATCAAACTTTCTGCAACACAACAACGCACCACAACTGCCAATAGCAGTGCTATGTTCACCATAACTTCCTGTGACCCGCAGCTTCGTGGGTCGAGCCTCGCATGCCTCACGACCGTCTGGCCATACGGGCCTTTTTTGCTGGTGGAACCGCCTCGACACTGCTCCTTTCATTGGCTCAGGGCCTTTTGAATCCAGGATCTACGCCCTTGGTTCCTCCAGAGCTGGATTGCATCTGCCCCTCGTTTAGTCTCAGTGCCTTGGATCAAGGGGGACTAGAGATATTTCTTTGTGGGCTCCTCATCAGCCTGTTGGCCGGTCCGATCCTGGACGTTGCTTGGATTATTAGGGATAGGTGGCGAAGGTTCGTCATCGGGGCACTTTGGGGCCATCGGAGTGGGCGCCCCTACCATAGAGTGCTACATGAGTGATCGGGTTCGCACGTCTCTTCGCCAATTTGGAGGAGAGCTTCGCACCTTGTCCCAGCAAATTGAGCTTATCAGTGATCGTCTTCGAGGCCTTGAGCTGGAAATTGAGGAGGGTTCATTCACCGTTGTTTCAAACACCCCCCAAAGCCCACGTGACCTTCAGACTTCTGGTGATAGCTATCCCCGTGGTCCCACCGCTGGACAGAGCTCGGGGCAGCGCGAGCAATCGTGGGCTGAGCGAGAGGAGATTGCAAGACAAGTCGGAACCTTCCTCCGACGGGCGGTGATTGGTGGAGAGATCCTTGGCCCGAGTGGACGGGATCGGATTCGGCTGCAGAGCCAGTACTATATCGTCGTTCGTGACAAGCAAGGCCGTGTGTTTACCCATCCTGCTAAGGTCTTCTCCCTTTGGACTGAGGCCAAAGCTGAGGTCACTCATCCGGACGGAAGCTTTCGTGATTCAGTGTTCATCGGACTGCCATCACTAAGGGAGGTTCGTGCTGCCCTCCAGGTGCAGGATTCACGGCGCCTGAGACGGCGCCAAATGAGCAGTGAGCCGATCCGCGAAGCCGCTGATCTGGAAGACCTCGCCGATTTCAACGGGGTGCCAGGTCAGCCGGGGCAGAACGTTTCTGTCCTTGTCCTCCCTCCTGGAGGGCATACGAAATTTTTAAACGACGTTGGCCGGATTATTCTTGCTGACGAGTTCTCTTCTGCTAGCATCATTTTGGTAGCTGAACAGGATCAATCTACTATTT
Organism: Durusdinium trenchii; assembly: GCA_963970005.1. Taxonomy (NCBI): domain Eukaryota; class Dinophyceae; order Suessiales; family Symbiodiniaceae; genus Durusdinium; species Durusdinium trenchii. The sequence goes on along the minus strand of CAXAMN010007324.1, from coordinate 105,992 downwards.
GTGCGGTTCCCTTCGACGTTTGGAACCACAAAGTTTCTCAGAGGCTTTTGCCAAGAGCTGCTCTTTCACGACCAGTTCTATGTTCCGTTGCCGCCTGTCACCAAGACACTCGAGAAGAGCCGGAGGCAGAGCTGCAAATGAAAGTTTGGGTGGGCATCCTGTCTACCCCACTTTTAGATGGAATTCATTTTGGAGAAGACTTAGAGGTGGACCATGGTTTTCGGGCACCAGGGCTAGAACCGGATTTCCTTCCCTATGCTCAAGGGTTAGTAGACATCCTCTGCGAGAAGTTCGACTTCTACACCGCCGAATCGGGCGGCGGGGGTGCTCCGCCTGGGGCCGACGTTCAAGACAGGTTGAGCAAGCTCGAATCAGGCATCGGGGAGATCCGTTCCCTCCTGGAACGTCTCGCTCCAGCTGCGCCTTCAAAAGATGCTGTGGCTCGAAGCCTCAGGAAAGATGCCACTCCTACTCCGGACAAGCGCGCTGGCGCTCTTCGGAAGGGAGGAGAGAAGAAAGTGAGCTTCGCTGGATTGGATGGAGCCGTAGTCGATGCTGCTCTTCAGGCTGGTATTCCCGAATCTCATCTTCAAGAAATGTCCAGCCTTCTCTCACGTCGTCCTTCAAAGATGGAAGATCTTCCCCGGCCGAATGCTGCAAAGGGAAACGATCCCTTGTCAGATTCCGAGGAGTTGATCCCAGTGGACGAGCATGGATCGCCCGGAGGCTCGTCATCCGACGGTGGAGTGGCGAAGGCCATAGTGAAACTCACCCGAGTATGTGCGCATTTGGCCAAGCACAAGACAAAGAAGAAGGGAGACCAGCTCGAACAGCTCCTCGACCTTGGCCTAGGCAGCAAGTTCAGCTCAGAAGGATCTGGCTCGGGAAGCACCAAGAAAGCAGCTGCGTTGAGGGCCCTCCGCAAACACCTCAACGAGAATCCATGGCTGATCTACGAGAACATCGAATCCAACATGGCTTCAGATTTTGCTTCCAGGCCAGTTCGTCCGGGAGAACCCCGAGGAGGAGCGATAGCCCGGGGCTGGTTAGAAGCTCGATCAAGAGTTCAGAACTTCACCGGTCACGTCAGATGGCGCTGGCAAGTCGCTGGAATCTGGGATGAGTGCCGCGGACCAGAGCTCAATCGATTCTGGCTCTTGGACACTTGCTCAACAAGTGCTTCTAGAGGCACCTCCTCCGTATCACAGTTTCTCATCTCATTCGAGCCCCTCAATACACGAAAGACAGCATACAGCTCTTCTGGATCCTCGGTGGCTGGACATTCTGCTCCACTATGTCAAAGAACTGCACAGCTATCAAGAGGCCAGAAGGAGGCTTGGGCGAAAGGGCAATCGGAGAGACGAGGACAAAGACAAAGAGGGGGAGAAAGCTCTGAAGCTTGCCAAAGCAAAAGCGAAGAGCGGAACAAAGGGAAAAGGAAAAAGCCCTCCTGGAGGAGGGATCGAGGACGAGGAGTCCTCGGCGTAGATGAGGAGTCTTCTCCTGTTTCTGGAGCTGACCAACCTGACTCTGGCCAGCCTCCTTCAGTCTGCATGACTAGGAGTCAGATCAGAAATTCCTTGCATGTCCCTGGCACCAGAGCTGGCACTTACCTCGCAAGGCAATGTTTCAATTCCTGCCTACGCTTGGTCCTGAACAGCAAATGCAGGCTCGCTCGGTTTGCCATCTCCTCACTGGGCCTTGTTCATCTCCTCCCCGGACAGGGTGAGGATTCAGAAGTTCCCCTGGGCGGCTTTCCTCTGCCTGTCCCCTATCCGGAGGCACTGAGGAAGGGCTATAGAGCAGGCGAAAAGGAGGCCTCGAGGAAAAAGTTTGTCAATGCTGCGGTGATTGTGTTGAACTACACTTCGCTCGGTCGTGCCTCCTCCTGTCCTGCATTTCTTAGACCTGGAAATCCTTTGAGCTCCACTCAATGGGGGATTGTTTGCCGCCTTGAGGCCTTCTTGGAGGATTGGCTGCAAGCAGAGGCGGTCGGTCCGGAGTCTATGGGCCGTGCAGGCCCCAAGATTGAGAACACAGAGGATGCTTTGAGAGTTCTTTCAGAGAGAGTTAGTGGTTTGGCTGCAGATCTCAAAAATGATTATTTTGGAGGGAGAGGAGTTCCTGACAGTCGCCCCGGCTATAGCCGAGATGTAGGAGAAGTCATTGGAGAAGCTACTGCAAGTTCTTTTAGCACCTTCAAAGAGTTGGATCCGACACGATTGCGCTTTGTCGGAGTCCCGAGCTTCAATCCTGTGCCTTACCTGGATCCTGCAGGTGCGAAGATCTACGAGCACCCCTTGGAGTGCCGGCTGCCCGCGAGCGACTTTGAGGGGAGAGTTCCGTTAGTCAAGATGCATTGTTCGTTTGAGGCCAAGATTAAACTTTTTGAGCTTTTAGATCACTGCAAGAGGCTGAAGTTGTTCCCTAGGAGTGCTGTAGACCCCAAATTTGCTAGTGGTATGTTCTCTGTGATCAAGAGTCAAGACCAGGATCGACTTATTCTAGATTCCAGGCCTGCAAACCTATTAGAAACACCCTTGCAAGGATGGATCAAATCGCTTGGCTCAGCAGAGGCCCTCACCAAAATTGTCCTTCCTGAGAACGAAAAGTTAGTGGCCTCTGGATCCGACCTTCGTGACTTCTACCACCTCTTCTTAGTGAATGATGAAAGGTCAAGACGCAACGTGCTCTGCGGAGCTGTGCCTTGCAGCGCTGTCAGACACTTGAGTTGCTTTTCCCCTGAGCTTGAATCGGAGCCCGTCGTTTTGGGCTGCCTCAACACCCTCGCAATGGGGGATACTCAGGCAGTCACCTTGGCTCAGACGAGCCACCTGGCGTTGGCCCTGAGATGTGGCGCCGCGGAACCTCAGAATCTGGTAAGTCTAGGCTCGCCCATTCCCCGGGGCCCCAACTATGTTGGCATCGTTATTGATGACTATGTTTCTTTGAGCAGGGTTTCAAAGCACTATCAAGGACAATCTGAGGGTGCACGTTTGGCAAAGAAAATCGAAAAGAGGTATGATGAAGTTGGACTTGTGAGCCACCCAGACAAGGGTTTTGCAGACGAGAGTCGCTGGGGCGTCGACTTGAACGGTGATTCGGGTTTGCTCAGAGGCACCTTGAAGAGAGTTATTCCTTTGTTTGGGATCTGTTTGCAAATCATTAGATTGGGTGTTTGCAGTGTTGACCTCCTCCAAGTCGTCGCTGGTTCGTTGATTTCACTTTTCCTTTACAGACGGAGACTTTTCTGTGTTCTTGACCTCATCTTCCAACCTTGTGTGGGGCGAAAGAAGTCAGATATAATCAAACTATCTGGAGCTATGAAAAGTGAGCTCATCGTTGCTACTTTCATGATCCCATTTGCCTGCAGCGACCTCCGTGCCGAACCGAGAGGTAGGGTCTGTACCACGGACGCTTCAAATTGGGGGAAAGCCGGAGCTCTCGCTACGGTCAGCCCCTCAGTATCTGCAGAGCTTCTGAGACACTGTTTGCGAAAGTCCACTTGGACTAAACTTCTCCCCCCAGGGAAGGCTTGGGAACGATCGCATGGACTTTTGCCCCCTGAACTTGAATTGCCTGATGGAGCTGTGAGCTATTTGATGAACCCTCTCTGGGAAGTTCTGGCTCGAAGCCTCAAGTTCCGGCTTTTGTTCAAGCATCGCGCCGGCTCGCCTCGCCATAGAAATATTGGAGAGCTTCGAGCCTTCTTACGTGCTGAGCTTCAATTGGGGCTCGAGCAACCGCATTCGAGAGATCTCTTTGGCCTTGACAGCCAGGTTGTTTTAGGTTGTGTGACCAAAGGTCGGTCATCCTCCCCCAGTTTGAACAAAGAGCTCGAAAAGAGCCTTGGGAATGTGTTAGGGCTCGGGTTGTTCTCAGAGACCTTTTATGTAGAGACCAGACTAAACCCAGCCGACGACCCGACTCGAGGAAGACCGTTGCGAAAGCCGGACTTACCTATGCCTGACTGGCTGCAAGCAATCGCTGACAGAAAATTCGAAGCTTTTGATGCATGGCTGCACAGTGAAGGCCTTGACGGACAGACCTTGTCCGGCCTTCCTCCTTTCAGTGAACTCCTGTCTGAGCACGCACAAAGCTCAGATGCAGAGGAACATTTTGACTTCGACCGCCCTTCGTACCCCAGCACTGGTAACCAGGTTTGCAGGGTTGCAGAGAGTGAGATTTGTGATGGTGAACGTACCAACCAAGATGCTTTTCTGCCTCCTGAGAATGGAGGAGTTACTTGCCCATTTTCGGATGCCTTAGATAGTAACACAGTGAATAAAAATGGCTCCTGCAGTGCACTTAGTTTCGTTGGACTCTTTGGAGAGATTGATGGAGAGGACGCCGTTTTTGTTTTTGAGTTCTTCAAAAGAGCCGAAGAGTTTGGTCAAGTCATGCGGCCTGCTGGCCATCCTTGGCTCCCTCTTGAGCCAGGGTTCCTCGACCTTTTCTCAGGGGTAAAAGGAGTGCAACTTGGCTGAGAGAATTTGCCCAAAGCTGGGTCATCTTGACGCAGAAGATCTGCGATGCGACCTGGCCAGATTGATCGCTCTAGGTGTGATCAGAGCTTGGGGCGGTGGCCCGGTCTGCAAGTCCTTTTCCCGGGCAATTTGCCCGGCTGTTCGAAGCAAAGATGTGCCTGAAGGTCTACCGGAGGCCAGACCTCGATGATAGATAAAATCAAACAAGGAAACTCCTGTTCTTTGTGGCTTTCCCAACTTGCTGAATTGAGCCTTCTCCTCAATATCTTCTTTTGGATTGAAAACCCCGATGGAAGTTTTTTCTTTCTGCAGAAAGAGTGGGTGGCCCTCTTCGCAAAGTGGGGAGGAGAGTCCGGAGAGCTGGGAATGTGGAGACTTGACTATTGCCGCTTCGGAACCCCGTGGCGGAAGCGCACAAGAATCATTGGAAACTCTGTCCTTCAGAACTGCTGCACCTTTTGTACAAGGGACCATGTGCACACCCCTCTTCGCGGTTGATCGAGAGTTCACAGGAAAAGCTGGACCTTAGTAGCCCAACCATATCCTAAAGGGGTAGCTAAGACGATCGCAGGAGGCATTGCTACAAGCACTGGTTTTCTTGTTGAAAGACTAGGCGGTTTCGATCCGAGTTCCTTCGCCTTTTGTGCCTGGAGAAGAATTGGAGAAGCAAAGAACCCAGGACCTAGAGGTGACAGGACCTTGAATCTGGACGAGATCAAATTAGTCGAAACCAAGACCTTGGAGCTGCAAGGCAAAATTTGGAGATGGTTCATCAACTGGACTCAGGAATCCTTGAGCGAGGAAGCCGTTGACTCTTTGACAAGGAATCCTATGCTTCTTAGCCTCCTGGTCAAAGAGTTTGGGTGTTTTCTGTTCAAAGAAGGAAAACCTTTGTACATCCTCCGGCACCTTGTTGTTCTGATTTCAAAGCAAGTTTTCGGGATCAAACCCTACCTGACTCCTTGTTGGGAAGCTCTTTCAAAATGGGAAGAGTTGGAGCCTGTGATTCACAGAGCACCACTTCCATTGGCCGTGCTTCGAGCAATGATTGTTGTAGCCTTACATTGGAACTGGAATCGTTTCGCAGGTTGTTTAGCAATTTCTTTCTTCGGCATTACAAGACCTGGGGAGGTCCTTCGCGCTTTTCGATCAGAACTTTCGCTACCCTCCGATCGGCTCATGACCGGAAGTGCCCCTGTGTTCTTGAAAATCAGGGCGCCAAAGAGCCGACGGAGGGGCGGAGCGAGGATACAACATGCTCCAATATTAGACGAACTGGTAGTAAGCTTCCTTGAAGTTTTGTTCAAAAAGTTGGACCGGAAGTTGCTTCTTTATCCAATTTCCCCCTCTTCTTTCAGAAGACGCTGGGACTGTATCCTGGAGTTTTTGGGAATTGAGAAGAGTTGCAGGCTCACGCCTGGTTCCCTCCGTGCAGGAGGAGCAATCGATGAGTATCGAAACGGTACTGACTTGACTAGACTGCTGTGGAGGATGCGCCTCAGACACCTTGGAACATTGGAGCACTACGTGCAAGAGCTTGCCGCTGATTCTTGCATTGCAGATCTGCCTATGTCTAGCCGTCATAAAGTTCACCTTTTTGCAACATTGTTTATACCTACACTGTCGGTGCTAGCTGCTTCCAGAGACCCCTAGTGGACAATGTTCGGCCTGCGAGCCCTGAGTGCCCGCACCTTCCAACACTCCTTTGGCCGGCCAGGCTCTATAGATGGAACTGCGAGCGCTCGATGTGTTTGGCTTCCTTGCTTGGTGGCTCTCCCTACTTGGCCGCCACTCCTTTCGTTCGAGCCTACACCGCAAACAGAGACTTCTCATAGAGGCCAGTCGAGAAAAGAGCAGCTTCTTCAGAGCGTTGGCGGGGGGATGGAACGTTATGTCCATTAGTGACACTGTTTCGGTTCTGAATTTTGACCTTGAGAACTCTTCGTTCGACGCCAAGAAGACTGTTTTTGAACCTAAGGACAAAAAAGAGCTAAAGCGGTTTTGTCAGCTCAAGACAACTTCAATGTATGGCTTGTCTCATCTCCGAGCCAGCTTTTTGACGATGTCTGCGATCATAAGATCTGTGGGTGAATCAACCTCGTTGACTAGGACAGTCTGCGCAGAATTCCTGTAAATCATTTGGTACAGACACCTTGCAGCGGTGGGGTGGCCTTCGCGCTGGAAGCTTGTGACTGCAAGTCAGATTTCCTGGGTTCAAGGTGAGCGTATGCGATGGTGAAGGTCTTTTTGGTCCAACAGGGCAATGAATCTCTGCTTGGCCTTCCAGGCTTTGTGACCCGCCTGAACTGCCTTGTCCACCTGGAAACGGACCAGCTGTTCAACATCCCAGAATTTACCCGGGGACGGAAGAACATGTTGAGCTACCCATGAGGCCTCCGGCCAGTGAGCGAGCCATCGCATGAATGGCTGACCAAAGTCCCGGCTCTTGCAAACGGCCCTCCATTCTGACCAGAACTGGTCCTCGTTGACTCTGTTTGGACATGGCTGTCGGCTGAGCTATGCTGAGCTTCTGACGCAATGCCTGGGGACGGCGGAGTTGGCGAATCTTGCGGGCAGTGCTCATGGAGTGAATTTCACAATCACGCATATAGAGGCCATGACGGGCTTCTTTCACAAAGCTTATAAGCGGCTATTACGAACGAGTTTGGGCGGCTGGCAGCGACCACGATAGGGTCGAGGAAGACCTGGGTGTGTTCCCCATTCCTGGGCCGAAGGGTGGTCGGCATGGTAGTCCTGGTATCTTCTCAACTTCGTGGCCCCATTCTTCGATCGTGGAAGGTACCCCATTGTCGAAAGGACGTCTGCAGCGTCTTGGCATCCACTGGCTCCAGGACCGTGGTTGCTTGACCCTTTGAGGGAGTTCAAACAGCTTGGGACAGGTCAGCTGGAAAAGAACCGGACGGTGGGTATCGAACCAATCTTCACCCAGCACTTGGTCATCACGCAGCAAACTTAATGCCCGGGGGCACAAGACGGCATTGTCAGGACAGGTGGCAGCGCAGTCCCTTTAACTTCGAGATGCCACTCCAAGAGATCTTGCCAGGACGACAGCATGTTAAAATCACATGTGATAATGGCTGGAAGCGGAAGCACTTTGACTGCTTCAACGGCCTTGGTGAAGAGCTGATTATTGAATTCGCGGCTGCCAGTGACACTGGTGGGGAGTCCATAGACGACAAGGATCTGCAGGTCAAGGTGGCCTATTCTGATGATGCAGTGTAGGATGCGGGTGGCAAATTGTTCTGCCCATTGATGATGCTCACGGCACTGTCGAATGGGGAACCCCTTCCAGCTTTACCTCGAAGACAATCCCGACCCGAGACAGAGTGCAGCTGATTGGCCAGAGGAGCTGACCAAATTGAACGAAAACCATGCGGTCGAATCACCTGCGCAAGCTGGCATTGGGCTTTTGCTGTGGCAGCTGTTTCGGCAGCAAAGAACGTTTCAATCTTAGATTCTTAGATTGCTGGCTCAATTCAAGGTACGTTTTCCCTGTATTCGCAATGCATGTGGGATTAGTGATCGCAAACGACAATGTGTGGGCATGAGGCCTGTCAACTGGGCCTGGACGATCAGCTTCCCCTATTCGGCATCCTAAAAGATACGAAAAGCAGCCCTGTGTGGGCCACAGTGACGGTGACAAATGCGCGAATGTTGACCTTAGCGGAGTCATGTTGCGTTGCATGACGTCTGGCCAAAGGCAAGCAATGTCCGGTTGCCACCCAAATCCCTCAGGTGCAAGGGACAGGTTGTGCACAGATGCTGACTGCCCAAGACAATGACATACTAGTGACAAGCGCCAATTTTCCACTCCGAAATGGGGTGGACGAAAATGCCGGTTTTTGGATTGAGAAAGGGTTGTTTCCGGCCACCCTCGAAAGGTGCTTCTTTTGAATGATCGGACGCCAAATTTGATCAAAACCAAACGTAAAATTGCCAGTGACAAATGGCTGAAGTTGACGGATCGGCTGCGTCAACGAAACCCAATTGGATGGTGCTTGGAAGGACTATGCCTCCTACCCCAATGACAAAGAATGCAATACCCCAGACAAAGTGACAAAAGCACTGCAAATGTGATGCAAAACGGCGGAGGACCAGGCATCTCATTGTAAGGACGGGTCGAAAAAGAGCATTGCCTCCTACGACACATCCTACCCCTGCAGGCGCAGTCACTGGAATAGTTCAGGACGAATGCAGCCAGACCAGTTGCCATGGGCATAATGGCCAAGACAGTACCAGATGGCCAAAGACTTGGATGAAAAGCGACAGGAACTGAACAACAATGGCCCTGATCCGAAAGCACGAGAACCCTGACAAATGAATCCAACAGGCCTGGCACCCAAAGGTGCCCTAAGGCCTGCAATCCTGATCCATGTCTGACGCACCTGGCTGGCGGGCACGTTTATGCGAGGCCAGAAACATCTTCTTCAGTTCCTGGATGCCACGGTTGGTATCCTGCAAGTGGCTGGGCTGGCAATGGACTTCTCAACAGACTGCTCAACTTCTGTACGAAGAGCCTGAAATTGCTTCTCAACGGAATCTTGCTTGGCGGCAATCACTTGCAGTTGCTTAGATGTAGCCACAGTCTGCTTGGTGTGGTCCTCAGCCAGCCGCTGAACCGTCTTCTCCAGGTTGGCGATTTGTCAACAAAACGTGCTTCAAGACGGCCTTGAGGCTGGCGCGGCAGTGCATGTCCAGGGCCACTCAACGAGGAGCCAGTGGTTCTTGATGGATGCCACTTTGCCCATGGGTCATTGACCTGGAAGCCGTCAACTGGTTGTGCTTGCGAAGGAGCATGCTGTGGAAGTGGTCCTGCAACAATGGGCGAGTAAGCTGGAGAGTTCTTGGGAGGAATCAATCGCACCAACACCGGAGAGCCATTGAATGTGAGAATGCCTTCTGGGACAGTTTCAGCTCCAAATAGCCATGCCCAAGGTCCAAGCGCTTTGAATGGTCGAATCTTCCACGAGGTGGATTCTGCGCCCACTTGACCAGTGCTTCTTGCGTGACAAAGGGCAATGCATCAATCTTATACACATGATTTGAGGAGACTGCCGATGGTAGCGGAGCTGACGGATTTGCAATCTTCCAGGCCTCTTCAAACGTGTCCAAGGTGAAGCGCAGTCCCAATTTGTGTTTGCCCTTCACCAGGCCAAGGTGGTTGACCAGCCGTCCCGCCAAGGAGTTCGCATATGCCCAATCAGCCGTGAACCATAGGATACGGTAGCCAGCATCTGGTCTCCCTTGCTCATCCTTGGGAGTGGCAAACAGGTGATTAAAGCCACTGCCTGCTAGAACTGCTGAAGGCTCACTGGATTTGACCAAGCAGTGGATCTGGACACTAAGTGCCTGGTGAGGTTGTAACGGTTTGTTGTCCGCCCGAAAGCTGCGCCCCCAGCTGGAGAGAATGACATCATCTTTCATCTGGGCCTTGCCAGGATGACTGACCATCCATGTGGGTCCTCACAGGGGTGGAGGCAGTGAGAAACGGGCAGTTCCCCCAAAATCAACAGGGCCAATTCATCACTGCTAAGCAGGCTCGCAGATTGTAACCATTGCGCTGCTTCTTGCAGCACAGGAAAATACCCGTGGCGCCGGGCTTGAAGTTGGCAATTCGCTCGCACTCCGAATTGACCTCATTGAGGAAATAGCCTGCGGCAAGTCGATACTGCGATGGATCCGGAGGAGCCTGGATCTTGCGATGCTTCGGTTGCTTTGACGACTGGTTGGGGTGATGTTCTTTGGTCCCTGATGCCGGAACTTCAATCTGTCGACTGGCGCAAAGCTCAATGACGGCTGCAAGGCGTTTCGGGCCAGCAGGAACGCCAGCGACCGCCGTGAGGTCTTTGTGATCAACTTTCGAACCCAACTGTTCAATGGTCTTGGAAACCCACTGGATGTCAAAGCCTCCCTCCAAAAGGGTGCCCGCAATTGCATTGGAGACCCTGGTCTTATGGGTATGCTTGAATGCAACACCAAACAAGTCTTCTGCAGTGATGGTCAAAGTGCGAGGGAAATGCCAATCGGAGACTGATGGTGCCAGCTCTTCAATCTTGGTTGCACGCTTGAGACAACATAGATCGGACCTGCATATGCCTTCCTTGGGCTGACAGAACGGCTCGAATCTTGGCAATGAGATGTCCAATTTGACAGCCACCTGACAAATGTAATGCGCATTGGGAATACCTCTGGCAACTGCGAGTTCTTGGCCGGAATGACAAAGAAGGGGTAGGACCCTGGCATGAATGCCACTGCAGTGGCATGTATCAATGTCAGCTGGGGCGACCCGGCCCGAGGCTGGAGTTTTCTGTGGCTGACAAATGGTCTGCCTGATCAACAGCCTGCAACGACGGCCATGCGCCGTGGGTCTAATCACTGGGCTGCACTGCTCACGATGTGGACCTTGGAGAAAATCACCTTCGTGAGGGGCAATTTGGGGTCCTGCTCCGCGGCTAACCAGCTGACATTGAAGATGGATAATGTACGGTGCAACTTGAAGCCTGGTGGCTTCACCTACTGTAGCGGAGCATGACAAAACTTGCCCTCTGATGACAAACCTGATGTCGGAAGACCCAATGACCGGACGTAAGACACAGCTCACAAAATCAACAAGGTCTTTAATCCTACACGCAGGATCAAGGTGGCCTTTCCCACAGGTGATGCGAGTTCCACTGCAGGAGAGTCATTTGTGACTGCGAGGCCTCTGCGGGGCATCCATCCAACAAAGTGCGAAATGCCGAGACTCCGATGGCCAGGAGTGATCTGGTGGCAGCGCAACCTTGGAGGACAAAGGGTAAGTTCGATTGTCACCTGGTTTCCGGTTCGGGTGAGAGACCATTGCCGTCCTAGCGATGCAAGGAGATCCCGAGTGACTCCATGCCAAAAGGCACCAATGACTTGGACCCATCCTACAATCGTGATTTGGAGAGCATCTTCTTCTGGAGACCAGTGGAAATGACTTGGCAACGAACAAAACGCCGGAATCAGGACGCCTACCGGTTTAATCAATGAACCTGCACTTAAGTGATGGTCAAAGAAAGCAATGTGTGACTCCCAAACTGCGCCAACCTCAACCTGACCAAATTGGTTCCAGATCCGAGGGCCTACTGAACGAACCAGGCGTTCATTGACCGTGTCTTTGGCAGGATGAGAGCCACATGAGTCAGTTGACCTCCTAACATCAGGCAGAGTGGTTGGGATCCAATAAGGTCAGCCGAAAAAATCGAGCACGAGCCGAACTGCACAATTTCCCTTCCCGGCATTGGGGGGGGGGGTTCTTCATGGCCAAGGCTGACAATCTGCTGGTGCCAAATGCTGACCAATTGGTCGCGCTTGATACGATAGTCACACCAAAGTCCTCTGGTGTTGGGAAACTGTCGAAAAAGGAAGTGGTCAAAGAATGGATCCCCTGCCTCTGAGTCCGACGGATTCACTGCAGTCGCAGCAGCTGGTGACTGGTCCTGGGAGTGCCTTGGCTTTTTGTTGGCAGGTTCCGAGACATGTATGGCTGACTCTCCCTGCAGTTGGTCCTGCGCTGCCAGGTGTCCTTCCCCGAGCTCCAAGCTAGATACACCAGAATGGACCGGTTGCACCGTACTTTTGGTCTGCAATCCAAACTGACACTGCCAGAACAAATCAACAGACAAGGCTCCTGTGCAAATCAGGTGGAGCAGGGGTTGTGCATCAACTGGGTCCTACTCAATTGCATCAAACAAGCAATCACGAAAGAGCATGCCTTCAGAATAATCCGTCCGCTGAAATCGACTAGCTTGCATGCGGCTTTTGTGGAGTTGACCAAACAGTTCATGGAGGTCGAATTCCGCGGTCCCTGCCAACACCTGGTTTATTCCATTCACAATGACCAGCATGGCATGTGGGAGCGAAATCTTTTTTCCAACGTGAACCCAGGCTGTTGCACGGTCTTGCGCAATGAAGCACCTCTTGTAGCTAATGTGAAGCAAGCAAGCCTCAAACTGCAGCCTGCGGAAGACTGAACGGAGGAAGGTTGGACACAAACGAAATGTGCCATGTACCCCTTGGATCGAAGGACTTGGTCGGACAGGCCATGTTGGGATGTGTACATAGCCATAAACGCGTCAACCGGGTCATCCCCTTGGTTGCAACGAAGGGCCAGCACTTTTTCCTCCGAAAGATGCTTGGCAAAACATCGTTTGACTGGTGGCAAAAATTGCTATAGCTTTCTGAAGCGCTTCCTCCGAAATTTGCAGAGTTGCAAGTTGCGAAGGGTCCCACTGAACAATGGCCTTCAGGCTGGATTGAGTACATTGGCTCTTCTTCCAGGGGGCAAATGGCTTGCGGACAACGGACATGTCATGAAATCGGACTGCAATGGCAAGCCAGCGGAATCGGTGTACTGCGCTTTGGCCAGCCGCATCAACAATCTTTTCCAAACGGGTCACATATCCTGCCATCTTGAGCAGGCAACAATGGCTCGTGTGGATGTACCTGTTCCAGGAACACCAAGGCAGGTCAATTGGGTAGCAACTGCGAAGGTCTCTCCTTCAAGCGCCAACAAACCTGGTTGAGATGCTGCACCTGACCATGGCTTGCGTGAGGCCGAAATTGAGATGATGTCCACCCCCCATTTCCCAACTGCAGACCACCAACCTGAGTGCTCAATGTGTGCTTGCAGAACAATAGGTTTTGGAATCAATGCCCAATCATCGCTTCACAGCCTGTCCAATCCATTCACAACGGAGGCCTTGTGGTTCATGGCAAAAGCAATACAGGCAGTAAGGTCTTGTTCCACTGCAATCGTCTCATGGGAGAGGTGGGCATGATCCTGCAGAAAATTCCAGGCCTCCTACTCCTCCTGCATAAAGCTCCAGGACATGGAAAGATGGACTGTGTCGCACCTCAACTGGAGCAATCATTTTGGATTGCTCCAAGGTAGCCAAATTCCGACCAAGGGCAAAGGAACCCACCTCTGGGCGGGGTTCTGTTGATTGCCATACTATGGATACCTGTCGATCTAAGCGTTTGGCCTGAGGAACCGACCAAACTTCAGCTCGATATCTGCTACCCGAAAACCCTTCAGGTTGCCAAAGCTTGAATCGCACCAAATCCCCAGTCAAATGCAATCGGCCAGATGCATTCTTCACCTGAATAGCAAAGTCCTCACTTAAAGTCCTCCAAGATCGAGGCAGCTATATCTATACCAGAAACCATGGTACGGCTCGATTTGCCAGTCTACACGACTGGACAGGATCACGCCCCGGGACGGCTCGAGCCCAGAGCCTGAAGCCAAAAGCCACCAAAGCCACCTAACCACCAAACACAAAAATACAACTAAAACAAATACACCTTAAAAAATAACTCTCCCCACAGAAAAGTCCAAAAGAGCAAAAACCAAAAGCCACCAAAAGCCACAAGCCTGCAAAAGCTATTTAAAAAAAGCTTCCAAATTAACAAGAAACGTAATTCCGAAATATATATACACTCCGTTTTCAAGCACACATCAACTGCTAGAATGACAGTCGAGGCTCCACTGCGGGATGAACTGACGCTGGGTGAACAAGTTGGAACACAAAAAGGCCCCTTGCCGCCTCAGATGATTTCATTCACCCCTAGGAATCACAAAGGGCAAACACCTCGACACATTGAAGGACAGGAAACGGTTCTTGTTTCCAACAGCCAAGCTGCCAAAACTAAGCAAATTTGAAGACATTTTCCTCAGTGCGCTTGTCTTCCCCTAACGATTTGCTGAATGCGTCGCCCATCTTGACCCTCTAACTCTGGGAGTACCCCACCCAAAACTGTGGCAGCATAACTCAGCTTGCCCCTTCCAAGGTCCAGCCAAACATGCCCAGTTGCAACTCGTCTGGTTCATCAGTCCCTTTTGAGACCCTCCCACCAACAAATGGCAAAAGCAAAGGTTTTCCTGGCAACTCTCTGCTTGCCAAGCTGCTCGCACGACCTGCTAAGGCAGCAGCTTTGGCTGTCTTGGGCTCGCGCATCCAAATTTGTGTCTATGACACCTTTGACCTTTAATTGCTGTTTCTTGTGCTCTTCCTGTCAGAAGCTTTTTTGAATGTGTTGTTTGAAGATTTTAGGGATATGGTTGTGCATGTCTGCTGAGGTTTAGTAAGGCGCACTTGGAACTGTAACTATGAGCCGGACCACTGCAGCAAGCTAGTTCAATGCCGCAAAGTAGCACTCTACTTGAGAAATGCAACTGTTTACTGCGCCAGGGTTGTTGGCTTCAATCAGTTTGGGAATGCCAAAGGATATGACTGTCGGGGAACATGTTGTCGCAGCAAGATAGAATCCGTTCACAAATTGCACCCCAGGACTTCACCAACCAGCTGAAAGGGGCAGGGTTGGTAGCGAAAGTGGCAACAGTTTCTCTGTGGACAGTCATGGCAATATGTGGACAGTCTGTGGACAGGCATGGACCCCCGAGCCCGCAATTCCTTGTTCAAACAAGAAACTCTTCTTGACTTGTTCAAACCGCTGACCTGGTTTCGATGCCTGGCTTTCAAACAGGAACACTGTTCAAAAACACCAAAAAATATCCGCCGACCCCGGCCGAGCTAAAGCCTAGGCGGGGAGGCGCCCGAGACACCGCAGGGTGCAACAGTGGCATTGGCATCGCAGGGTGCAACATTGGCATTGGCATCTCGATCTCTGCTTTCATGGCCTGGCATTGGCATCTCTACCTCTGCTTTCATGTCCTGGCATTGGCATCTCTACCTCTGCTTTCATGTCCTGGCACTACCACCAAGCCGTGGGCGGTTCATGTCCTGGCCGAGCCACCGCCCAATGTGGGCAGAAAAAGATGCGCCGCTGCGGCTGCATTGTGCCTACACGCACACCGAGCTTCTGGCAATGCCAGGCAACTGTTTTATGGGATCCCGAAGGCAACGTGCCAGGTAACGTCACGGTAACGTCAGGCATTTTGCTTGGCTGCACCCCCCCCCGTTCCGACTGCTCTTGTGGGCAGAAATACATGGTGTCGTTTGCCACCCCGGAAATGCCGCTGCGGCTGCATTGTGCCTACACGCACACCGAGCTTGTGGCAATGCCAGGCAGCTGTTTTATGGGATCCCGAAGGCAACGTGCAAGGTAACGTCAGGTCCTGGCATTGGCATCTCTACCTCTGCTTTCATGTCCTGGCACTACCCCCACGGCGGTTCATGTCCTGGCCGAGCCACCACCCAATGTGGGCAGAAAAAGATGCGCCGCTGCGGCTGCATTGTGCCTACACGCACACCGAGCTTGTGGCAATGCCAGGCAACTGTTTTATGGGATCCCGAAGGCGACGTGCGAGGTAACGTCACGGGTAACGTCAGGGGTGACGTCAGGCATTTTGCTTGGCTGCACCCCCCCCGTTCCGACTGCTCTTGTGGGCAGAAATAGATGGTGTCGTTTGCCACCCCGGAAATGCGCCGCTGCGGCTGCATTGTGCCTACACGCACACCGAGCTTCTGGCAATGCCAGGCAACTTTTTTATGGGATCCCGGAGGCAACGTGCCAGGTAACGTCAGGGGCCCCGTTCCGACTGCTCTTGTGGGCAGAAATAGATGGTGTCGTTTGCCTCGGAAATGCGCCGCTGCGGCTGCATTGTGCCTACACGCACACCGAGATTGTGGCAACGCCAGCGCCGCTGCGGCTGCATTGTGCCTACACGCACACCGAGCTTCTGCCTGGCATAGCTGTTTTATGGGATCCCGAAGGCAACGTGCAAGGTAACGTCAGGTCCTGGCATTGGCATCTCTACCTCTGCTTTCATGTCCTGGCACTACCACCAAGCCGTGGGCGGTTCATGTCCTGGCCGAGCCACCACCCAATGTGGGCAGAAATAGATGCGCCGCTGCGGCTGCATTGTGCCTACACGCACACCGAGCTTCTGGCAAATGCGCCGCTGGCGGCTGCATTGTGCCTACACACGCACAGAGCTTGTGGCAATGCCAGCGCCGCTGCGGCTGCATTGTGCCTACACGCACACCGAGCTTGTGGCAATGCCAGGCAACTGTTTTATGGGATCCCGACTGCGACGTGCCAGGTAACGTCACTTAAAGGATCTGTTTTTTACTAACTAGTTATCATAATTAAGATCCCTAGATAGCTTTTGTTAGCTAGTTATAACTAGTTAGCATCTCATTTTTTTCAAAAGGCAAACAGTGATTAAAAAATCAGCTTCTACAAAAAAAACAAGCAACACAACAAACCCAATGCGCCACAGGCTATCGCAGCCATCAGCCAACAGCCTTTCAATGTTTCTGCTATAGCCATCAACATGCTGTCCATAGCCCAGAACATATGTCAGCCAACGGCCAACAGGCTTTCAATAGCCAAAGGGCTTTGTTCACAGCCAGCAGGCTTCTTCCCATAGCCAACAGGCTTGCACGAGGCAGCCAACAGGCTTCAAACAAACAGCCAACAGGCTTCAAACAAACCCATCCAGCGACAAAACCATCACACCAATACATATTTTCACCTTCCATGCAGGTCATGTGCAAAGATGGCAAAGGGCAGCAGGTGTCTTTCCATGTGTCAGGCAAGGTCATGGAGCCGACCTGACATCCTGGCCTGTCCATTCTTGAATGGCAGAGAGCCTGGTGGAGAAGTTTTCCAGCATTGCATCACAGACTTTATTGTTTGGTCGAGCAGCTTGCAACTTCCCCAAGTTGTCCAGCTCTAGGACAAAATCCTGCACCTTCCATAGGTGTGTCATGTCACCCACAAGG
>CAXAMN010007324.1:58324-88764 GCA_963970005.1 Durusdinium trenchii | reverse complement strand
AGGCTGAATTCAATGGAATCTGCTTTGAACCAAAAGCCAACAGGCTTCAAGAAACTGTTTGAGATTGCAAACAGGCTTAAGCTAAAATAGCCAACAGGCTTCAACAAGAAACTAGGAAGCCAACAGGCTTGAGTTAAAATAGCTAACAGGCTTCAACAAGAAACTGCTTGAACCTGCAAAAGCAAGCCAACAGGCTTGAGCTAAACTAGCCAACAGGCTTTGTTTTAAACAAACTATTTATGCCACAGCTAGTGGAGCATAGCAGCACATTTTTCTTCTGCTGCCACTTTGTGGTCACCAGTTCCTCTGTGGGTCATGTCCACGCTGCAGCAGCTGTGCATTGCGCTGGTCCACAAGGTCGCCCATTGTGAAACTCTGATCCCTGCAGAGATTAAGTGTGGTTTGGTGAAACAACATGAGACCACCAACCAAAGCATTAACAAAACTGAAGCGTTAAACCCAAAGCTTTGTGGTACGACAACACTGTAAAACTAGAGAACGCACACACATATATATATATATATTCATTGTTCCCAAGTGCCTTCCAACTCTCAATCTCCTGTACCTGGGTAGTGCCCAATGGATTTCCAAGGAAACAAGTGAACCACAGGAAAGAACCAAAGAAACTAGAACAATTGCAAAACTTTATTGAATCAAATAAGAGATGCTGAAGACAGAGGGGATTCATCTCTCTCCAGTCTTGTCGCTCCCAAGCAGCAATCAAGCTCACACTTCTGTTTGCCCACCCCATTCTGTCTTGCGATGGCCTGTTCTGCTGTTTTCCAAAGCTCTTTGCTTTGCCTTTACCAGGTGGTGGGCCACTTGGCTCTGCAGGGCGAAGGCGACTCAGAGGCACACGGTCATCTGGAGGTGCTATTGGAGGTTGCTCATCAGATCTCCAAGGTGCCTCAGCCAACAGGCTTGTCACAGCTGGCTCAGCTGCACCTGGACCACCAACTGCTGGAGCTGCTTCAGCAGTTTCTGCACCCTCTGCAGCTGGAGGGCCACCTGCTTCAGCATCAGTAGACTCTGTAGTAGTTGTACCATCTGCTGTAGCTGTAGTTGTACCAACTGCTGTAGTTGTACCTTCTTCAGCTGCATCAAGCTCTTCCTCCATTGACAATAAAGAAGCGAAGTAGGCAGCATCATCTGTTGGTTGCTCTGCAAATGGGTTATACTCTGGTGAGTCCTCCTGCTTGATCTGCTTCTTGTCATACTTCCTGCGCAAGGGTGATCTGCTTCTAGTCCTCGGCTTTGCCTTGGTCTTGCTCCTTGTATTCCCAGGGTCCTCAATCCATTGAGTTTGACAAAGTATTTGGCGCTGACAAAAATAAAGGGACCGGATAACCCCACATGATAAGTTTTACAAATTTCAAATGTATATGAACATCACACGGGAGACGGAGTAGTGAGATGAAAAGTCAAGAACGAAGTGTGAGGAGAGAAGGTATATGAGGCGGTTGTGCTAAGACGTGTAGTATAAGTGATGATGTGATGGACGAGGATGAGAATGGGGAGGGAGGAGGTGTGTGTGTGTGGTAAGATGGCGTGCGTGTGTGTGTGTGTGTGTGTCACACCCTGGTTCTAAGGGTTTCCACCTGTTTTACCTTTCCACCACCACCCAGATTTTCTATCCAAGGCAGGGGGTGCAAGCAGCCCATCCAGTCTTGCACCAACGAAGACACTGGATGTGTGCTGGTGATATCGATTTGGGATGCCAAATCGACGTACCTGCAACTAACTCTTGCTCAAGCTGTACCAATCCTCCTTGTTTGATTCCATGGTGGTTCATGATATTTCCCACAAACCTTTCCACTTTTTCACGCGCTGAATTGTACAGAGGCTCGCCGCCGCACACCTGTCGAAACTTTGTTCAACCATACCGTTCTGCGGACTTATGCGCCTTTCCGTTCCCTCACCTTACTTCCCATCGTGGCAACTGAGTGTAACTGAAAACCCAAGTTCGAAGTGTGACTCGCTCAGTCTTCCCACTCGGGTACTGGGTGTGATCCCCTTCAGTGGGGCGCCGACGCCATGCCGGAATTCACCGTTTTTCCACTTTCATAACTGATTCCACGGTTTCCATTGCCATTTTATCCCTGAATTTCCTGATTTTCGAGCCGCCGGGCTATAAACGATGGACGTCCCACCAGAATCTCTGAACACCTTCGGTATTCCCACGTCATGATATCAGGTTTGTGCATTGTGCGTTTTTCCCAACTTTTACAAATTTTAATCCGCAGCCGTTTGATCAGCTTCCACATGCTCTACACCACTCCACAGATAGCAGGAATTGCATTGCATGCCACGAGTTCACCTTACTTCACTGCAGATGCATTCAGGCTCCACACTTCACCAGTACTTCCACCTTTTCATTTCAGCTGCTGTGCCGCGCCGGCGCCATTTCTCGCAGCCTCTTGGACTGGCTTCTCTACATGCAGTACCCCTGGCCTTATCCACACTGGCCACCACCGTGCACCGCACCCTCGATACCCTCAGTCAACACTCAGCCACCGCCATGGCACCATTCTCCACCAACGGCACCTGTTCCTACCGCTTTGACCCACCCACCACAGCAGGCCATTATTCCTCACTTTCAGACCACTGCACCACAGCCACCACCTCATGCGTGGCCACATCCCATGCCAACACATTCTCCACCAGTACCAACCTTTGTGACTCCCGCACACGCCTACCCAGCACCACCTCAACCGCAGGCATTTGAGACTCTGCCCACACAACCTCTATCTCATCCACCCTCTTTTCCACATCCATTACCACATGCACTACCAGCGTCATCCGCTCCTCCAGCGACCCAGGCACCACCACCGCAACCACCGCTCCAACAGGTTCCCCTTCACTGGGACCAATCTCAAGGCGTTTGGCAGCCTTTCTCCCTCTTTCCGTCGGTGGCTCACCCATCACCGCACCAAACATCAGCCCCAACCACCACTGTCTCAGACGATCCAACTCCTCCCGCAGCCACACTTACGCCACCCGCACCTGGAGCTCCCAACGTCCCCACCTCAACCAATCCAACTCAGGGGACCTCTCCACCAGCCACCACCGTTGCAACTGCCACACCAGTCACTCACGCTACCCCACCAACAGCTACCGCTCCACCACTGCCACCACTGCTACCACCCCCCACTGAAGCATCTTCAGCACCTACTCCGGGGCCCAAGAAACAGTCCCCTGCACAACCTCTCACAGCAACATCGGCTCCCTCTACAGCCACTGCCCGCACCCATCGCGGCAGAAGCCGCAGCAGACGACGCCGTCGCCACCGCAGCCGTCGCACGCGCGACAAACACCATCGTTCTCCCGCAGCCTCCACTGCCAAAGCATCGTCGGCACGCCGTCGGCGTCGCCGTTCACCGTCGACCTCATACACCACTTCTTCCAATAGCCGCTCACGTAGCCGCTCCCATGCACCCATCACTCTCCGACCCAATCAACAGTCTACACCTCACAGCCAGCTCACGAACATGTCCCAGGCAGACTTCCCCAACATTCCAGCACTACGACGCCCCCACCCCCCTTGGAAACTACCTCCACCACATTTCTGGAGCCTTTCGGAGAAAGACAAGATAGTATGGTGGCTCGATTTTCACGCCACACAATTGGCTGCAGAAAACACACCACAACACCTCTACATCGCACAACTTCTCTCCGACATCGGCCTCACCTTCGAAGACTTGGCAGACTTCCGCCAGCTCACCCATGTGAAGTCGAATGACTCCACTAATACCTACGACACCTTTTCCTACCACTGCATCAACATTCCCAGTCTGGTCGACAAGGCCACTCGCCCCATACCACCGCCTGCCACTCGTGCCACCTCTACTACCCCGGAAACAGTTCACATCAACGCCTGCCACACAGGCCCCCAGGGCAACATCACCGCCATTTTGCAACAGGGCCGTCTCCTACCCAGCATTCTCCACTTTGATGCCAACCCGGGTTTTTTCGCCCAAGCCACACGCATTACTCACCAATCACTCCACGACAACTACGAACAG
The DNA here is from genome assembly GCA_963970005.1 of Durusdinium trenchii. Taxonomy (NCBI): domain Eukaryota; class Dinophyceae; order Suessiales; family Symbiodiniaceae; genus Durusdinium; species Durusdinium trenchii. The sequence continues at coordinate 84,742 of CAXAMN010007324.1, read as the reverse complement.
GCCCGCATCCTTCACAACACATGGAAGCTGGCAAAAAACGTCCATTCTATCATGGTCCATCTCCTTGCCTGGGGCCGTGGAACAAAATTCACCAGCGGCGGCGAAGCCCACGCCATGCAACTTTTACAACAAGGCCACGGCGCTGTTTTCCACTCCAACGCCCGCTGCTGGGTGATTCACCCCCATAACGCCATAGTCAAAGGACTGGCGTGGTCTATCAATGCAACACCTCCAGACCTTTGAGACTCCACCACATACCACCAGCCCACATTCTTCAACCTCACTGCCACGTTCCAACTTTTGAGAGAAGCCTACCTCTACGTTTCACATCAGCTACCAAATCCGGCTCCGCAAAATCTGAGCTTCGATTTTTGCCAGACCAACATGATCCAGCGGTTTCCATCGCCATGCACCAGTCTCACTTTTTCAACTGAACGCCAGTGTTTGATGCTACTTTTTGCTTTCAACCTTCATGCTTGACCGAATTCTTATGCATGATCACTTCGGTTTTCCGACATATCTCAAGTCAGCGGATCACTGCAGTATTATTTTTTGGTGACTTTTGTTTCCTGTTTGCACTTTGACAAGCAGTGGTCTTTTCACGTTCTAATACTGTCTTTACATATTCCGCAAAATTCATGCTCAATAATTCATTTTCGTAATTCGATTGCACGTTCCGCTCACATGGCCTTTCCACTCATGCAGTGCCACCACCTGCGCCGCGCCACTCGCTGCCACTCGCCACTCGCTGCTTCAGCCCGCCGTTTCAGCTGCCGGGCCCCCCATACGGCTCTTCAAGATGCAGCCACATGCTGACCAAGTTCGCCTCATTCACCGAACTACCATTGCCCTCAGTCAGCTTCATCGTATACTCCAGCAAGCGACAGACATCCTGGCCAACCTGCACAGCCTCTATCTTGTTCACACGCAGCAGGTCGACCCTCACTTTCCTCGCTCTTTTCCACCTCTCCCTCCAGCTCCCCTCACAGCAGTTCCTATCCTTTCCCCCACTTCTTCTTGCGACTCAGCACCTACTGCTCCCATCCAACACGCACCACCGCAGCCTCATCCCTCACAAGCATCCTCGACCTCCTCCTCACCACCACCGCTACCACAACCCAAGCGAAAGCGCGAGCCTCCACCACCCCTCAATGAAGATGCTGATTGGGATGCTTGGGCTTGTGATGCCGACGTTCGCCTCGTGGAACTCAAAACCGATCCTCGCCTCCGGCCGAACTGGAATTACGTTGCCCGCCGAGTAGGCTTCTCCATTGAACAGTGCAAAGCACGTTGGCAAGAACTTCACGAACCACAACACCACCAACAAGCAGTCAATAAATCCCCCTCGCCCACACCCACCTCACCAGCCAACACACCACCACCTTCTCCTCTCACATCATCTCCTTTGGCAGCAGCGCTCCCCCCACCAGCACCCTCTTCAGCTCCGGATTTCTCCTGCGCACCTACCTCACCTCCATCCACTGCACCGGCCACCGCTGCCGTGCTCGACGCTATGCCACCAACCATCAGTGAGGACAGTCATCCGGAACCAGCAATAGATGCTCTTGTCGCCCCAGCAGCAGCGGAAGAGGCACCAGCTGACATCAGCGACGACACTCCTTCAGACCCGACAGCGGCTGACATCGGTAGCTATTTTGTATAGATCCGTTTCACCCAGTTCCCCACGGCGCGCCTCCAGCAAACAACTTTTGTGCAAAGCTGAACCATTCACTACGGACCCATGCAGTTGTGATGCCGCCACATTTTTGCATTCAGCTCAATTTCCAGTCAAGTTATCATCTTGTACAGCTTTTTACCGTTTCTTGAAGTTGTTTTGTAATTTCTGAGCTTTGATCGTCGACTTGCTTCATGCCACCGCAGCCATTTTTAACTTTTCGACTGCTTGAAGTGCACCCACGACCTTTGTTCACAATGGCCTCAGCCGACCTCCGACCACCCTCTGCCTTGTGGTCACCCTCTACGGAGCAGTCTTCAGCCACCGAGACATACTTCCTGCCGGACAATCCTCCTCCGCACCTGACACCTTCACTCACACACCAACCGGAGCTTCTTCTTCTGCAAGGCCTTCTCGATTGCCTTGCCAACGTGGTCAACCAGATCCTCAACCACCCCACAATCAACAGTCCTATACCGGACAACGCCCTCTTCACCGACACCGATGCTTTCCGGCTGTACTTCCAATACCACGAGAGTGTTACTGAGTTGGCTCGAATCACCCTGCGCCTGAAACGCGCCAGCCGACTACTTCAATTCGTACCAGGCCCTCCGGGCCACCAAGGCAGCTACCGTGTCAACCCGTCAACACATTTCCCACCTGACACCACTGATTTTCTAGCTGATGAAGTCCACATTTTCCGTCCACCTCCTCCTCGACACCACCGTCCTCGACCCAATCGCCATCGTCAGCTGCCGCCTCCTGGCCCGGCAGCCAGAGACCGCTCAAGGTCCCGAGACAGCTCAGCATCCTAGCCGCCCAGTCCAACTACAGTGAGCTGCTTTGTATATACTTTTCACACTCCCACTTGCACCGCAGCTGAAACAAAGCTCGAGCGATGCTTCCTACGGTTCCTCAGGCATTTCTGGAACCTAAAATGCTCTTTAGCCATCTCTGTGGAGAGTTCCCTTCCATCACATGTCATTTTCCGCAGCCGTTTTCTGTTGTTGAGATCGCCCCCTGACACCACCTTTTGCCAACCCTCGTCGCTATGGCTGCTTCCGATTTTAGCTCCGCTCCACCTGCGACTGGTCCTATGGCAGTGGAAGGACCACACTCCACCTCCTTCGCGGGTCCACCATCGACCCCCGCAGCAGGTCACTACTTACCAGGGAATCCTCTTCCCTATCTCGCTCCGTCGGCACCTCACCAGCCCGAACTGTTGCTGCTATCTTGGATGATTGCCACACTCCATACTTTGGTTACAGATCTTCAGCATCACCCCATCCTCACCGATCCTATTCCCTACCCTTCTTCTTTCACAGACCAACAAGCCTACACTTTACAACACCTGGTTACTATCACCACTGACCTATGCCAAGGCATCCTCATTCTCCAATTTCTCCCCGGCTCACCGGGCTCGCCGGGTCACTATCGGATGGACCCAGTCGCCCGTTTCCCTCCATCCGCCACGACCAACTTTCTTTCTTCACCGATGCTGCCACCCACCCATCAACCCACAATCCTCCCACCCCAGCATCGCTTGATCACTCACCTGACACCACGCGCTCGATCTCGCTCCCGTGACAGGCCTCCTGCCACCACAACAACCACCACTACAACTACATCAGCAACCCCAGCCAACACCTTTACACCTGACCATCGGCCTTTTTCAGACATCACCAACTCCCACAGCCATCGCAGCTCCCTGCACCAATCTCTTTGGACAGCCACCTCAGCACCGTCGTCGAGTCCATCCTCAGGCACATGGCCGCTGCATTCAGGCCCGGACTACACCAGCTCTTCCCGGTAGCCCACAGTTTCACCCTCACATCGGACACTTTACAGCTCCGACGAAAAAGTCAGCCTTGCTGCAGCCATTGTCCGTCTATCATTCAATTTGATCCGGTGCTATTCGATTCTTCCGCAGCCGTTTTTGCGCGCCCCCGGCCTCCCAAGCTACTCCGCATCCACGCCATGCCCATTGACCTCGATTCCCCAGATTGGGATCCTAGTCCTTCAGCGCTTGAGGAACTCCAGAGCGATCCGTACACTTTACCTACAGTCAAATTCGAACAATCAGATTTGCCGGAAATCAAATCGGAGCCAGTCAAGGACGAGCCCGACGAATCCACCCACCACTCCTCTATCGGTGTCCAATCAGCCGCTGTCACCATTACTCAGGCCTCTCCTCCGCCTCCCAAAACACCTCCGATTCCAGCACCGTCTCCTCCCAAGCACTCCACCACCCACCGAGCACGCACGGCACGCTCCGCCACTGGAGCAACCCACAAACCGCCCCCTGCATCCCCTTCCCCCACCACCGGCTGTCAGCGTAAGCCTCATAAATCCGGGCGCCGGCCACGCGCACGTTCCCTTGCCGGAGGCCTTCGGTTGGTAACCGAAGGTTATCTATGAGGCTTACGCCTGACAGCCGGGCGCCGGCCTATTTGTCTCTCTCTCTTTGTCTCTCTCTCTCTCTCTCTCTCTCTGAGACTTGGTGGAGCTATCTGGCGCGCATCTTGGCCCTAGGTTGGGCCAAGTTGAGCCCATGTGGTCTATGTTGGGCACATCTTGGGCCCAAGTCGAGCCTATGTTGGGCCTAGGTCGGCCTATGTTAGGCCTAGGTTGGGCCTATGTTGGGCCTATGTTAGGCTTATGTTGGCATATGTTGGCCCTATGTTGAGCCATCTTGGAGGCTATGTTGGGCATATAGCCAACTTCTGTGCCCAACACCCACGAAATGTCGATTAAGCTTGTCCGCGCGGCACGCATAACCGACACCACCGGTGCCCTGTTAGGTGCAAGGCATGTCCACCGAAGGCCACGAAACACTGTAAAAAACGATGTTTTTGAACATTTTTTGAACATCCTGCGCCAGATACATATAATCTGTCGACCGGATTTAACCTGAGGTCGGGCGGAGGTATAACGGGGGTCCAACAAAAGGGTCGGCCGGCAAGGGAACGTGCGCGTGGCCGGCGCCCGGATTTATGAGGCTTACGCCTGACAGCCGGGCGCCGGCCTATTTGGGTTTGGGTATGTGCAGGGCTGGGTCCTCTCTCTCTCTCTCTCTCTGTCTCTCTCTCCCTCTCTCTCTCTCTCTCTCTCTCTCTTTGGGACTTTGGTGGAGCCTATATTGAGCCAAGTTAAGCTATCTGGTGCGCATCTTGGCCCTAGGTTGGGCCCAAGTTGCGCCTATGTTGGGCCTAGGTCGGCCTATGTTAGGCCTATGTTGGCCAAGGTTGGGCCTATGTTGGCGTATGTTGGCCCCATGTTGGGGATATGTTAGTCAACTTATGTGCCCAACACCCACGAAATGTCGATTAAGCCTGTCCGCGCGGCACGCATATCCGACACCACGGGCGCCCTTTTAGGCGAAAGTCGTAGACGCCGAAGGCCACAAAACACTGTAAAAAACAATGCTTTTGAACATCCTGCGCAAGATACATATAAATCTGTCGACCGGATTTGGGCGGGGGTCGACCGGGGGTCGGGCGGGGGTATACCGGGGTCCAACAAAAGGGTCGGCGGCAGGGGCGGCGAGCGTATATAACCTTCAGTTACCAACCGAAGGCCTCCGGCAAGGACACGGGCCCGAGGCCGGCGCCTGGATATACGCTCGCCGCCCCCTTTTGTTGGACCCCCGGTAAACCCCGTGTCGACCCCCGGTCGATCCCCGCCCGAAGCGCGTCGACAGATTTAAATGTATCTTGCGCAAGATGTTCAAAAAATGTTCAAAAACATCGTTCTTTACAGTGTTTCGTGGCCTTCGGCGGACACGACTTTCGCCTAACAGGGCGCCGGTGGTGTCGGTTATGCGTGCCGCGTGGACAAGCTTAATCGACATTTCGTGGGTGTTCGTGGGTGTTGGGCACATAAGTTGCCTAACATATCCCCAACATAGGCCCAAGATAGCCAACATATGCCCAACATAGCCTCCAAGATTGCTCAACATAGGGCCAACATAGGCCAACATGGGGCCAACATACGCCAACATGGGCCCAACCTAGGCCAACATAGGCCGACCCAGGCCCAACATAGGCTCAACTTGGGCCCAAGACGTGCTCAACATAGACCACATTGGGCTCAACTTGGCCCAACCTAGGGCCAAGATGCGCACCAGATAGCTTAACTTTGCTCAATATAGGCCCCACCAAGTCTTAAAGAGACAGAGAGAGAGAGAGAGAGAGAGAGAGAGAGAGAGAGGGAGAGAGACAGAGAGAGAGAGAGAGACAGGACCCAGCCCTGCACATACCCAAACCCAAATAGGCCCGGCTGTCAGGCGTAAGCTCATAAATATAATATCATAGATATATATATAATATATATATACACATTTTTCACCGATGGCGTCGATGTTCAAAGCAACATCCGGTTGCCAGAACTCAAGGTTCTCGTCTCCTCTGTTGTGGAAGCTAGAGGTGCCATGCAGAACTGGAGGAGTTTCTTGGAGTTTAAATGTTTGGGACACCTTTCACCCAAAAACACAGCAAATCCACCCAACCTGCCTTGGCAGTGAAAGCACGGATGAACACACTGCAGCAACTTAAAAAGTAACAAGGACAAAGCTGGAGTCAACATTTGCATGTGTTCTATCATTTCTATCGTGCTTGTACACACGCCATTTTGTTTGGAGCCCTGCGGAGGTCCAAGAACTGTTGCGCAGCGTGTTGGCGTGCCTGTGCACAAGTAATATGGAGAACTTTGACCCAGGCGCATCTCAAACGAATCCGTTTGATGTGCCCTTGAATGAGTCCTGACGACGTGCAAAGGACTGTGCCTGCTGAGTCTCGGTATGGCAGCCGGCGGATGAGTTTAGGAGACTGCCCTTGTGAAGTCACTGCTCACGCTGCTTCTCAAGGACGGCAGCATCTTGATTGCATCTGCAGTATGGTTGTAAGATGCCGCCAAAGCAATGAAAGAAGATATGCGTTGGTTTGTGAGCCGAACTGAAATATTTCCACTGTTTTTGACACACTGACCCTCATTTCATGGAGAGGGTTGCCGCCGACAATTTGAAATCGCAATCTTCTGTCACACTTGACCTTCATTTCGTGCGAGAGGAATGCCGCGAACCGTTTGAAACCAAGCCTTTGAAAAGAACATAAGTAGCAAAAGGAGAGGGAGAGGGAGAGAGAAAGAGAGGGAGAGAGAAAGAGAGAGAGAGAGAGACAAAGAGCGAGAGGGAGCGAGAGAGAGAGAGAGAGAGAGACAGAAAACAATATTACAAAATAAATATAGAAAGAAAGAACGACAGAAAGAGAGAAAAAATCAGAAAAGAACGAACGAACAAAAAAAGGGAAACCAAATAACATAAATAAAGCACACATACGCACGTACGTTCGTTCGTTAGTTAGTTATATATTAGTTAGTTAGTTCGTTAGTTAGTTAGTTAGTTAGTTCGTTAGCTAGTTAGTTAGCTAGTTAGTTAGTTAGTTAAGTTAGTTAAGTTAGTTAGTTAAGAGCAAAGAGTTAAGAGAGAGAGAGAGATGTGCAGATGTGAACACGTGTGTATCTGGATATGTGAAGGTGTCAGTTGTGATGATATGTAACGCACCTGTTTTTTGGATGAACGCTTCGCTCAGGCACCTCACAAACAAGCCCTCAACCAAGCCCAAAAGACACCCCAAAAAACTCCATCCATCTCCATCCCTAAAAACACCGTAAAGTTCTAAAGGAACTCAAGCCCTAAGCCGAGCCAAGCCAAAAGAAACCCTAAAGCCCTGAAGAAGTGAATCTTGAAGCAAATCCCAAACAAACCCTAGAGAAGCACAGCCAAAAAAATGAAGAAGTGAAGCCCTGGACAAATGCCAAAAAGAAATCCAAAAATCGTGAAGGCCACAACCAAGGCCAAAGAAACCCTAAACAAGTGAAGCCAGAAACCAAGCCCACAGGCACCGCAATGCCCAGCCCAAAGGCGCCCTAAAGAACGAAAGCCCTAAAGCAAGCACAAAGAAAGCCCAAAGAAGTGAAGCTCTAAACAAAGCCCCAAAGAGAATCAACTCATGGGATTTGTCCAAGGAAAACAAAAGTGTCACCTTCATCTAGGTCGAAACATGAATCCTCTGAACCTCCCCAATCCGTCCGGGATGTTTGCACTTCAAGAATCCCCGACATAAAGTCATAATAAAACACTCGGACTTCCTTGGGCCTGTCACGCGAACTTATGCAAACTTACTACAAACATGCCTTCATCGTTGGTACCCCAAAGCAGCTTTACTCACCGCCAATGTACAAGGATTTCCTTTCACCTACCATGAAAAGTGATCTCCTGCCCCTCCTCGTATTCATTTCTTTGTCTTGTTCTTTCTATCGTTTCGTTGCGAACCTGGTTTCCAGGTTTCCTAACTCTCGCAATAAGGTTTCTTGACACGGACGCTGGGGTTTCCAGACTCCGTCTTCTCCCCTTCTGCTTCTCTTGTTTGCACTTTGAAGCTAGGATTATGGAAGGGTGTGGCAATGACCACTTTCAGCAAATGTGTGGGGGTGCACTTTGTTTATACTGCGTTTTTTGCTGTTTATGAACCGACGGAAAGACAGGCGTCTCGGCTCCCAGCTGTTCGCCTCACGGGTCGCGGGGCCCCGGGGGTGTGCGGTCACTCGCGAGAGTGACGTGCACCGTCCACAAAGGCCCTGTGCTTTCACAGGGCCACCCTTCGGTTCTTGGCACTGGATTGCACAGGGTTCTCCATGGCTTCTGGACTGCAGTCGGATCTTCTTGAAGAGCCGTGGAGGACTCGTCTGCGAAGCGTCTTCACGGGCCTGACTTGTCCGAAGAGTTGTTGGGATCATGTGGATATCATGGCGGGGACTTTCAATGGCTGTCAAGGTGATGTTCTTTCGGTTCGCTGGGCTTCATTCTCTCCGGGTGAAGGGTTTGACTTTTCGGTTGATGGTATCCCGGGCTCTTTGGAGATTCCTGGCTTTGAACACAGGTTCTCTGACCTCCGACATGGTGATTTCTTCACTTGTGCAGGTTCCCTTGCCTCTAGTCGGCCCAATGCCTGGGTGGGAAAGAGAGATACGGTTGTGATGAGACGAACCGAGATTGATCGAGAGGAACCTTGGGAGTTCATTCATTTGTTCTCTGGATCGTTCGGAGGGTGGGCACAAGCAGCCAGTACCTTGTCCTGGTTGATCACGGATGCACGAGTGGGACCGCAATTGCACGTCGATGCAGACATCGAGGTTGTCCAGATTCTTGCGCATAAGTTTCGATCTTCGCCTGTGCAAGCTCCGGTTTTGCCACGCATGATTTTCGATGTCAGGTTGAACACGCCGGTTCATGGTCTTGTCCGGGATCTGTCGATCCTCCATGTCTGTGTCCCACACGCCAACCTGTTCCTCACTGCTTCCCCACCATGCACCTCATGGTCGAGAGGGGGTCGTGCTGCAGGGTTAAATTGTGAAGCAGGGTGGAGTTTTGTAGAAAGCATTAGGTTCGCGTTTGTTAGTCAAGCCGTGTTGATTGGTTTCGAGTGCGTTGATGAGATCACCAAACATCCTCACTTTCCCTTCCTTCTCAAACTGCTTGAGATGTGTGGTTATCAGTGCATTTCGCATGCTCCGACGCCGCTGCATTTGATTGCACACTGCATGAGATCTAGATGGTTGGCCCTGTTTGTCAGGAGGGATGTCACTGTTCGCCCTGCCTGCATTGCGTTTGAGGTTGCCACTTCACGCATTGAACCTTGGCATTCACAGATGTACAATTTTCCCCTCCCCAGGAGCATCAGAGACCAGCTTGATCTCTCAGCCTCTGAGATGGTGATTTATGGGGATGCTCTTCTTTTGCCTCCTGTGAAGAGACTTGTGGTTGGGTCAAACGCTACCCCTACTCAGGTTCTTGAGTCAAGACTTGCATCCATGAGTAAACCATTGCCGACACTCTGCGCATCTTATGGGTCACAACATTTGCTCAACCGCACACACTTGGCCAACAAAGGCATTTTTGCCACACTCTTTCGATCCGATGCTGGTTTTTCGTACATCAGTCCTGTGTTGTATGCTGCGTTGTTAGGGGCTGTCGAAGCCACGACTTTTTCGGCCAAGATTTCTATTGCTTTTCGACAAATTGGGAATGCCATCGCGGTACCACATGCCTTGGCTGTGATCCTTTCTGGGTTGTCCATTACCTGTTTCCCTGAAATTGATGTTCATTCTTTAGTTCTCACTGCTTGGGATAGAAGAATCACTTCGTACTCGGGGGTACTGTTTGTCGATGCTCGGTTCGTCACACTCGCACGTGTGTCCACTGTCGCTACTCAGGTGCAGCTCGAACAACCAGATTTTCCTGAGATCTGCCAGAGCCTAACCATGGTCTGCTCGCCACGAGCCAGTGACATTTCGTGCTCCATTCAGGTCCCGGTGTCTTGGACTTTGAACCAAGTCCTGCAGTGTTTTACTTGGAACAATCAGCCGTGTCAGCATCTTGCTTTTCACATTGAGGGTGCAACCATCAATCACCTTTTCGATGTTCAGCAGTCGTGCACACTGTCCACCGTCTGGCAAATCATGCTACACGGACATCCAGTGTTTGACATTAGGTTTGAGGCCCAACAGAGTGTGAGTGATTTTGATGCAACACCTGACATGCCATCTAAGGAACCGGTCGCTATCAGCCCGACCATGCCCTTTGAAGTTGAGGCAGGTGACCACCCAGCCGAATGGACATTTTCCCTGCATGAGATTGATTTCGATGATCCTACACCTGACTTCCGGTTTCTTCTCCAGCTCCTTGAAAGGGCTGCTGGGAATGTACAGCAAGCGAGTGGTCATGTACACCTCACATTTGGGAGCCAGAACCTCTCGGCTGCAGTACCGTGTTCTTCGCATGACTTGGCCATTCAAAGCCTGATTCGGAGCGTAGTCGAGCACCTTCGATCTCAGTGTGACTTCGATTTCCATGTGTGGATGCGGCCCACTTCGGTGATCCTGGGTTGTCACACGATCGTAGTCGTTGGACTTCTGCCCCCAGGCCAAGTGATCGTGTTGGTTCGGCTGAGCCCTGATGGATTTCCTTGTGGTGCATTCTTTCCTCACCAATGCATGCCATCATCCATCTTTCGTGTGCACTCCATGGAGCTATGCATTCATTCCATCAACGGTGCCTTGGATTTGCCGCCTTCCATTGCTCTGTCGAATGGAGACTCAGTGCTTCTCCAACCTGCTCAGGTCCAGCCGATCTATGCTGGAGGACATCATGGGTCAACCCCGTGCACTTTGCCAGCAAATGCCACGTTGTTGCAGAGAGCGGAGTTTGCTTCTAACTCTGGTGGTTGGCTTGCGAGTGATGAATTGAATTTCCTGGTTTCCCGCATTGCCACGGCCTGCCCTGAATACGCCGCATTCCTGCCGTTCGCTGTTTGGGATTTCCACACTGCGTCACTTGCTGACCACTCGTCTGAGCTCTTGTTCATGAACAATACGTTGGCCATCTTGCCGGTCATGTCCTCTGCGCATTGGTGCGCCATTGAAGTCCTTCGTGATGGTCACCGTGTCCATGCTACCTTCGTTGGATTTCCTCGTCCGCTCGTCGACCGAGCAGTGCATTCCCTCGCCAGGATCATGGACTTGACTCCTCAAATGATCGAAACCAGCGTTGTGACCTTTGATGACTCTGATCATTTTTGCGGCTGGCGTCTCATCCAGAGATGGATCCTTGCGGCTGGGCTCATCGATGTCATTCCGCCGCTTCGTGACAATTGGGATCAATTGGCCATCTCAACAAGACAATTGCTTGAGGACGTCCTGACCGACTCTGTTGAGGAGTGGATTTCTAGTGGAATTCCGCACGAGCAATGGTTTCTTGCCATGAAGCTGCGACGTTACTTCTTTGCGGACCTTGCCACGAATGCTCTTCCACATACAAATCTCACCTCTCCGGTGATGTCTGTCCACTTCACTGATGTCGCCCCTTTGCCGCATCAGCAGACTCCACCCTTCCAGATGATCCACCCTGATGTGCCTGACGCCTATCTCCTCCAGAGGCTTCGACACTTTGCGTCCTTCCCCGGATGGTTGGGCTCTGATGAACTGGATGTCTTGTTGGATTTCTTGCGTGCTCATGATCCGAGTCACTGCTACATGCCTCCTGCTCGGTACAATCCTGACCGCAACACGCTTGACTTCTTCAATGACAAGCATTGTGACTTCCGCAACTTCACCACAACCACCTGGCTTGCTCTGCATAATGGTTGCTGGTTTCAGATCGATGGTCATATGTACACACCTGGCCGATGGGTCTTTTTCTACTCGGCTCCGCCTGGGCTCGGCAATATCCCGTACTTGATCACTGCTCATTTGATGTGCTTGCTTGGCGCTCATGGCATCTCTGCCCAGACAGTCATCATTCCTTCCAGGCCTGATCCTACTCTCTGTGGTTGGACTTTGATCTATGCACTGTTTGAGCGTGCTGGTGTTGCCGTACCTCCCCTTGCACATGCTGTCCAGCTTACGTTGAATGCTTCCAGACATCGAGTGGTGCTCTTCAACAGCCTCAATCAGGCTCAAGCCACATGGGCGCGGTCGACGAATCATCATCATCTTGTCGACTTTGCTTCGACATGTCGTGTCAATTTTCTCTTTCGACTGTTGCAAGGGCCTGGCCCAGCTTTCTATGATGCTGGAGGAGGAGAACATGACCAACCCAGCCAACCAGCCCAAGCTTCCACGGCACCAGGGCCTCCGTCCAAAAAGGAGGACCCATGGAAGCATTATGACCCATGGATGAAATCCGATCCAAAGCCCAAGCAACAGCGGCGTCTTTTTTCTACCAAGTGGGAGGATCTGACCCTTCCCAAAGATCATCCCATTCAAGATAAGAAAGATGCCTCCATCCCGCAGATACATAGGCTGCAAGCTGCCGCTGTCAAGCATCCTCATCACAAAACCAATGCTGCAGGAATATGCCAAGATCCCAGCGACTCAGACTTTTGTTCTGGTCCTCCCGGCCAACGACAAAAATCCTTTTGTTGACATGGGCTTCAAGCCTTTGGGACCCTATGAAGTTGTGCTCAACGACCAACAGCTGCAAACTGCGTACAAGCGATTGGTGGTTCTCATTGCGGTTGCAGGGACGGTTCAATACAAACTGCCGGCTGCAAAGATTACGTTCACTGCAGCGGAGGTGTCAGAGGTTGTGTTGGACGCTGATTCCAGACTCATGAGCCCTGGCCACTTTGAGCAGATCCGGGCACACCAATTGGAAGCTTTTCGTCGCCTTCTCTTGGACATATATCCTGATGCTAAGGACCGAGTGCAGTTCTATGCCTTTCGAGCTGGATCTTCCAATGGTTCCTCAAAGCAAGATGGTACTTTTCAATGCATTGTGAAGCTGCCTCAATCGATTCGTCGAGACATTCTCAGTTTGAGTGGGACTCAAGGCTTGTTGATTCGTGACTACATCAACCGCAATGCGATGCCTTCGGACCTTACGGTCCTGCCGAAGTTCTGGACGCCTTCCGGCCAATCACTACATGATATGATCATCATTACAAAGGCCAACAAAGGCTTCGGAGGGGTCTGTTCCACAAAGCGTGGGTTGGCTGCAAGAGCTTGGACTGATCATGTCGCTGAGCTTCGCAAGGCTGTTATGGCAGGTGACAATCGCATTACGATGGAATACATTGCGGTGGTACCTCGAGTTACGCTGCAATCGACGGGGTGGCCCCCTGCCTCCGAACCGAAGGACATCATCTCCGCTACCAAGAAAGCGACAGGCCTTGCCCCAATCCCATCGAAGGCGTTTCGCCTGAATGGGGTCTTTGGCTGGACTTTATCGTTCGAAAAGAAGCCCAGCATCATGACCTTTACAATTGAGATCAACGGCAGACCTCATGAGGTCCTTTTGGTCGAAGATGCTCCGTATGTTACTGCTCGCACTTCGCCCAAGAATCCGCCCAAGAAGAGGGATGGAAAGACACAGCCGGTTGCTTCTCCAACACAGGCAGTGACCGAACGCTTTCCGGCTACCATTGCTCCATCCTCTGAGGCATTTGAGGATTGACCGCCTTGAAGAGAAATTCCAGTCCATGGAGGTCCGCCAGGACCGAATTGAAAAGAAAATGGATTCTCGCTTTGAGGACATCAGTTCATCTTTGCGGCAACTCTTGCAAGCAGCCCAAGTACCTCGTGAGCGTGAACACAGTGGGGACACACCGCCCCCCAAAGTTGCGAGGGGGTCCGCTCCCTATTGACTGCATGCTGCAGGGCCTGTGCGCCCCTTGGCTTCGTTGGATTTACTGCTCTGTCTGTGCTCTGCGTTGTCCGTCTTGGCTCGGCCCTTCCAGGCCTGTTCCTTGTCTCTTGTCATCCATTTCGAAGCTCAGGCTCTGCTGCTTTCTCTCTCGTGGCTTTTTCTTCTCTCAGCTCCATGTCCTTCCTGGACTCATGGATTTCGTATGTTCTTTGCATTTCTGATGCTGTCCAATGCATCTGCAGCCGGGCGTTTTGCCAATTGTGCACATAGATATCGCCTCTGCTTAGCATGCTTGGATTTTGACAGTGTCATTCGATGCTGCTGCTCAACGCTCTCCATTATTTTCTTTATCTATATTTGTGAGCTTGATTACTTGTGTTTTTCGTGGATCAATTTCTGTTGCTCATTTCATTTGAGTGTTTGCCGGCAGTATCGCAATTCGCTCAATCAGAGACCACACGATTTCGCTCGCTGCAACGACTTTGCAGAACGAGCTGGGGTGCGAAAATTTCAGCGGTCCTGTGAAGAGCGGGAAGGGGTTGAGGGGTCATCCCCTCTTTCGTCACACCTTTTCAGTTCTTGTTCATTTGTCTTAGTTCGTTTCTGGGGTCTTCCATGCCATTACCTTCTCGGGGGTTGGTTTCAGGTGTTTGCATTTTGCCTCTGGGTACCAACTCATGGATGGCCACGAGCTTTCGATGCTTCGCTTGCTTTTCCCGGAGAAGGTCCACGACATCCCTTTTCTAAGAATTGGTCCATTTCCACCATGAACATTGGCAGTCTCAAGACATCTAAACTCTGGAAAGCGTCAGACACCGATGTTACTTGTCTTCAAGAAACTCGTATCGGGAAAAATAATATTCGGCGCGCTACACAGGATGTCAAAGCCTTAAACAGGACTCTCTTTTGTGGGGACCTTTTGGCAGGCATTATTCGATCGGACGGGGCACAAACCACAATGCACGGTGGTACGGCGATCATCGCTTCGGATGTGTACACCAAGCCCTTCAAACCGGATGAAGATGTTTCTGGAATTTATGAGAAAGTGTTCGCAACCAAACGTGCCAACGCGTGTTGGGTGCAAGTAACTGCTAGTATTAAGGTTCTCATCTTCTCAATTTATGCCCGCTCTGGCGCCTCTGCCAGTCAGGAAATTCTTGAGGAAAACGAAATCCTTTTCCACAATATCTTCCAAGTGGTTTCCCAATTTGGTAACGTTCCAGTCATCCTAGCTGGCGATTTCCAAACAGATCCGTTATCTTACCCAAGTGTGGCAAACGCCATCCTGGCATGACCCACTTCTCTCAGTTGATGGTGATGGTAGACCATTCCGACCGATCACGTATTCCAAGGATAGTACTTTTTCAGGAGCCTCCGATGGCTGTTCATCAATTGATGCAATAGTCTTGAACTCCATTGCTTTCAACGCGCTTCGCGACATCTATGTTTTGGAAGTTTTTCAAGTTCAGCATCGACCCATCAAAGCCATCTTCGCTTGGGAATCCTTAGTCCTTGAAGGAGACATTCATCAGAAAACAGCCCCCCTTGATACCTCTTCGATCCCTCTCAGAGGTCATCCAGGGTCCGATCGTGTCGAGTCGCTCTCCCAGCAGTTGTGGGAACAACAGTTCCAATCCCTTGTTCAAGACGCACCTGACTTTGAAAGTGCATGGGCCAATTTGAACAAGTTTTGCCTTTCTGCCCTCATTCAAGCTGGGGCAACATGGGGCCATGGACCTCGCGAAAGGGGAACACTTCCTCGTTTTGCCAAGAAGAAATTCTGCCCTGGCCAAACGCAGGAAGGATCTGCCAATTCGAGAAAAAGCACGATGCTTTACAAAACCCTCAGTAGGCTTAATGAACTTCTTACAAGAGCTCAGAGGCACCATGCCACCCAAGCTGATCGCCTTATTTTCGTTCAAACAGCCAAGAGGTGTCACCGTGCACTCACTGAACTCGATTGTCCTTGCCACTGGCATACACCGGCAAATCCCTCGCTGGTCCAAATTAATGACACTATTCAATGGGTTGATCAGGAAATAGTTGCTTGGGAGTCTTTCACCAAAAAACGTCGCCTTGAAGCATGGCGGATCAAGCTCAAAGAGTCAGCTAAGTCTACTAAGAAGTTCATCTTCCACCACTTACGCAATAAGACTATCACTGAGCCCACCAATTTGGTTTGTGACCCTCAAGGTAACACTATTTTCAGTCTCTGTGATGCCATCTCCGCGATTAACAACACGTGGGATGAAATCTATAGTGCTAATGTCCTCCACCAAGACCCACTCCAGATGCTTCAGGTCATTTGGCCTTACATGGATTACGATGTCCAACCCTGGCATTTACCTCCTTTAACAGGTCACGACCTTTACATCACTATCCAAGCTCGCAACCCGCTTGCGGCGCCTGGGTTAGATGGTTGGCGCACTACCGACCTTCAGTCCCTGCCCATTGTGTGCTGTGATGCTGTGGCCAGCTTCTTCAATGCATTGGAAGATGATTGCCACGGAGACTTGCCACAAGTTTTGGTTCGAGCCAAACAAGTTATCCTTAATAAGCCAGGACCCTCCCTCCCGCTTAATAAGAGACTTATCACAGTGCTCTCACCATTGCTTCTTGCATATACCGGAACTCGATTCCGGCAGCTCAAAGAATGGCAACAAAATATACTTCCCAAACAACTGTATGGGGGTATTCCTGGCCGACATATGACTGACATTCCGCTTGAGATTCGGACACAGATCGACCAAGCGCACGTTGAAGGGGATAGTCTGGTTGGTATTAAGCTTGACCAATCCAAGTGCTTTGACCGCATTTTGCCGTCGTTCGCAGGTGCTCTTTTCCTCGCATTCGGACTTCCAAAAGGTATCGTGAGCATTTTCTTGAAGATCTACCAAGGCCTCAAAAAACACCTCTCGTATCGAGGATGGGTTTCTAGTGAACCCATCACATGTGCTAACGGAGTCGCTCAGGGCTGTAGCTTTTCACTCCTTGCCATCAACACCTATATGGCTGTGTGGGTTCGCTTTGTTGGTCTCATTCCTCATGTTACTTGCAGGGTTTTTATTGATGATGCTTACCTTTGGGTTCGAATCGACCATGTTCACCACCTCCAACAAGCTTTTGCTGTCACAGAAATTTGGAATGATCTTATCGGTCAAAAACTGAATCCTTCTAAGAGCACCCTTTGGGCCACTAGTGTCAAATCACGAGCTTCTGCTAGGACTCTTTTCCCATTGATTCCGGTTGCCCTTGAATTTGATGCACTAGGCACCAAAATCTATACATCCCATCGTGATGCTTACATGTTTGCACCAGAGCGCGTTGCGCGCATTCGTACAGACATCAAAAACATTGGGGCTTTGCCCTTACCACGAAGTGTGAAAACCAGCTTGATTGCGGCTAAGGTGGTTCCACAATTTACATACGCCGCGGAAGTTTCGGACATTCCAAAGAAGGTTCTTAGTGATATCCAGACCGACATCGCTACGGTGCTTTGGCATAACAGACCACACTGGAGGTCCAAGATGCTAGTCTTCTGTTTCTTTTCGCAGCCTTGCTTTGTTGAGCCGAAGACTGCACGGGCCTATACTGCTGTGTTAAATTTCTGGAGGTACATTCACTCCCATCCAGAAATCATTACAACATTGCAGAATATCTTTGAAGCATCTATCGCTTTGAAGCAATCTCTTGTGTGTCATGTTTCCAAAGCTTTGGAGCATTTTCACCTTCGTCTCTTTCCGGATTTGTCTGTTGGCATCGGAAATCAAAGGTTTGAGATCTTGGACGTCACACCTCGGGACTTGCGGGGCTTTCTCCATGTGATGGGGAGACAGGCGTGCTATGAAGCTTCAGGAGCAAAAGCTCGCAAGGATGTCTCCAAGCCGAGTGGCCTCCTTGACTTTAACCTTTCCACCGCCTTTTATCGGTGTTATTCACCCCCAACAGATTGTGTTCGTTCACTTGTGCCGCACTTTGAATCCCAAATTGTTGGGTGTACAATTACCAACGGCCGTCGAGCTGCAGTCGGATTCACCGACGATCCTACCTGCCGTTTTTGCCTCTGTGAAAAAGAATCCCTCAGACACATTGTTTACGATTGTCCCTCCGCCCCCATTGACATTCGCACCGCTCCCAAACATGATTTTGGGACCAACTTTGTCAATTTTGGGATTTTCGATCATCCGGTTGCTTTGTGTAATTTTAGACTTGAATGGCAACCATGGAAACCTGATGCCCTTCTTGATTTTCAGCCGGACATGCCAAGACGCACATTGTGGACTGACGGGTCAGTTTTCTTTCCACAGAATTTCTGGGTAACAACTGGAGCTTATGCCATTGTTGATGAAAGTTTTACCTGTGTCCGCGTTGAAAGGGTAAACCATGTTGCTTTGAACTCATACGCGACTGAACTTTACGCGGTGTTACAGGCAATTGCCATCAGCCAAGGACCAACTCAGATTGTTTCGGATTGCAAAACCGTTGTTTCCCTCTTCAGTGCAATGATTTCCGCCAATGCCTGTGACCCTACATGGAGTCACTTACAATGGTGGCGGGACATTTTTCGGATTTGGCAGATGCGACGATGTCAGACTTCTGAACCCATTCAACTGAGGTGGATTCGTGCCCATTCATGTGACGACATACCACTTCATGCCGTTACGCCTGAGGTTGCCAAACAGCTGGGAATGACTGTCCAAGATGTAGTTGCAAACAGAGTTGCTGACGATGCTGCCAAGAAGTGTGCACTGTCACATGTTCCTGTTGACCCGCAGCTCTTTCAATCCATTACTCATGAGGTGTTTGTTAGACAGGCACTTCTTTCCCGCCTCAACCAGCAGATTGGTGATGACGTCCCACTGCGTGACCATTTTGAGCGGAAAGACGAGCTTATTTGTGAGGATCCATTGAAAGATATGCAGACTCGATTCCCAAACTGGCTGTGGAACCTGCAGGTTGACCAGTTTCCTTGGACACCCACTTTCACTGAGCAGAGTCACCAGGCCCTGATGACCAAGCTGCCCCCTTCTGAGGCAACTTCGTTTTCTGATTTTTTCTCTTCCCTTCGATGGCAGGTCGGGGATAACCTGTCCACTGGGTATGTTGAAATCGCGTTTTTATTTCAGCGCCGACGATTTACTCTTGAATCCATCCACCTCGAGAGTTCCACTTTTGTTGACTTGCTGAAGAAGATACGGAAAGCATGTACGACTCTGTTTTCTTGTACAGGCCAAAAAGTGCTCCCTGGCGTTCATCACGCCACATGGGCACACAAATGTGGCCAAGCCATTCCAAAGGGATCCATTCTTGGGGCCCGTCCTTTTCTTGAGAATCAAGAACTTTTGCAGTTTGCTTGTATCCTCCGTGAAGGACGGGGACAAAGCCTTAAAGGCTGGGCATTTGATCTCTCGCTTTGTTCCGAGGCTCTCGGTTGAATCGTGTCTTTGTTTGGTGTGACTTAATTCGTTTCGTGCAACCTCTACCGTGGAACCTGTGAGTTTCCGGTATGATCACAACACGTGATCGGATTGGCAAGAACCGACGGAAAGACAGAATTGCGCTTCCATTCTATCCAGCAGTTAGAATGAGTCACAATAGTGTCCAAGGGCTCCAAGTTGGTCTTCGTTTGCGCCGCCCAAGTCCGCATTCCAACTTTCTGTCCACTCGTGTATGTATATACAGATACATATCCCTTCCCTGCTGTATACAGAGACCAGCCATTTGGGCATGCGGACAATCTGCCGAAGATTCACAAGTACAGGAGCGTTTGCCCTGACATTCCCGTCCCAATGACTCCAAAGCTACCCACAAGCTGGTCAGCATGCATGGTGAGGGCGCGCATGTTTTCTCAAGGCATACGAGGCAAGACCCACATGCATCTGGCCTTTTCAGCAAAGGACCAAAAGAATCGCCGGTAAAACGGGTGAAATTGTTTCTATCTGCTTCTTCTATCGTGCTCCATGCCTGCAGGTTGTCCACAAAATTGTCTGTGTACATAATGCCTGCGCAAGAGACCTTAGGCTTGGGCTGGCTGAAATGCAAGGCTTCTACCTCTGCATCCTCAAGGCCGGGCCATGAAGCCAACGATCATGAGCAAAACCATGCAGAGATTCCAGCGCATACCTGTGCTGATCGCCGATGGACTCACTTAAGCGCATGTCTGGCTTGCAGGCGAGGTGCTGCCTGTGAGCAAGAACAGGCCAACCAGCCCAGG
Source organism: Durusdinium trenchii (assembly GCA_963970005.1). Lineage (NCBI taxonomy): Eukaryota > Dinophyceae > Suessiales > Symbiodiniaceae > Durusdinium > Durusdinium trenchii. Next base: position 64,651 of record CAXAMN010007324.1, on the reverse strand, counting down.
GCACAAAGCCACAAACCTGGCAGCAACAACAACAACAACCAACTTCCCATCTCCAAACTTCCCGAACTTTACCAGACCCTTAGCCAAAACACTTGCTCAATACTTCACGCAATATGCATGGACTCTGGCTGATTCAGCCGTTTCTGCCCTTGCTGTGAGCTGACTTTGGACAAATAAGGTGTCGGTGCTGGTGGTTGTGTTTCGAAGAATCTGGCATGCCTTGTTCTTGATATGTTTCAAAGCTTGCGCATGGTGCCTGTTAAGCCTGGTAACTGTACTATGGGCGCTTAAAGGCGCAACATCATATGATTTCACCGCTTGCACGCATAAATCCTCCTTGTACGCGGCATACTTGTATGCGCAACATATATGCTGAAACTAACATTGTTTTTTTGAAGCGTGAGTCTGATCAAAAGCTGGTTGAGAACGCGGGGGCCGCCAAGTATTACCGTGTTGTGTTTCGAATGGTCTGGCCCTGCATTCCTTGCTGTAATTGAAGGTTTGCGCGCTATGCTTGTGAAACCTAGGAACTGCACACGGTGCGCAATATTTCGTAGCCTTGTATGTACATAATGTGGAGCTCTGATTAATCAACGCCCCCAGAATAATGTCAGCACATTCCCTGCACTGATCAATTAAGGACACAAGAATAGTGTCTTTTTCTTGACTCCCTTCGTTTTTTATTGCAAATGCCTTCAATCTTGGTGCCAGAGTAGCCCCAGAGGAAGCTAAGTAAGGATTCTTTAATTATTCATCAATTGATTGGTTTTCTATCATTTTATTCTAGGGTCTCCAATTGTTGGGGGGGGCAGGGCGGGGCTTTGAGGGGTAAGTTCCCCAAAGTGGCAGTAGAGTATACTGGGCCTGATCGAATACACCAAGTAAGACCCTCTCACGATGCAAGTGTGCGAGCGACGACAAGCACACCTTTCTATGGCACGGAGTGCAGTATTGGGCTTCAAAGTCTTGAGCCAAATGAATTAAGCGGCAGCTGACTGAAAAGAAATATATACAAACTAACTACGGACAACAGGCGCTACACACGTATAGGGTAGACACGCCTAGGGGAGCCTAGGACCCTACAAAATACAAACAGACACAAAGTTTCTTCGCGTCGTAGCTTACGGCTGCAAAACTACAAAAGGGGGCAAAATGCGCAAATGAATTACTACAGTTCTGGCATCGCAGAACTTGGCCGTAGATGCCATTCTGGCTCTTAAGTCTATGACGTCAGACAATCTAAAAAGGACTCTCAAAATGTGAATCTATACAAATCTACGAAGGGCAAAATCATCTTGCTGTGAACTTTCCGTAATGCCGGAATTTCAAGGCTGTTAGAAATCTTCAATGTTTATTCGAGTACAAAAGCTGTAAGGAGTTTTCAAAATCTATTTAGATCTAATCTATTGCAACTCATGAAGCGCAATTGCCGGAATGTCGACAATTCTTGGGCGTCATTTACCATCTTCTATACCCTCTGTATCCAGTGTCCCAGCCGGATTGCCACAGGAAGAGGCAGCGGATTGCCACCAATCTTGCCTTTCTTGCCTTCTCCACTGGGACCGTTCTTTGTCCTTCTGTCTTCGATACTGTGCAGATGCTTCACCTCGGACTCGAACGCTGGATCTTGAGGCCAATGAAAAGTTACATTGAAACGGGTGGTGAAATGCCTCGTCGCTGCTCTTTAAGCAGAAATCTAAATGATTTAAACGTTTCAGGTATTCATTGACCTTTATGAGGGTTTCTTTCTGACGCGGAGGTCCGGTGTATCCAACACGGCCTCGGTCTTCCGGAATGTCGGATGACCGCTTCACTAGCGTGCGCATATCCTTGCCATAATTCAGCACAATCTGCCTAAGGCAGTCCACGTCGGCATCCTGTCCTTCTAGTGCTGCAAGCTGCTCTGTGGCAAGCGTGGAGACCTCCCAGTTGTAGGTAATGCGGTGGTGAGGTTCGCGCAGCTTATTAGCAGATACTATATAGGATCTGATCTGAAAGGCTTAGGACGGAGCCTGTCGCCTGATCGGTGCTTAAGCTGCCTATTGGTTGGGTGTGCTTGGGAGTAGGAGGACTTAAAAGTGGTTTGTAACTTACTTGCAAATTCAATATGTTGCTCAGAACCTGTCTAACTAGACTAGAAGTAGTGTAACTTCTGACGACTTCTGCAGAAAGTTACAAGTTACTTAGGAATTTATTCCAATATATTTCCCCTAACTTAATGGAAGTTATTTTGAACTTATTTTTTCACAAAAAGCTCGTTGGTTTTCTGTTTGGTTGATAAGCAAAAGTTGCGCCGCTGAACCAGCCTCCTCAGTTCATATCTTTTTTGGCTTGCCATTTTCATTGCGGTTTTCACCGTTTCAGGAGTCCATCGAAGGACGGGGGAATCTTTGGCGTCATTCTGACACCTGGTGCTGGCTGTGTTTCATAAGTCCGGAATGTCGAACCTGAGGATCTGGGCTGCTGGGAACGATACCTCGAACCTTGTGCAGCATATGCTTCCTGCGGTCCCGACTCTTCCTGGTGACTATATTCTGATTCGTTGTCCGTATCCATGTTAAAGATCTGGACCATGGTCACTACTCTTCAGACAGGTGGGCTACTTGGTTGTCTCCTGTCCGGAATATCGGACAAAGACAAAGCTGCACGAAGCAAATTTGACCGTGGCGAAGCAGGAGACACAAGCTCCGTTCCCCAAAGTGGCAGTAGAGTATACTGGACCTGATCGAATACACCAAGTAAGACCCTCTCACGATGCAAGTGTGCGAGCGACGACGAGCACACTTTTCTATGGCACGGAGTGCAGTATTGGGCTTCAAAGTCTTGAGCCAAATGAATTAAGCGGCAGCTGACTGAAGAGATATATACAAACTAACTACGGACAACACGCGCTACACGCGTATAGCGTAGACACGCCTAGGGGAGCCTATAGGACCCTACAAAATACAGGGGGAGGGGGGGTTAAACAAGAGTCCAGATTTTGTGCATTTGCAGCATCCTGTTGTACTGTTTGAGCGTAAATTAGCTATACGCATATACTTGTACAATCTTGCACATGCAACATTGCGCTGTCCTTTTTTCATCAGGGCAATACATATGCTTGAACAACATCCTATATTCTGCGCGCTTCGAACTGTTTCCCCACTCTAGTTACTACTAGTTTAGTTGCAATTTTGCAACACATTTGTCACTTTGAGGCTGATCTGCCCCTCGTTAGATTCTTCTGGCATTGCTCCTCTGTGCCTTTGTTGCGCTCAACCCTTCTGTTCAAGGCTTCTTTCAGCCTCAAAGTAGTCCTAAGCAACTCTCATGTAGAGTCATGTGAACACCTTCGCCAGCGCACTACGACCTCAACACACATGCAATTGGAAGCAACCTTAAAGTTTCATTCAAAGTGAGATTGCGAAAGTGTGACAAGCGGACGTGTGATAAGATGTAATGTAGAGTTGAGATGCTGATGAATACTTGAAGCCTGTGCATTCATCATTTGACAACTCACCTGCTCTATATATACCTGAGAAAGAAGAGGACGAAAGCCAGCGAGAGGCCAATATGGTAGTGCAAGACTGGGAGGAAAAATAGCGGAGGCTTTCTCAATCTTCCTGGCGCGGTGCTCTCTGGAGCGTCCCTGTTTAGTGGTCTATTTGAGAATCCATGTAAAAATACACGTCAGTGAAGACCAGGAGAAGGATGCCCGAAAGGTGGTTTTTGGTTGCTTTTGAAATGTGTTTCGGGCATCGTGCATCAATGCAAAGCCCTTTAAAGAGCAGGGCTGGGAGAAAAAAAGAGGAGAGCACTCATTCTTGAATGGTTGTAGTTTTCGTGGAGCTGGTATTCTGTCTGGCAAAACTTCTGACATTATGCCTGGCATTCTTTCTAGCATATCTTCTGACATTTTCTCGGGCATATCTTCGGACATTCTTTCTGGCATATCTCGTGACATTCTATCTGGCACATCTTTTGACATTCCATCTAGAATCTAGCAATGTGTGTGGCTGAATGCACTGACGAAAATGGTCCTGGTGAAGGCGCAAGGAACTGCAAAGGACCTGCAGGTCGTTAACTGAGAAGTAACAGTACGTGAGCCAAACACGAAAAAACCAGCGATGCCCGAAATCTTCTTTTTCCGCTGTTGTCGGCCATATTTCGGGCATCGTGTTTCAGTCTTCCACACGTGGCCACAGAGAGTTGCTGCTAAACGCCCCTTGCTTCCTCGCAACGAAACCTCAGAGCTGCAGCCTGCTAAAGCTTGTCCAGAAATGCCCCTGATCTGTGCATGAAGGACATCCTTTCTGTTGCTGTGGTAAATGTTTTGGGCATCGTGTTGAACGCTTCCGCGTGTCCCGGCTTGAGTTCACCCTCGCCCAACTGGACATACTCACATCGTTCGCTCCCAGAGCGTTCACTCTTTGTTGCTTGCTCCTTCTTGGTATGATCAGAGCTACACAGTCCCTATGCCCTGCTCAGGACTAGAAAATGGTCTCCGAGAATGATGCACTACTCAGCGTCATTTACACCACTTGCATCACCAAACCACTTTTTCGACGCTTTCCTGACCCTACTTTTGAACGCTCTCCCCCACCAGGCTCAAGGTTCGACCTCCCAAAAATGGCCTCTGCGCGACCCCCCCCCACACCCCCTTTATTCACTTCGTTCACCCTAAAAACTCAAGCCTTGCCTATCGGCTGGCTTTCGTGATATATACAATTGCACCCGCCACCCGTGGTTGAACTCTAAACGGTTCAGTGAAAAGCGTGCAATGATGGGAGAACTGACACGCAATCACAACATGTGGACACCAAGCTCCACGCACAAAAACTTGAAAGGCACCGCTGACGACATTGACCTGTCAAGGAGGCAAATGAAAAGTAGAAACTAAAATACTTACTGTATTTAAACATGTCTTGCCATATCCATTAGAATTCCATTTTTGAATAGATTTGGAGCCACCTGTCCAAGGTTGGAGGTTAATGAGGCCACAGCCTCAATGTCAAAGCTCCCTTCACACCCCTGTGACATGCAGGCTCTGAGCGCATGGCCCCACTACAGGCAACTATGCCCAAAGCGGCCAGCCTTGCACATGGTGGGGCTAGGTGATTAATCTCTGGCTAGGAGGCAAACAATTTGGAGCAACGGTGTGTGCGGGCAACGCTCCTGTCGTCCAATTACCAGTCTGGCCAACAAGTTCCCAGCTGAGCTTTCCCCAAGTGAATGTAAGCTTGAGGCCACAAGCGTGAAAAAAACAATAGCAAGCCAGCATGGTCCAGGAAAGTGAGAACCAGGCCCTTACAACAATAGTGATTGCTTCATGTAATTTAATGCATGTCTTCGTGCGTCGTTGCAGAACGGCTCTGAAAAGTCGGGACTTATAAGAGGATGTTACTAGTAGCTTCTAGCTACTAGCAGTAAGGCCAGAAGCCTCTAGTAGCGTCCTTGCTCCTAGTAGCGATGCGCTTTGCTCCTAGTAGCTTCTAGCTACTAGTAGTAAGGCCAGCAGCCCCTAGTGGCATCCTGGCTCCTAGTAGTGATGCCCTTTGCTCTTAGTAGCTTCTAGCTACTAGTAACTGTAGTAGGCCAAGAACCCCTAGTAGCGTCCTCGCTCCTACTAGCAATGGCCTTTGCTCCTACTAGTAGCTTCTAGCTACCAGTAATCAGGCCAGGAGCCCCTAGTAGCGTCCTTGCGCCCCCGTGGCGATGCCACTTGCTCCCAGTAGCTTCTAGCTACTAGTAGTCAGGCCAGGAGCCCCTGGTAGTCCTAGTAGCGATGCCCTTTGCTCCTAGTAGCTTCGAACTACTAGTAGTCAGGCCAGGGGCGCCTAGCCGCGTCCTTGCTCCTAGTAGCGATGCCCTGTGCTCCTAGTAGCTTAGCTACTAGTAGTAAGGCCAGGAGCCCCTAGTAGCGTCCTTGCTTCTAGTAGCGATGCCCTTTGCTCCTAGTAGCTTCTAGCTACTAGCCGTCAGGCCAGGAGCCCGTAGTAGCGTCCTTGCTCCTCGTAGCGATGCCCTTTGCTCCCAGTAGCTTCTAGCTACTAATAGTCAGGCCAGGAGCCCCTAGCTCCTAGTAGCGATGCCCTTTGCTCCTAGTAGCTTCGAGCTACTAGTAGTCAGGCCAGGGGCGCCTAGTAGCGTCCTTGCTCCTAGTAGCGATGCCCTTTGCTCCTAGTAGCTTCTAGCTACTAGTAGTAAGGCCAGGAGCCCCTAGTAGCGTCCTTGCTCCTAGTAGTAAGGCCAGGAGCCCCTAATAGCGTCCTTGCTCCTAGTAGTGATGCCCTTTGCTGCCAGTAGCTTCCAGCTACTAGTAGAAAGGCCAGGAGCCCCTATAGCGTC
>CAXAMN010007324.1:29148-58314 GCA_963970005.1 Durusdinium trenchii | reverse complement strand
GGAGCCCCTAGTAGCGTCCTTGCTCCTAGTAGCGATGCCCTTTGCTCGGTCAAAGTTTCATTCGGAAACTAAAAGGTGATCTTCGCGAACTTTACGGTTTTCTTCGGAAACTTTACGGCTTTCTTCGGAAACTAATCTTTGGAAACTACGCGGTTTTCTTCGGAAATTTTACTGTGTTCTTTGGAAACTGTTAAAGGAAAACTAGTCTTCGGCAACTCAAAAGTGATCTTCGGAAACTTTACGTTTTTCTTCGGAAACTATTCTTTGTAAATTCTACGGTGTTCTTCAGAAACTAATGTTCGGAAACTACAAAGAGTCGAAGAGCAACATCAAACCTGCACGGAAATCTTTCTGCAGATCGCAAAACAAGCATGTATATACCGTAGCCGTCACAAGGTACATCAATATCCCACCTACCCCCCCACCCACCCAGTGCTCCTTCATGCAAATTAGTTGCAACATTGTAAAAGTTCTGAGGAATACTTTCTAAAAAGTTAGCTTTCTGAAGATCGCGAAATAGTCTCTGAAGATCGCGGACTAGTTTCTGAAAATCGCACAAGATTTTCTGAAGATCGCAAAATAGTTTCTGAAGATCGCGAAATAGTTTCTGAATCGCTACAAATTATTGAGGGGGGAGGACCCTAAATGTAACTTACATTTTCCCTAGATTTGAGGGTCAGAAATGTAATATAACATTTTTGTTTGAGACGTCAAAAATGTAATGTTACATTTTTGGCCCCCTAGCTTGCATTTTTTTATTGAACATAAGCACGAAATCTAACTCCTGTAGACCCCCACCCCACCACTTTCAGCCAATATTAGCTAAGTTACATTTTTCCGGTCTTTTAGGCCATATAATAAAAATGTAACATTAATTGTTGAAGGCTCTTTCCCTTTGGACAATTTAGAGAAAAACATGTATATACATCTAGAAAGAAGATATGCCTTAAGAAGGACAAATCTACTTTGGACAAAAAATAATAAGCTGGGAACGTAGGAGAAGCCAAAACTGGTGAGAGCACCAGCAAATCCAAATAAAAAACATCTAGAAAAAAGATAAGCCTTAAGAAGGACATACCTATAGACTTTAGACAGAAAATGTAAGCTGGGAACCTGGGAGAAGCCAAACCTGCTGAGAGCACCAGCAAATCCAGAGAAACAAATCTAGATACATCTAGAAAGAAGATGAGCCTTAAGAAGGACATATCTACTTTGGACAGAAAATGTAAGCTGGGAACCTGGGAGAAGACAAACCTGCTGAGAGCACCAGCAAATCTAGAGAAACAAATCTAGATACATCTAGAAAGAAGATAAGCCGTAAGACGGACATACCTATATACGTTAGACAGAAAATGTAAGCTGGGAACCTGGGAGAAGCCAAAACTGCTGAGAGCCCCAGCAAACCCAGAGAAAAAACATCTAGATACATCTAGAAAGAAGATAAGCCTTAAGAAGAACATATCTAGTTTGGACAGAAAAAACATAAGCTGGGAACCTGGGAGAAGCCAAACCTGCTGAGAGCACCAGCAAATCCAGAGAAAAAACATCTAGATACATCTAGAAAGAAGATAAGCCTTAAGAAGGACATACCTACTTTAGACAGAAAATGTAAGCTGGGAACCTGGGAGAAGCCAAAACTGCTGAGAGCACCAGCAAATCCAGAGAAACAAATCTAGATACATCTAGAAAGAAGATAAGCCTTAAAAAGGACATATCTACTTTGGACATAAAAAATAAGCTGGGGACGTAAGAGAAGCCAAAACTGGTGAGAGCACCAGCAAATTCAGAGAAACAACATCTAGAAAGAAGATAAGCCTTAAGAAGGACATACCTATATACTTTAGACAGAAAATGTAAGCTGGGAACCTGGGAGAAACCAAAACTGCTGAGAGCACCAGCAAATCCAGAGAAACAAATCTAGATACATCTAGAAAGAAGATAAGCCTTAAGAAGGACATATCTACTTTGGACAAAAAAACATAAGCTGGGAACCTGGGAGAAGCCAAAACTGCTGAGAGCACCAGCAAATCCAGAGAAAAAACATCTAGATACATCTAGAAAGAAGATAAGCCTTAAGAAGGACATATCTACTTTGGACAAACAAATAATAAGCTGGGAACGTAGGAGAAACCAAAACTGCTGAGAGCACCAGCAAATCCAGAGAAAAATCATCTAGATACATCTAGAAAAAAGATAAGCCTTAAGAAGGACATATCTACTTTGGACAGAAAATGTAAGCTGGGAACCTGGGAGAAGACAAAACTGCTGAGAGCACCAGCAAATCCAGCGAAACAAATCTAGATACATCTAGAAAGAAGATAAGCCTTAAAAAGGACATATCTACTTTGGACAGAAAAAACATAAGCTGGGAACGTAGGAGAAGCCAAAACTGGTGAGAGCACCAGCAAATTCAGAGAAACAACATCTAGAAAGAAGATAAGCCTTAAGAAGGACATACACATATACTTTAGACAGAAAAGGTAAGCTGGGAACCTGGGAGAAGCCAAAACTGCTGAGAGCACCAGCAAACCCAGAGAAAAAACATCTAGATACATCTAGAAAGAAGATAAGCCTTAAGAAGGACATATCTACTTTGGACAGACAAATAATAAGCTGGGAACGTAGGAGAAGCCAAAACTGCTGAGAGCACCAGCAAATCCAGAGAAAAAACATCTAGATACATCTAGAAAGAAGATAAGCCTTAAGAAGGACATATCTACTTTGGACAGAAAATGTAAGCTGGGAACCTGGGAGAAACCAAAACTGATGAGAACACCAGCAAATCCAGATGTCTTAAGAAGGACTTACCTACTTTACAGAGAAAATGTAAGCTGAGAACCTGTGATAAGCAAACAAAGGGCAGGGCGCCAGCAAATCTAAAGAAACAACAGCTAGAAAGAAGATACTCCGTTAAAATCATGTAACCTAAGAACCTGGGATGAGTCAAAATTACCAGAAAGCAAACACATTGGAAAAATGCAGCAGTCTGGACAATGTTTAAGATTCCACAATCCACATGCATAAGAAAACATAACACATCGACAGGCAGAACGAAGCGTCAAGGTTTCCAAGTTACATTTGTGGACCCCCCCCTTTGCTCATCAGACAGGGGCACCCAAAAATGTAACTTAGAACGTCCCCACGTATAAAGTTACATTTTCCTGGACCCCCTCCCCCCCCCCGGGGGGGTATGCCCCGAAAAAACGTGAGGGGGGGTCAGCTTACATTTGTTGGAGGGTGGGGGGGGTGCCCAAAAATGTAACTTACATTTTGGGTCCCCCCCACCCTGTTTTCATGGTTAAAGGGGTAGCGATGTTTCTGAAGATCACGAAATAGTTTCTGAAGATCGCGAAACAGTTGTGAGAAATGGTGGTCGGTGCACGTTTTTGCCATGTGGTGGCTTTGACTTGAGACCGCTGACGCATCCGCAGTCAGCGCTGGCTCGCGTGTTAGAAAACATTTGCTTCGGCCGCGACCGCTTGCTTTGGTAGCTTTGTTTTTACTTCGCACTCCGCATTGGTAGCGGAGCCCCCGAATACCGGGGGCCGAGCAATGGCAGAGCGGGTCCCCGTGCCTGAGTGGGACGCCGCTGCAGGGCAGCGCCCTGATCCGGCTGAGCCGGTACGCACTCCTGGCAGCGCCAGTGATGGACAGCGTCCACATGACCAGGCAGCGCCTGGATCGAGTGGTCTGCCGACCCCAAATGGTGGTTGCTTGCCACCTGGAGGCTTCGCAAGGATCCTTGCTGATATGAGGTCGCAGCCGCAGCAAGGTTTCGGGCCACCTCCTATGAACCAGCCGCTGCCCACTATGAACCAGGCTATGCCTGTGATGAACCCCATGGGGTGTGCACCAATGATGCCGCCGAATGTGGGGATGATGGGTATGCCTATGGGGCCACCAACCATGCCGGTGCCTGGCTTCGGATGCGATCCCTTGATGATGCCTATGGGCATGGGACAGCTCGGAGCCATGATGGGACCGCAGCAGATGATGATGCCTCCTGCACCGCAGACGGCACAGATGATGATGCCGCCACCCACCATGCAAAGCATGGGACCCATGATGATGCCGCAGGAAAAGGGCAGTCAATGGTGGAATCCAGATGGTCACAAAGGAGGAGGAAAAGGTGGACCACCAGAGCAGTCTGCGACTGAAGGAAAAGGGTCCAAAGGCAAGCAGCCGAATCGATGGCAGGGCAAAGGTAAGAAGGGCTCTGCAGAAGGGGGCGGCGACCCCGAGCCGGATGGCGATGAGTACGAGTACTACAGCGAGTACTCGTACGAGGAGGAGAACCCGGAGGAAGAGACGGCCACGGATGATCCGTCAGTGCGGCCATCGACAGTCAAGACGGAGTCGGAGCCGCCGGCATCTGAGGATCAACCCGCTCCCAGCAGGCGGCGACCTGGAAGGGAGGAAAGTGCTAGGCCAAAGGTGAAGGCTCGGACTGCGGCCAAGTCCCGACCAAGGGCGCAGGATGATCACCGTGCTGAAGTTCCGGCAAGCAGCATCGGTGGTGCCCCGTCGGATGGAGGAACCACTGCGCAGACTTCCGTGATCCGTGACCTCCTGAGAGACCAGTCCAAGAGATCCCAAGACAGAGGAAAGGCCTCCATCTCTCAGGTGAAGCTCGAAACCTTCAAAGGAAGGCGAGAGCATCTCAAAGACTGGAAGAAGACGTTGGAAGCCCAACGCCTGCTCTACAGGCTCACGGATGAGGAGTTGGCCATGTTGGTGTTCCTGAGCACCGCCGGGGAGGCTCGAGAAGTGGTGAACCAACTTGAAGTGTCCGAGATGAACGAGCCTGGTGGCTTGAACCGGATGATGAAGCTGCTTGAAGATGCCTACGGCACGAGGTCTGATGAACGCTTCGAAGAGAAGCAAGAAGCATTCAACACCTACAGAAGAGCTCCCGGCCTCTCAGTGGCAGCGTATCTTGCCACTTTGAAGAGACTCAAAGGAGAGTATCTCAAAGAAGACAGCGGCACGGTGATCAGCGACAAGGCTTTCGCTCAGCGCATGCTGACCCGTGCAGGCCTGACGAAGAAGGAGCGCATGGAGATCTTCTTCGCGGCCGGTGGCAAGTACCGAAGCCATGAGATTGAGAGGGTGATGCGTTTTCGCTGTGCCCAGCTGCATGTTGAGGAGAAGGCCAAGAGCTATCACCATGGTAGCCATGGCAACTTGAAGACCCGGCCTTACAAGAAGCCCTTCCGAGGGGACAAGAGTTGGAAGAAGAAGCATGGAACTCATCTGGCCGAGGTCAAGGAAGAAGTTGACTATGGCGATGATGAGCCATACGATGAGGAAGATGAAGATGACGACCTCGACAATGAGGACCTGGAGCAAGAGGCCTATCATGCCGAGAATGAGTATGACTATGATGATGAAGAGTGGTGGCATGATCGTTGGCAAGAGGATGATGATGACTGGTCCGTGGGAGATTTGAAAGAAGCCTATGCTGCCGGCTGGAGGGCCAAGCAGCAAAGTGCGGACCTGCGCAAGGGACGCGGCTATAAGGGCCGAGGACAAGGGAAAGGCAAGAAGAAGGATCGGCCACCGGACCAGAGGAAGCCAGATGACCGGAAGAAGAATTCACAGTGCGCTTCCTGCCGGAGGTATGGGCACTGGAGAGGAGATCCGGAGTGCCCAAAGGTCAAGAGTGGCGAAGATCAACCTCGGTCGAGTGCCAGCACACCCAAAGGGGTGAAAGAAGAGGCCTCAACTTTGTTCACGGATATGAAGGACGAACCTGGGAAGAGCTCATCGGATTCGCTGGCAAGCCATGGCGTCGGCTCCAACACCAGCCGAGGAGATGATGCCCCAGGAATGCATGTGAACAAGGTCAACTGGACTTTCATGGTGAGCAGGGGCACTGGCTGGAGTCTGGTGGGAGAATATGACAGTGAAGTGAGCTCAGTGGAAAGCTCAGAGTCAGAAGAACCCCCAGCATGGAAGCCGCCCGATTTGCCACCAGAAGCAGAGGTGAGGAAGAACAAGTACAAGATGAGGCTGAAGGCCATCCTGGAGGCCCTTGAGAAGGGCGAGAAAGAAGAAGAAGCTGTGAAGAAGCTGAAGCGCTATCACAAGAAGGCTTCTAAGAGGAAGAAAGAAGAGACGAAGGACAAGGAAATGTCTGTGAACCCGGAGGAGATCTTGGCTCTGCTCCCAAACCTGAGCAAGGAAGAGAAGAAGACGTTGCTGAAGGAATTGCTCAGGGAGCATGAGGAAGAGATCTGTCGGTCGCTGCCTTCAGATTTGCACCGGACTCAGCGACCGGAGCGACGGGTGAGATCAGAAGGCTACTCGTCAGCAACGCCTCCAAGGACATCACCGTCCAGAGCATCAGCTTCAAGTGCTGCCTCAAGCCCGAGTGTGGCCGCGCCACCAGGAAGCAGCACAGATCTTCCAGCCCCAGTCCGGAAGAAGAAGATGGAGGAGTTTTGATGAGCTCTATATGAAGGCGGTTTGGATCGCCGTGGACGGCTGCGCCCGTCGGAAGCTTCGGACATACCCCAAGGAGAAGAAGAAGTCTGCCCTCATGCATACGAGGATTTGAAGTGGGGAGCAAATGGCTCGGCTCACTGGGCAGATTGCAAGAAGTGTCGGCTTCGGAAGGTTCTCTACTACTCCCACATGCACGGTGCCATGATGGTCGAGCGGGAGAAGGAGGAAGCCAATCTCCTGCTGAAGGACCGCGAGGTCATCCTAGATACCGGCTGCAGAACTGCCGTGGCCGGGGCAAGCTGGCATCGACGATTCCAGACGATGCTGAAGCAGCAGGGACTGGGATGGAGCACCGTAGAGCATGAGGAAGTTTTCCGTTTTGGAGCAGGCCGACCAGTGTTGAGCACAGAGGCGCATCTGTACCCCGTTCAGGTCGGCGGCATGTTGTCTTGGCTTCGCCTGGCGGTGGTTGAATCCACCAAGGACAGTCGTGTTGATGACTGTCCCGCTCTGGTGGGACCATCAGAGCTAGCTCGGTGGAATGTGAAGATGGATTTCGCCAAGCAAGGCATTTCAGTGAATGATGGACAGTGGTGCCCACTGAAGCTGTCTGCTTCCCGGCATCCAGTGCTGAGTATTTTGCCAGCACCTGAGCTGAGTGTGGAAGCGTGGGGAACACCGGAACTGTGGAAGTTGAGGGAACGCCTCATTTTTGACCCCTACAGCATGGCACTGCTTCAGGAAGTGCTTGAGCAGGTGGCTGAAGAGAAGCCGGACAGCGAAACGGATGAAGAAGAGCCTACTGAGCTACAGGAAGTTGGAGATGAGAGTTTTGTCACGGCCGCTGCCAGTTGGCAAGAGATGATGGAAGATGAGGCCATCTCCAAGTGGGGTGAATTGGCCCTACCACCAAGTGCCTTCAAGGAGATCATGACCACAGAGATCGACAGCTCACAAGAAGGAAGTGTCTGTAGCAATGACACCAGCTCCGGCAATGAGACGACCTCAGGAAATGAGACTGGAGATGAAGCCTGTATGGAGGAGGTCGAAGAGAGTGGATCAGAGTCATCGGAGTCGGAGGAAGAAGAGTGGTCAAGGGTGGAAGACACCTTGGTGGCAGATTCTGGCAGCGCCAGTGATGAACTGCTGACAAAAGGTCAACGAAGAAGACTTCTGGCAGCGACCAAAGAGATTTCGGAAGCAGCAAGCCGAGACACTGCTGCACGCCAATGTTTGATGGCCGACCGGACAAGGATCCCTCGACCACCGAAGAGACAACGTTGGCGGATCCTGGAGATCTTTACATGGTCGTGTATGGTCAGCCAGATCGCATTCAGCCGAGGATGGACCTTCTTGGAGCCAGTGACGCTGCCTGGCTGGGACATCAGGAGTCCGGCTGTGCAGGAAGAAGCTATGCGGTATATCCAACAGGCAGAGCCTGATCTACTGGTGGTGGCCTGGCCGTGCGGGCCGTGGACTCAGCTGCAGTACCTCAACCAGAAGACACCGCAGCAGAAAGCGGCGCTGTATGCAAAGCAGCTAGAGTCCCGCAAAGTCTTCCTGCAGTTCACAAGACGTGCAATACTCTGGCAGCGCCGGAGGCACAAAGCAGTATTGGGTGAGAATCCCTTCAACAGCCGTGCATGGCAGACACCGGAGATTCTGGATGCATTTCATGGCTGCTCTGAGGCAGTCGCTGACCAATGCCAGTATGGCTTGAAGCATCCAGTAGAAGATGCACCTATGAGCAAGCGCACCCGTTTTCAAGGACAAGAAGAAGTGGTGCGGTATCTCCAGAAAAGGTGTGACCACAGCCATGAGCACTGGCCTATAGAAGGGAAGTTCAAAGGAGCTGATGGCAAGTGGCGCTCACTGAGTGAATGGGCAGGAGGATACCCTATTCCTCTGCGCCATGCCATCATTGATGGAGCCGAGGATTTTCTTCGAGCTCGTGCAGCGCACAAAGGCACCTTCGTTGAGGACGATGGTGATGAGGGAGCTATGTCAGATGGTGACCTCCAGGCAGGAGAAGAAGCCATCGAAGAAGAAGAGAAGATGACAGGGCTCCTAAAAGAAGAGGATGAGGAGCCGGAGGAGGGGCAGCGCCATCCGGTTCCCATGGAGGTGCGGAAGGCAGTGGAATTCGCCCATCGACAACTGGGACATCCTTCCAGAAGCACCTTGGTGAGAATGTTGAAGATGAGTGGAGCAACAGAAGATGCCCAACGGTGGGCGAGAAGATGGACATGTGATGTCTGCGCCCAGCGGGCGGCTCCACGACACCCTCAAGCGGCTGCGCCGAGTGTGAGGCCTTATGGGTTCAATCACCACGTGCACTTGGACCTCAAGTATGTGTACGATTGCCGCAAGAAAAAGTACACATGTTTGTCAATGCTGGACTTGGGGACGGTCAAGCACGATGCGGTGATGGTCAAGTCCAAGCAGAGCACTTACATCGCCAAGAAATTCTTCCGACACTGGATCTCCTTGTACGGAGTCCCTGGAAAGGTCACGACAGACCAAGGAGGAGAATTCGAGCGGACCTTCACCCTTTACTTGGAGCAGCTTAGCATCCCGAGTGAGGTGACCGCTGCTCATGCCGGATGGCAGCTGGCAGCTGGAGAGAGGCATGGAGGCCTCCTTGGAGATATGCTCGATGCCGTGGTGCAGGAACACAGTCTGCAAGGCTATAAGGGCCTCAAAGAAGGACTGGCTGCGACAGTAGCCGCCAAGAATGGCACGCTCACAAAGGATGGCTACACGCCAAACCAACGAGTGTTCGGGTATGAGACCCGGTGGCCATCCTTGAACGATGAAGACCCCAAGATGTCCTTTGCAGAGGGCGTCTCTGTAGACAGTGAGGTGTCCCGAGCGCATAAGATGCGGACAACTGCACGGATTGCCCTCTTGAGGAATGATGTACGAGAGAAGGTGCGGAGAGCCGTTTTGCGGAAGCCGGCTGTTTCCCACTCTGGACCTTTCATTCCTGGTGCACAAGTCTATTTTTGGACACCTAGCACACAAAAGGGGGTGCGCTACAAGAAGGGTGGTGCATGGCGCGGCCCAGCCACTGTCCTCATCAGGGAGAAGCCCAAGAAGTATTTTGTCTCTTGGCGTGGACGGCTTTTGTTGCTGGCAGAAGAGAACATGAGGCTAGCAACGAGAGAAGAGCTGGCACTGACGGAGCCCGTTCGTGAAGAGATGGATGGTGTCGGTGATATGCTCAGGGATGGAGGCCGACAGAACATGTACAAGGAACTACGACCACAGCCTCCTCCACCACGCAAGAGACCCAGACGGGCGGCAGTAGATGCATCGACAAGACCGCCTGAGCCAGAAGAGAGCAAGCGAGCACGCTTGATGATGAGAGGCTCAAGGACGGTAAGGAACCTTTTGAAGGATCAAGTTCAGCGAGCCGCCCAGATGCTTCGGAGGAGGAGAGCGTTAGCAGATGCTTGCATGCCGGCAGCGCCGAGCCCGAAGCGAAGAAGGGCATTACCAAGTCCACCTGCTGGTGGCGATCAGATGCCCCTGGCGGCGCCAGAACAAGTACGCCCGGCTGCGCCGCTGGCTTTGCCACCTCCTGCACGGGAGGTGCGACCAGAGGATGTCCCTGTGCCCATGGATGAATTTGATGATGAGCCCAATCGAGAAGAAGCAGTGGCACCCAGGGACGAGGATTTTCAGCAGCTGCTTAGACAGCAGACCACGGAGGAGAGGCAGCGGCATCTCCTGGATGACTTGCCAATTTCCATTCGGAAGCGGCTGCATGAAGATGATGATGATACGGGGGTTGCACCACCAAACAAGAGAGCCAGAGTGTCTCAAGAGCTGGTGACTCAGGTGATGCTGAGCACGCTGGTCACCGAAGAGAGAGAGATAGCGAACGAGTGGGTTTCCCGCTATGAACTCTCGCTACTACGGGAACTCACGGGGCTCCCCATCACGGCAGCCCGGTTGCACCGGCAGCCCCGCAAACGGCTAGCGCGGCCGCCCAAAATGGCCAGCAGAGCAAGACTCAGCATTTTGCTGGGGAAGGATCCACGGAATGCTTTCGTGGTAGAGGAAAACACCGAGGAGGTGCGACAACACCCGCGTCGCAAAGCGGGGTTCCCCTGGAAGGGGATCACAATGTACTACAAGGAAGCTCCAAAGAAGAAAGGAGAGAAAGTCCGAAGCTATGTTGAGAAAGATGGGGAGATCTATGAGGTGTGCTGGAGTTCACGCCAACGGAAGCTTTTTGAACGAGAATGGCTGGCCGAGATGAAGGATGTGTTGATGAGCGAAGTGATGTTGCTTCGCATGAAGGCCAGTGGAAAAGAGCTGGACCCGAGATTCTTCAGCGAGGAGGAACGGTCCAAGTTCGCAGAGGCGGACAAGAAAGAGTGGGCTCAGTGGATACAGAACGGAGTGATCAAAAGACTGAGCCCCGACGAGCAGAGAAAAGTGCCTCGAGAGGCGGTGTTCAAAAGCCCCATGCGGATGGTGCGGGCGAACAAGCAGCAGAAGATGTTGCTTCCTCTTCTGGCCAAAAGCAGGCTGGTGATCCCGGGTCATCGGGACCCGCGTCTGGGCCTTTCCGGACGGACGCGCCCACGACCAGCCTGGTCTCTGTGAGGATGGCGAAGGCCATCAGCCAATTCAGATCATGGATCTGCTGGAGCTTTGATGTCACGACGGCATTTTTGTCGGGCCTGGAGACAGATCGTCAGATCTACGTGAAGGCTCCAGCTGAGGGCTTGCCAGCCGCGGAGGGCTGGAGTGCCATCTTGCCCTTTGAGCTTCTGCGCATCCTCAAGAGCGCATATGGCCTAACGGAAGCTCCGAGGCTTTGGTACCTTCGGGCAGTGCAACTGATTAGCCAGACGCCGCTGAAAGAGCTCCCGATTGCCAAGGCCACATTTGCGGCCAGTGAAGGCGGCATCAGCTGGGCAATCTTGTGCCTCCACGTCGACGATGGACTCCTTTTGGGAGATCCAAATGACAGTCGATTTGTCAAGTTGAAGGCACAGCTGAACAAGCTCTTCAAGATCAAGGAGTGGAAGGAGACTCCCTTGACCTTTTTGGGAGTAGATCTGGAGAAGGCTGAGAAAGGGGGCCTCTGCGACAACATGGGAGCCTACATTCGGAACATCAAGGTCCCTGAGATGCAGAAGAAGAAGCCGGATGAACCTTTGGACACGCAGGGCGTGACACAATACCGCCAATTGACTATGCGACTTCGATGGCCGGCTCAGTTGGCAATGCCTCACAAGCTGTATGGGATCAGCTCCTTGGCTCAGAGAGTCAACCAGGCCACCTACAAGGACTTTCAGGAAGCTGTGAAGCTACACCAGAACTTCCTGGAAGAAGAGAAAGCTGGCAGAGCCAAGCTGCGTTATCCCATTAATCGTGGGAGGCCGTATGTTTTGAGCTTCTTCGACGCCTCCTTGGCTTCCTCACGACAGATGGAGTGAAGGAAGGGCCACAGCTGGCAGCCCCGCTGGAATTCCACACCTCCCGAAGCACCAGGGTGGTGAGAAGCTCAATGGCGGCAGAGAGCAACAGCATGTCCCTGGCAGTGGACAAGCACCTCTATTTGAGGGCGCTACTGGACATGTTGTGGTTCGGTGATACCACCTCACCCTCAGCGGACTGGAGGTCCAAGCTTCGCCATGAAGGCGGCCTGGTCACAGACGCCAAGAGTCTTTACGACCATGTCCACACGACAGGCCACGTACCAAGTGAGAGGCAGACTATGCTTGACCTCCTCGTGGCCAAGGACATGTTGGAACAAAAGGCATACCAACTGTTCTGGGTTCCGCCCCATCAGCAGCAGGCAGATGTGCTCACGAAGCGCATGAAAGGGACGCTTTGGGAGAGCTTCTGCCAGAACCATCGCCTGTCACTAAAGCAGACTGACGCAGAAAGGCGATTGGAGGAGCGTAGGCAGCGCCTTCGCAAAGACCAACGGCAGCGCCGGAAGGTCAAGTTTGGCCGAGCCAAAGCTGGCAGCGCCGGCCGTTAATTCGACCACATGTCAACACCCTTTTCTAGGGATGTGAGAAATGGTGGTCGGTGCACGTTTTTGCCATGTGGTGGCTTTGACTTGAGACCGCTGACGCATCCGCAGTCAGCGCTGGCTCGCATGTTAGAAAACATTTGCTTCGGCCGCGACCGCTTGCTTTGGTAGCTTTGTTTTTACTTCGCGCTCCGCAACAGTTTCTGAAGATCGCAAAATAGATCCTGAAGATCCCAAAATAGTTTCCGAAGAATCGTTTCTGAAGAGTAGTTGCGGAAGAGTACCAAATAGTTGCGGAAGAAAAGTTTCAGAAGAATGGAGAGTTGCGGAATAGGACTTTATTCCCCTTTCCTCCTAGTAGCTTCTAGCTACTAGTAGTCAGGCCAGGAGCCCCTAGTAGCGTCCTTGCTCCTAGTAGCGATGCCCTTTGCTCCTAGTAGCTTCTAGCTACTAGTAGTCAGGCCATGAATCTGGCGTTTCTTGGCTTGAAATCTGTGAGGTGTTCTAAAAATGATGCAGCTGAGCCGTGCTCTTGTTTCCATCTATGTGGAACCCAAGACATTATACAGGGCGTGGCATTGGATAAAGTGGTGCAGCAACCATGAAGGTCACTCTTGTCGCACGGTCAGCATCGCCTTGCTCCCGGTCTTTAACTGATGGCTGAGAGGACCTCCAGGAAAAAACAATGGTGGATCCTAGGTGGGAAAGACTTGTCGAGCACATGAGTACGTGAGACCGACCAAGCCGCGCAGTATAACAAACGCATACTACAACGCAGCATGCAGGCCACAGCAACTGCAGATGTCTGTGGCAGTATATAGATTTGATGGCGAGCGGGCGCAGAAATTGACTGTTGTCAGAGTTCGCTGCTGAGTTCACACCCAAAGGCTCAAACTTTGCACATTCATGACATGTTATAACCCGGTTCAACCAGCTACTGTAGTTCCACTTCTTTGAGCCCTCAAGTTGAGTTTTGTTTCAACTTGGGCTCCTGCACACTCTAAAAAGTGGCCTGTTACTTCCACATCTTCCACTCCCTTGTATACACTCCGGAGCAACTGACTGAAGGAGGTACAACGATGCAACCTGTTGCTCTGAAACATGCCCCTGCCTGCTTGATCCTTCATCATTGCGGTGCTTGATCGGCGCAACCATTGAAGACAGCAAAATGGGATACACACCAATCACTGCAATGGCCATAGCAACACGGGCCAAATTATCGAAGATCCCAGCAGGCAGGTCAAGAAGAACATTTGAAGAGACGGTTGGTCCAAGAACAAAATAAGCGACTGCAGAGAAAGTTGCAAACAGCAGTGCGACAAAACTGAAGCTGAAGGTCAAGCACACTGCGAAGCGCTCTGGGCTGCGGCCAACCATTTCTTCATACATTGGAAGGATGCACATTTGCACAACTGCTGCTTGCATAAGTGCACTAACCATTGTCACAGTGCCCTCCCCATAGCCTAGCAAACAGAAATCTTGCTCCGCCTCATCTTCGGACGGCTTGCGCCAGCCAGAAAAGCACAGCGTCGCCAAAAGAACGCAAACATAGATATTGGCAGCAATGCTTAGTGTTGATGAAAAGGCCAAATGCTTTTGATCTAGGAAGCATAGTGGCAAAATGACGCCTGCACTCATGAATACTCTGAAAGCGCGAGGCAACTCAGGCAGCAAAAGTTCGCTGCTGTCTGCTACTACGATCAAATATCCCACCAAACACATGAAAACAGTAAGCCAGATTGTCATTTCGCAGAATGCTTTCGCCACTTTTCCTTGGGCTGGAAGGCATCCAAGCAAAGCTCCCAAATCGAAGGTGTGATGCTTCTCTGCTGCATAAACCAATACCATATTGGTCGCTCCATTCACAGCGAGAATCACCAGCGTCAGCAAAATGGCCGATATGAGAGATGCCCCAGCTGTTGCCCATGGCAAGCTGAGAATGCCGCAGCCCAAAGTGGCTGTGATAAGGTTTAGACATAATGCCAAGTTTTCAGACAAGGCCGTTCTTGGGCTCAAGCCTGGCTTCGCAGTTTGTGCCACAAGGGGATCCGTAAATGCTCCCCCCATGTGTGCTCACGAAAGCGAGGCTCAAGCCTACTTTTCTTCAGAATGATCTCAAACAGAAACAACTGGCCACCGAGACAAACGCATGCTTTGCTGGAGGAAACAAACGCAGGAATGACTCTGACAATCTCTGACACACTTATCTTATCTTCTGCCGTTCTAAGTGCAAATTGTAGCTTTTTCATGTGAGCCGAGCAGCCGTTGAAAGCAAATATATAAAGGGTCCCAGCAAACTGCGACCAAAGGTGGTATGAACCTACCTTGCTCGGCTCTTTTTGCCTCTGACGGCTCGGTCGGCCTGTGAAACTGCGAGCAGCTGAGCACGTGATCCATCGAGATCCCAAGCCAACGGCGGCCAACATGGGCAAAATTCCACTGTCTTGACATCTTGTGCTCAGGTCTTCCGGGATGGTACTTCCTGCGAACTTCATAAACTGAAGGTGAAGGGTCAAGAACAAAGCTGGCATTTTGACACCATGCTTCGTTTGTCCAAGAAATGAAGAGCCTGCTTAACGAAGAGGATATCCCTGGTCAAGCAACTGCGTGTCCGTACGCGAAACTCTCTCTATGAGCTGAGGCGAAAGCTGCACACAGCTTGTAAGTATAGGAAGTCTCATCCTGCACTGCAAGTGCAGAAGTCTAGCAGTCTAGCACAATCCAGAGACGATGAAGTGCTTCTGAACTTCTGGTCCTTGCAGCCAACCGCACCTCAACGAAACAAGTATAAACAAGTATCCAGCACCACACTGAGGAGTCTCGGCTGTCGACCTGCTTCATTGTAGTTGCAGCAGCAGTCATCGAACGTTTGCCAGTCCTGGGACTATGAGTTCCACAAGCTTTGGGCTGTGGTCATGCACCATGGCCACAAAAGAAAAGGGGTCTGTCCCTCCATGAGGTGAAGATGACAGCCTGCTGTGCAAACTGGACAATGAATGGGCGCCTTGCAACAAAACAACGGGACACATGGTGCACCTGGTAGGAACACAAAGGCCACACCTGGGCATCAGTGTTGGATCATGGCTTGTGTAGCAAATGTAGCAGTACAAGTGTCCGACGTACTCAGCAGAAGCAAGGAGAAGCTTCCCAACATCAAAGTTAAAGTCCTGACTGTTTTGTTTTTGGTGTCCACGCATCGTAGGAGTGTACTGCCCTGGCTGATTGCAGTATGAGAAATGCTTCCTCCGGCATTGTGCAGGGTCGAGTGCTTGCTTGGCACCTGCCACTACAGGCAGCACTCAACTACAAATCTGACGGAAGATTACAACGAACATTTGTAGTTTCAAAGGTGCTGTGAACGCGCAGGCGTCTGACCAACAAAGCCGGTACTCCCCAGCAGATATGGACTCAGCTTGACCTGAAAGTCGTCCAGGCAAATCGAGGGCGGCTTATATAGTCTCAGCCGAGTTGCCAAGGTCATAGGTGCCAGTGGAACCATCCGCCGAGAGAGTCCTTGTCTGCAAAGCCATGCTCAACTTTCAGTCAGTCACTTAGGCTGCGACATTCTGCTTGAATACCCATTCAGAAGTGGGCCAATGCCTTCGAGAAAGATCAAGTCTGAATCAAATCCATTCTGTCTCCGCTCGTGAAATGCGCTGCAACATGATCAACAAGGCCTGTGACGACATCACCAGTGCAGCCTCCAAGTCTCATCGACGGTCTTGTGCCAGTCTGCAAATCATGTTGCCGAAGGATCTGAATCAACTTTGTGAAACTTCTAGAGTGGAGAAAGAGGGCTCTCATGATGTCTCACTGCTGTATGCCCTGCCTTTACCAACAGTTGATCTCCAGCCGCCATCGGCTTAGCCGAAGCCAGCTGAACATCCTCCAGTTCCGACTGGCGGTGAAGAGCCAAATACTATGCTGATGCTGAGGCTGCAACGCCAGAACAAGGGCCGCGCATGTAACAGGTCTGAGCTGACAGTGAACATAATCAAAATAGCTCCGCAGGGCTCCAATGGCAAGGCCGCCACAACATCTAGGTCAGCTGCAAGCCTCACCTTGGCCGAAAGTAAAGCGCACTTGCTAAGTAGGTCCAGGTCAGTGTCGGATATACACTGGGGATGAGACCAATGTAATAAACCTCAGTTGCAGCGGGACTTGTGCAAGTAATGTCGAAATTGAATGCTCAGAATGTCTGACGCTCGTTGGGATGCGGTTTCTAGGCTTTGAACCCCGCAAGAATCGTGAAATCTGCTGGAGTCCCAGGGTTGCAATTGGAGAGTTTGCTGCACCTGCTATTGCTATCACTGCCGTTGCCCATTGTTCCAGTTGCCGCTCACAATGCTTCATGACGCAACCAAGCTGGCCACACCAACAAAGCCTTGGTGTCACTTGCACTCAGATTATTGGAGTTGCAAGTTTTGCGGCCTTAGTTCCAAGCTTGGCTATCATGCCCTCAGCAGCCATGATCGGTTCTGGGTCGAAAACTCCAGGATCGTCCGGCAAGTTCTAACAGGAAGGCCGTGGTGCGAATGGCAAGGGCAACTGCCGGCCAGCCTCCTTCTCAAATCGGTACCAAGTGCCTCCTGACAAACTCAACACGTGGTTGGACCCTCCAAACAAGTCCAAGGTTATGGATCATCCTTGATGAACACCGGCAAGGTCTCGAGATTCGGGGCTGCGGCCTTCAACCGCAATTTGAAACCCCAAGCCTGTACAACCTCTTGCACAAGAAAATGTAATTGTTCATCTCAGAGTGTGGCTTATCATCACGCCGTTGTTTGGCAAACCAGGTACCTACAGCAATGCTGTTGGCAATGGCAGCAGCACAAACGCTACGTTTGGAAGCAGCAACCCCATGGCAAAAGGATTGGATGTATGAACAATAACAATAATTCGAGGTGTGAGGCGCAGAACAACAAAAAACACACATGTGTTCAGGAACCATAGGCCTGAATATGAACAGTGGGACAACCAACGAACTATATACATATTGCACCCGCATTGGAATTACACTGGGGGAAACTAGGATGGCACAAGTAGGGTACTCCCAAGATAGGTAGATGGCACAAAAAGTTGAAAAAATTAGTGCGGTGTGGCCAGCCAAGCGCAAATCAACGCAAATTGGAGAGGTAGATGGTACAACGGGCGTGGGCAATCCATAGGAACTGAGCCGACTGTGCCAACTACCATTGCGTTCTATTTCTGAATGTAGATGGAACACCTGTGCCAGTGCATTCCTGCACCTGGGCTAGTGCCATCTACGGATGGCTTGCCTGATCGCACGCACCCACATGTTTTCCAACTATAGCAAATATATATATATATATCAAATTGAAGATGGCACCGGTAGAAAAACCAAAATGACGAACCCAGCAAGGATGGTTCCCCAATGGTCACATGGCTCATGTTTTCATCCGCTGCTAGATGGGGGGCTCGTGCCATCATGTTACGTCAGTCTTCGACTGCCGTCCTATCATCACATGGTCATGGGCCGACGTGTCGTTTCACACATCCCTTTCTGGTCCATGAACCATGACGGATCTCACACCTTTACTTCTCAAACAAAACAAATTCAACACACAAAAACAAACTCCAATTAAGTTCCCTTCTTTGCTTTTCCGATCCACATCAAGATCGTTGGGTCTTCTTTAAGCGTCATCCAACCTTGTTGTAAAACTCTTCGTAGAAGATCCAACCTTGCATTCAACTTGGTGAGTCCATCCACATGCAAGCATATGGTCTGTTGGTAACCATCTAATGTTGATGCCGTCTTTCGAAACATCCCTCTTGACCAAAAGCAAATCAATGGCCAATCTTTTATCTTTCATAGTCATCAACTGACCATTCAAGTGGTCAAACACAGGACGTGAATCCACTGCTACAGTCACTGGTGGTCGGGATGTCCATAGTTGGTCCTCTTCTAACTTGTAGTTGACATAGACAGCCTCCGTCCAAAGTGACCTGATCCACTTTGCTTCTGAGATCGTCCGAGAAAGTGGCAACAGTTCTGCCCCCAACGTCGAAGCTACTTGTCTGTCTTGTTTGTAGCTCCTCCATCGTAATGGGGATAGCACCGCCCAATCATCTAGTCTCAGACGGGCATCAGTCGCACATATCAAATATCCACCTTGGCTCTTCCATTGAGCAGCGTTGGCGAAACTGGCGTCAGACCATGCCGCGAACTCCACACTTTCTGGAGGAAGGAGGTTTCACACACAACTTCGTTGCTGAGAAATCTCGAGCCTGCGCAACAAGTTTGTTCACCTCAATCATGTCGTTCACCGTTGAACAAGCTATCTTTTGTTGCAAAAGTGAACATCCAGCGGCTAAATCAGGTCAGCTTCCAGTCGCTAGCCATTGCAATTCTCCTAGCGCTCCTCTCATCTGGGTCTTCTCTTGAGAATTCGTCTCACACTCTTTCTCTCTTCTTCTTTCTTTACCTATGGGAATGCACTGCGAGGTTTCCGCATACTCTTGTTGTTCAATCACAATGGAAAAGTTCTCATCTTGTTTCAACATCTTTCCCAAAAAATCCTCTTCACCACTCTTCACATGTTTAAAGGGGTACCGGGCTCGAAGCTTCTGAAATTTTTCATTCATGAAACTAGGGCTTCCACCAATCACTAAGCCATCGACATGGAATGCAATGACACCGTCAAGCCGTCCTCCAATGTCTCGACTGAAGAACATACAGCTGTCCAACTGTGACTGCATGAATCATGCCAATGTCTGACAACGCTTTGGTCAATGATGTCCACCACAACCTCGGAGCATCGACCAAGCCGTAAACTGGCTTCACCAGTTCACACATGGTGTCTTGTTCGAGCATCTTTGGGAATTCTGACCAAGATCTTTAAGATCACAGGTACTCGACTCCTGATCCTTTCGTCTCCTTCCGGGCGTTCGACCTCTTGCCTGAACACACGCATCACACCCTCGATCATATGGCCAATGTCCTCGACACTCATGATCGTACAACAAACTGCCTTCCAGCTCGGGTGATGGATCTTCCAGATCCGACGAGTGTGGACCATCAGGGTCATAAGGTGGCAACTCACCGGGCGGTTCCTCAACCATCGGACCTTCAGCCTCCGCCTCCGGACCTCTCGGATCGGGTTCAGTCGGGGTATACTCCTCTAGGTCACCACCTTCCAAATCAAGATCATCATCTTCCAAATCAACGGCTTTCAGCAAACCACGGAACATCCGGACAACATCGGTCTCCTCCGAAACTTTTCCGAAACCTCCGGAAACCCTTCTTGGTTCCTCCTGAACGTAAGCAAGGACACAAGATCTGCCTCAGATCGCTCAAAAACCTCCGAAAAAGCCTCCGAATCTCCGTCCGGACCTTCGGAAAAGAAGTCAAAAACCACACTCCTCCTGATCATCCTCCTTCCCCTTCTCAAACGTATTGGGCTCATGTTCACAAGACAAAACAGGAAAAGAAACAGGCTCATCACCACAAAAACGAAACATACGACACACATACGAAAACGACTGCAAAGAACCAGGCTGAGCGCACATCACTTCTCGACCCTTAGCTCTGGACTTTCCTGCCTTAGAAACTGGTCGCGCCTGCTCTGCCAGTGCCGTTTTGTCTGGAGATCTCATCTCCCTGCAAGAACGCACCTTCAATGTCCGCGATGGTGAGCTTCCATTGAAAGCTAGCCAAAATCTGGAGAACAACTGCGAATGCCTCATTGCTCAATGTCGGGGACGCTGTTTTTACGTCAAGTACATCAGGATCAAGGTATCCTCGAATGCACCATCGAGCCTTCAGAACACCTTCGTTGGTTCCGTCATCAGAGGTGTACACAAACCTAGATTCAAGAACCCTCTCCGAACCAACCTCTCTTTCAATCTCTCCAGCCTTTTTTCACCAACATGAACTTTCATGGCCCCAGAGTTCACGATCTTGTTCCACTCTTTCACTTCGGCCTTGTCCAACTCCTTTTGTTTTTCCAAAGACAGGTTTCGTGGGTTCAACTCCCTATGTTTCACCTTTCTATTCTTCTCAACCTGTTCCAAGGACCTGAAACCTTTTTCCCCTTGTCCGTCCTCAGTCACAAAAACATGCCATTGCATCCCTTTTGGATGACTGACACTGGTCGTTTCATGAGTCTCATGGGTCCTTCTAATAGGAGCTCCAAAGTCCAAATCATTCAAGTTTCGTCAGTCAGCGGTGTCGTCCGAATTGGTCCATAGCTAGGTTCCTGACTCCCCTCCACGGTCTGCACGTTTGTTTCATTTGTCAGGTCCATGGCAGCCTGTGGTTCACTATTCGGTTCTTCACTTCCTATGCTGTCACCGAAACATGGCTAAGTTGAGCACCCCCTGCTGGCACCGCGATGCCTTCTGCAGATGCGTCGACATTCATGTCCTGAGGTCCTGAGTCAACATGTTGAGCTTGTTCTGGTTGTTCAAGAAGTGCACCACCGCCGATCTCTTCCACGTCAACAACATCTGTCTGCTCTTCTGTCTCAACTCTCTCTGTATCACCGTCTTGTTGATCTCCGTCTTCACGTTCTTCTTCTGGTGGGCGACGATCTTTGTCAAGTTCAACCAAGTTACCTGCTCCTCTCTCACGCACTGTACTTTTCCAAGTTCGCAACGCAACAGGCAACCAAGATGCAAGCTCGACAACTTCACTGTCAACATGTTTGACTTGTTCTGGAGCACACCTGTACACCTTCGCGCCATACATGACCCAAATCCTATCATTTTGTACCCCGATCACTCTCCCTGGACCATGCCAGTGATGTTTCTTCTCATTAGGTGATTTTCTCCATTCTTACTTGGTCACCAATCTCAAAAGGGCCCCTGTTGGGTCTGTTCCGATGGCTTATTGCCCGTCTCACTCTTTTCTCGCAATCGGCATCGAGAAAAGCTCTTCTTGCTGCCAGTCGAATTGCCTGAGACTTCACATGCTTATCTTCCTTCTCTCTCAGGGCCGACTCAACTTTTTCGTTATCTTCACCAATCATGCCCAGAACTGGCACCCTGACATCAGCACCCAACACATGTTGATATGGTGAGTACCCATCAATCCGTGTCAAGGTATTATGGGCACAATTCAGATGATCACATAACTCTTCTGTTTCTTCCTTTGTCTGTGGGTCTAAGTTCTAATGCAGCTTTTGCAAATGCAACTTTCCAAGCACCACCAAGTCTTTCACAAACCCCATTCTGCCATGGGGCGTACGACGCTGTCACGCAATGCTC
Organism: Durusdinium trenchii; assembly: GCA_963970005.1. Classification (NCBI taxonomy): domain Eukaryota; class Dinophyceae; order Suessiales; family Symbiodiniaceae; genus Durusdinium; species Durusdinium trenchii. The sequence continues at coordinate 36,638 of CAXAMN010007324.1, read as the reverse complement.
GGTTCCGTCGCCAGCAAGATGATCGGTCCACGCTGCACCAAACTCTGGTCCTCCATCACTCACAATTGCCTTTGGAACACCTGCCCGCCTTTTCCAATACCTTCTGTAAGCCTTGCGTACCTGCTTTATCTCAATCCCCTTCCAGAGGGGAATGCATACCTGATACCTGGTTGCCATGTCAACAATGTTCAACTTCAACTTTCTCTTTGGCAACTCAACTTCGAACGTGTCCACGCACAGCAGATCATTGAAGGCCATGTCTCTGATTGCCTTAGACACATAATATATGGCTCTTCTCACCCTGCATCGCATGACATGTCGGACAACTCAACCCCTTGGCCAACTTGATGCAGACATCATTGGCTCTCGCAGCTTTAAGCATGGCGACAAAGCGTGGTGTTGATGGATGTCCCAAATTCTCGTGACAACGCTTCAACAATGCAATGATCTTCTTCTCACTCGGATTTTCCAATGCTTGAACTGTCAACACGCAATGCACTGCTGAACTCTGCTGTCTGGCTTCCTGCTCGTCCCTTAGTCCAAGCAAGATGGCTTCACAAAACCGGGGGGAGATATTCCTGTGCAAGACGTGATCGCAGCTGCCAACCTTCCTTGGTCTTCACACTTCCTATGACATGTTCGTGTTCATGACTTCCATCACATTGCTTCTCAACCCTTCTAGCAATCTCCTTACTGTTCAACATGAGCCTAGTTTGTTTCCTATGCAGTTTCCCACTCTCGACGTCTCGAAGGCCGAACATGCGCTGGTCGATCACAATCTGCTGAACCCCTTCTTTCCTATGAACCCTTTCAACTGACACATCTTGCCATGATTTCGCACCATGTGGTCGCTCAAACAAAAACAAGTCACCTCTTCTTCAGCAATTTGCATTCCAAACCTCAAAACCTCCCTACTCTCCTTAACTCTTTGCGACCAACTCTTCATGTCAAGATGCTTGTTGAAACCCTGAAGCGTGCTCACTGCACCACATGGTGGACAGATCAGTGTGACGTGGCCTAATCTTCTCTAAATGTGCTCGCAACTTTGCTTTCTTTTTGGCGCTGCGAAGATCCCAACCTGTGAGGATATCATATGATCCCCCGCAACTCATGCCCACTTCCTCAGCTAGTTTACACAACCGAGGAATCGAGAAAATCTCTGTCACACCAACCCTGGAAGCTCGTTGAGCTGAAGTAATAAACAAAACATCCAAGCGATCTTGTGGATCCTTCCTTTGAAACCACGCTCGCTTCAGCTCTGTGGACATGAATTCAATTTCATCCTCTCCCATGGGTCGCTCCGGACAGGTTGGCCCATTGCCCAAGCTCACTGGCTTGGTTTGCCCATCCTCTTGAGAGCTGCCATGGCTTCGGCTTCCACAGGCTCCCAATTGGTCATCTCTGCCAGCCATTCCTCCTGATCCATGCCGCCATCGTGAAGCATCTCCTGTGCCCAACCTCCTCCCTCTCGACCGCGCGCACGAGTCTGTGTGAGGGCCATCTAGTGAAGGATCCTTTCCATGGCAGCATTGATGTGTGCTTCGTTCATCTCGGCACTGCTGACTGTCCCACGACTTGGATAGCCCCTGGCCTTGGATTTGGCCTAGTTCTTTGGCAGCAAGGGCATCTGACTGCCGGCAGCCTTGTTCTTCTGCTCCTCCTTGATGGCTGCCCATTTGGCCTGCAAGCGAATCTTCTTTGCCTGATCGCGCGCTCCACATACAGGCGAAGCTTCTTCATGCCCGTGCATGACTTCACTCCGACGTGACTGCGCACGCACTGGACATATGACTTCTCCTCCAGGTACACCGTCATGTAGTCCTTCTTGCCCTTGAACTTGCCTGCTTCGCACATTTCGTGCCCCAGGATTGGACTCTCTGCTTCGTCTTCGGAGTGGTCTGACTCCTCGTCCATGTTGCTGTTCGCATACACCTCGGCTGGAGTCGCCGCCTCCTGTTGAGCAAGATCCTCCATCAGCTCGCGAGCCAGCTGACTGGACATGGTTTCTACCTTGTTCAGCTTCGCGATCACACTCCGATTGCTTGTCCTCGAGCACTGGAATGGCGTAATGACCACGTGCTCAACTTAATTTGAGTTTCACTCAAACGATAGAAATAACACACGTCACTCTGCATATCAAGAACACAACCAAGCTGTCTCAACAGTTCTTCGGAAAATAGAAACGGTGTGTGAGATCCTGTGCCCGGCAAAATAGCAGCGTGCATGACAACTCGCTTCCTACCTAACCACAAGGGTATCTGTGCAATCTCGGTTGAAATCAAGGTGCCAGCGTTTCCAAATCTAAATTCGTTCTCTTCTTTCCTACGAACAACTCTCAACCCACTACGATTCAACTTGCTTCCCACAACCCCTTCAGAATCGTTTCCCCAATGAGAGTCTTACGACAAGCCGTGTCTGGCATCGCGTATTCATGAAGGTCTGCGGACTGTCTGTCCGTCTGAAGAATCTCAAAAATTCGAGTTTCCTCGACCGCCCCCCCCCTCAGCAGCTCTCAGAACTTGTTCTTCATAAGATGCGATCATGACATCAGGTTCATCTCCTTCTTCGGGTCCTGGACGCTTGGGTGGTGCTTCACTGGCTTTTGCAATCTTCCTGAACAGGATCGTCTTCCCTGTCCGTGAGGCTGCTCGCACGTCTGGTAGTTGTCATTCTTTGTCTCGCGCACACCATCTTCAAAGTCACTTCCGTTTGTCTAGCTCATTGGTACATCGTTCATGCCTGTTGGAGTGAACACGCCTTTTCGTCCACGGTGATGAAGGCGAATCAAAGCCTCTGGAGTCACCTGCCATTCATCTTTCATCTTCTTGCCCTTCATGACCTTCCCGGCCTTCTCCTCCTTCTCGGCAGGAACCTCCACCTGGTACACCTCGAAAGACTCACTCTCGCTGTCGATGAAGTCCACCACATGAACCTCTTTGCTGGCATCTGATGATGACGGTTTTCCACTCTTTCGTAGTGGACATTCTCCTTTCCAATGCCCTGTCCGTTTGCAATGATGACACTTTGTTTGGCCTTCGAGGCCTCCACCTTTCCTTTCATTGCGCCCGTCAATTGCCAGGCAGATGTATTGGACTTGTATCCACGGTTCACTTTCTTCTCCTTCATCTTCTGCCGGACCATTGCGTAGGTCTCGAACGTCTCCAGGATGCCTTCGCATCACTTCCAGTGGTTCTCGATCGCTGTCTATTTGATCATAGTCCACTGGCTTGTCCCTTGTCATCACCTCATTGTCCTCCGTGACAAAGATGTCCTTCGTCTTGGCCGTTTTCTGGGATTTCCCTGACGGGAACACATTTTTAGCGCGGCGACTATGTCATTGTATTTCACCGATTCTTGACTGGCTGTCAAGACCATCGACTCTGAAGTGCTCTCAAGGGCCAGTTTTTTCAAAAGCATCCAACCTTTGACTTCTTCTGGAAGCTCAACCCCGTTCCTGGCCAAGGCCTCATAGGCCGTGTCCAGCCTGGTGATGAAGTTGCGGTATGTTTCTGCCTCTTTGATGACGATGACATAGAAATTGTCTCTCATCACACGTTGGAGCTCATCCTTGGAAGCTTCTTTATATTTCTCATCCAGTGTGTCGAGTACTGTTTTCCATCCCGATTCCTTGGTGATGTCATCTATTTCCACAGCCTCTAACAATTCCTCCGCCTCTCCGCTCAGGTGCTCGAAGTTTAGCTCCCGACTTCTTCTCTGGGATGTTCGTGGGAAGGGGGTATTCACTAGCATCGGCGCCAGTGAAGGTGTCAAGGCTCTTGAAGCTACCCTTCTCATCTGCAGCTGAAGTCATCTAGAACCACCTTTCTCCCAAGTGTCGCTCTCTATACTGATGCTATGCCCCACCAGTATGGAGAGCTCCGCTACCACTGACGAACCCGGCAAGGATGGTTCCCCAATGGTCACATGGCTCCTGTTTTCATCCGCTGCTAGAGGGGGGCTCGTGCCATCATGTTACGTCAGTCTCCGACTGTCATCCTATCATCACATGGTCATGGTTTTCTTTCCCGTGTCCTGTCTTCTCGCACGCAGCTGGGTTGTTGGCTGAGTTCACTGCACCATTGGTCGTATGGTGGACGGAGTCAAAATGAAACATCATTTTAGTTTGTCTGGACTGATTCAGGTTTTGCCGGAGCATAGATGACACAACTTGTTTTGTGGTAGAGCAGGTCCCTTAAGGTTCCACATACAGAACTGTGTACAGCATGATGCCATGTATGTACGGCGTGTACAGTGCCTCATCTCTCGCGCTTCAGAAAAGGCAGCGGGAGGTTCTTGGTAAGCGACCATGTTTGGTTCCTGAAACAAACCAAAGGCCCAATCGCCGGCACACATCAGAGGACTGAAACCTGCGCTTTGAATCATCTAATGCTGATTCTTGTTGGTTTCCGTTGCGTCTCTTCTCAGTTCTTTCACTGATGGAAATGTTATTGTGCCAACTACTGGGACATACAATTTTTAAGACACGCACAAACTTATACTTCCCAAGCGCACGCCGTTGTGCAATTTAGAGAAACAAAAATTACGCGCCACACATTAGTATATACTTTTTGCGAACGCCTGGCCAGCGCATCCGTGCGCCTCGGGTAACGCCATCTACAGATGGCACTTTCCTAATCGCACGCACTTGTTTTCCAATAGCAATGCTTGCACTATTAAAAGCACAGGTGACATAACTCCTGCGGCCGGAGAAAGTGGGTGGGTCGGGGATAGTAAAAATTTTAGCGCTAAAGTGCTGCAACCAACCTCCTTCCGAGCATGTTGCCTTAAAAACTGAGGTTGATATAAATATATATATATAGGTTAGGAAGTCTAGGAAAAAAGTGTCAGCTCTATAGAATGGAAGGTCGGGAGCTTGTAAAAAACGGAAAACAATGAAGATATTGCGTTTATAAAATGCGGGTGGTTATAAGTAAGGCCAACGTCAAAAAACCAATGTCCGGGGAGGATTCCACACGCATTTTAGAACTTAAAGGTCCGCATAGGGAGCTAAGGGGCAATGAATTTATAGTGTTGAATGCTTGGATATACTATGATATACTGGGATTCCAAGAATGGGGCCCATTCACTCCTGTGGATTCCTTTGAGGAACCCCAATGCCTCCAAAGTGGCGTCAACCTCTATAGAATTGCCGTCCAACTCACCATGACTACAACACCTCTACAGAATTGAGCTGAACAAGCAATCTATTGTCTACAAAACCGACAAACTCCAAACCCCCTTAACAGCTTGACTTAAAAGAACGCTACCGAGGAAATTCCAATCTCCATTACTTATATGACATATCGATGCATCATGTTAAATCCAACCTCATCACCTTGTCGGAAGAGGTTGATTTACGTTCGCCCCGTTTATTTTCCTGACTGCTTGCAGGGCCGGGCATGAAAGGCTTCAACTTCAAGCAGCTCTGCGTTGCAAACAAATGTACTTTTGGCGGTTTCTTTGATCGTTTTCGGTTGAGTTCAAAATCGCTGAGCGTGACGGGCGCAAATATGATTTGGTTGCTCCAAGCCCGTCGACGGGCAGGACAGCAGCACTGCGCCACCCCTCCCAGAAAATCATTTCCCAGGATGGAAGATCCTTAGGAAGAGACATGCTTGCCGTTTTGAAAGTCATTCTTCGTTCCCCTCCTGCCCCTGGCCGCGCCTCCGCTCATCGAGCAACGGCTGGTCCAAGCGTGGGGCCCCCCTCCTACTACCAAAGATGACCTTTTTCTAGCGCTCATCTTGCGCCTTGCGCGGCTTCAAAAATGATTGAAACAAAAGGTTGCCCGCGCGGTCAGCTCGCCACGCTGCTCACGTAAACATGACGTGAGTGACTGCGGCGTTTGCGCTTTCAAAGCCGTCGGGCATCTGATCGCCCGCGCTTTCGTCTTGCGTGCTCTCGCTTTTTTCTCCGCTACTGGCGGCCAAATTTCAAGGGTCAAGTCTGCTACTGACCTTTCACTTTGCCTGCGCAGTCCCTGCAAACACATCGCTCCGGCGGCACCTCCAAATGCGACCTCCGGCTTTACTGCGCCGCACTTGCTGCACGGTGCTTTGTTGGACACAGGCGGTAGAAACTGCACTGCGCGCCGGCATACATCTTCGCAAAGGCGTCTTCTCCATGCTTTGTAGACGCAGCACTGCCACGGCGCGTCGTTTGCCGCGTGGCGCCCCACGCATTCTCTGCACGCCCGTGCGCCTTCTTATCTCTTCCACTGCCCCGCAGTGTACGCGCTTTTGGGCTTCTGCTCTTGGCATTCGCTGCGCAAGTTCTTCCCCGGTATCGCGCACACAGCGTGGCCCAGTCAATGGCGTCCCCGCGCCATGCTTGCAACAGCCAGGCTCTCCCCACGCTTCGTCCTTCTGACATCGAAAGGTTCCATAAATGTACCAACCTTCCCTATCTTTGACACGCGTCGCCGCAATGTATGCTGTCATGGGGCCCCCACCGTCGCCAATCTGCATGTCTGTCACTGCGCCCTTTGCATACGTCTGTCCCTGCGCGGCGTGGGCCGTCGTTGCAAACTGTGGGGCTAGAGGAAAGGCCCCAACCTGCCTTTGTCTATGTGCCATGCATGCCTCTGCGGCGTCACAGGATACAGATTGTCCGTCTCTAGCCCGTGGACCTGCCATGCCATCTTTGTGTGGAATCGGACAAAGATGAAATTGGGAAGTTGGTTCCAAATGTCTGTGGCAGGGCCCTGTGCTGTGCTTCGTTCCTGTGGCCAGCTCCACCCAACAACCTCGCAGGACATCCCTTCAGTATGCCTCGGCGCCGATCCAAGTGGTCCGTGGCCGCCACTGGCATGCCAACGCACAGGGGCAACACGCCATATAACCCGCAGCACCACACCTGGAACCGGCGCCTGTTTCCACCACGCGCGCAGCCAGCTCACAGCACCCGGCACGGGCACCCTGTCTCCACCACACGCACAGCCAGCAACAGCACCCAACACCGCACCCTATCTCCACCACCCACCACGCGCACAGCCAGCTCACGTGCACCCAGCACCAGCACCACAGCCAGCTCACAGCGCCCGCACCAGCACCAACCTGTCTCGAAAGCGCGCGCAAGCAGCTCATCTAACTGCATGGGGTCAGCAGCACTATAGGGCGTTAGCCCTTTCTATGAGTCCGGCCAGGGGCCCACGGGCCGTGTCCTTCTCTCCGTAGGAGAGAGGGGCTCCACCCCCTGCCGCCGACGCCAGGGCGACCCTGTGTTTTACAATAGATTCTGCGGGTTGCAATTTTTGATGAAGTTGGGGGTCCAAGGCCGGGTTTACGAAAAAAGTGACGAAAAGAAAGCTTGAAATGCGTGCCGCGCCGGCGTGCGTAACCTGCATCGTGTGTCTTGCCTTCTTTGGCACCTTTTGTTGCTTGTATGCTTTTTTGTCATTTTTCATTTTTGCCCACAACAACAACCACCGCCACCACCAACGCCACCAACACCATTGCCACCACCATTGCCAATTACCACCACCATTACCA
>CAXAMN010007324.1:14137-24148 GCA_963970005.1 Durusdinium trenchii | reverse complement strand
TGATCTCCATGTCTTGGGAGCGCCGATACAATGCTGTAGATGAATGCTTGTGTGCCCATGGATGTGCCCGCTTTTTGTGTTGACAGTGGCCCCAAGACAGCGCTCGACTGTTAGGCCACTTCCAGCCGATTCAGTTCACCTCATCCCTGCGGCTCCCGAGTTTTTGTGGTCCCGGACTGGCCCTTAGCTGGCAAATGCACGAGGTGATCGCCACGCTGATACATGTAGGCTCTTCGACCAATGGCCATTTTCAAGCCTTCCATGAGGGATGTTGACCGCCAATGCTGGTGGCTGTGTGATGACGGCAAAGCGCCCTGCCGCTTTGATCATGTCTCAAACTGGATTGAATGCAGAGCTGTATTGTTTTGGACGATTCCCTGCCGTGAGCTGCTTCGCCATTCGGGCACACCTCCAACGTCTGACCAGGCTGCAGGACACTGAGGGCACCACTCGGGACTGTTCGAAGTTAGGCTCGGAATTGGAAATTGCTGCCAGTGCCTTGGAGAGCGTCCGGTGCACTTAGAGACCTTGTCGGCGCAAGGAACCAGCCCCTTGGATATCCCATTGACCACGGCCGGTGAAAAGAGTCTCTTGAATGCGAGGGATGAGAGGGGTCCCAATCCTTGCGCGTTGGACTCGCTACTTCAGCGAATCTCGGACTCCTATATGTCTCCATCGATGCAGCCTTGGAGCGCAGCGGCGGCCTGACGCGCGCTGCTGATGCCGCTGAAGCGCAGCCTGCTGATGCTGCGTCAGGGTGGTCGTGCTTCCAACAAAACCGTTCCAAGTGGGTGTCCTGTGCATGATGACAGCGGACTCTTTGCGCGTGGTTGATGCCATGCAAGGCAGTGCCTTCCCATGGCTTCCAACTGAGGGACATCGAACAGATTAACGGAATATGTCCCTGGGGTGAGAGCTTGTGGAAGGGACAGGAGGAAATGGGTGCGCATTGCTCTGCCTCAAAGTCAACCTGTTTAAGGCGAATGCCAATGAAGTCAATCCCAGAACCCTGACCCGTGGGACCATGGAATGTCGCTGCATGGAACATGAGCCTGCATAGTATTTAAAAGACAAATGCCATGCAGCATGAGAAGGTCCTTCCATCGGTGACTATCAGGATGGACCGGTCCAGTCGTGCTCTGTCCTGTGTTTCCGCGGAACTGGGTGTGCAGGACACATGGAGGACAGGCCGGAATGGAGGTGTTGAAGTCGCCGACGAGCACCAGATTGTTTCTGGTCGGCAGGGTTTTGAGCAGCTCATCCAAACAACTGATCACTCGATCCCGTTCCTGTCGATTATCGCAAGTATTATTATAGGTGTGTTGGTATATATGGATGACATCCAAGGGTCGGTCGGGCAAACGCAGCCTCAAGTGCATGAGTCTTCCATCGATCACATTTCGCCACGAAAGGCGGTCCGGTGGCAAAAGTCTTCTTGACAAGACACCTGAGGCCTGACGATTTGCGGGGGTGTCCGCCTATGGAGATATACGTCCATGTCGAGTCAGTCCACTCCCTACAATCGGCCCAGCGGGTTTCCTGCAAAAAGAGCAGCTGGGTTGGCTGCAAGCCTGCTGCAGTTCCAGGATCCAATGCGCAGTCGATTCCTGATGTCAACTCGTGGTTGGGGAGTGGATGAGCTCGGGGATATGGTTGGCAACGATGGTTTGGTGCCAAAAAAGGGGTCTAAATTTAGACCCCTTTTCCTATCAAGAAACTGACCGGCATCATTTCCGCGAGTGGGAGTGGCAGCGGATGGCATGGAGGAACACAATGGTGTGACTGGCAACGATGGTGGACCTTGAGAAGCCTCCGGGCCTCCGCGGGACCTTCAATGCAGGTCATGGCATGACATGAGACGTCCACGATACCATGTATATCCCGCAATCTGTGCACGTCGAATGGAATGAGCCCACGGCCATTGGGTGTGTGCCCATGTTGTTTCGCGCAATCGAAAACTGCAAAACGTGTGTCGCATGGTCGTGTGTCGCGTGGCCGATGCATTCTCGTAGTGCCCATGGGTGAACTACAACCCTCACCCCAATCATCGTGCATTCTATGTTCAGGTGGGAGGACAAAACACGATGACGTCCGGAATTGGGACCGGACTTCAAGACAAGAGTGCAGTAGCCCTCTCATGAGCCGAGGATGCTTGAGAATCTCCAAGAAAAGCTGCAGCTCAAGGATGGTCAGCAGCAAGATCTGAAGCCAGCTTTCCGCACCCGCTATGCGCAGCGGCGCATGCCCGGCATGGACGAGGGGAACGGAGGGTGATCCTGAGCACCCTTGTCTTGAAAAGGGCTTAACATGGCTCAACAACAACTTGAGCGGGGAAACACGAAAGGTAGAGACGGACCGAGTAGCTGTCGGGACCGTTTCTGGTGAGGGACTCTCTCCGGTGTTTCAGGAACGTGCCCCTTGGTCAATCATGGATGAAACCAACAAAGCCAGAGAGCACAAGAAGGCATAAGAAGGCTCAAGAGGAACACCGTTGCGGTCAGATTGCGCCACACGGCTCTGCAGAGAGGCTGCGTTGCGTCGACGCTCGTTTGTGTCTAGGTGTGAAAACAGGCGCGCGTAAAAGTCGCAATGCGTAAACGCTCGCATGTGTACCAGCTATGGTCCCACAGCTGCACGCACTGTGTCAGGATTACAGGCCTGCACGCGTTGCGTCGAAGCCGCAGTGACTCAGTGACCAACCCCCTTGTAAGGATAGTGCTGGAGGGGTGCGGCCGGTACTGCCAGGGATGGACGTCACGCTATGGTGGGTGTGCTCCACGATGCGGTAAGATTTCGCCACGCACCCCAGTTAAAGAGGCCCGAGCACCCCATAAACGCAGGGTATAAGGCTGAGTCGAATGGTGTTCCGCGACGCGAGGGGTTTCTCCACAGGGCTTTGCACAGAGGCTGTGTTGCATCGATGCTCGTTGGTGTCGAGCAATACCAACAGAGGTTGGGGGCACTTATGGGTCGACCTATAAGGCCGGAGGACTTATAGATCACTTTTGCTGTAGAGCAGGCTTTTGGGCCAAATTGAGCATACAAAAACAAAATGCGCTCAAGGTTTGTAAAGACAGTTATGACTCGCGCAGGGGTAGAAACCTGAAGCCAAATCAGGTCACATCGAGCCAAAAAAGCTGCAGATCTTAGGAAAATTGCTTTGGAAACTAGCGTGCCGATGCACCCTGGTGTGGTTGGGGGCGATCCAACTGCGCAGCAACGAGGTTTTTCCTTGCGCAATCAGTTCATGAGGACATCTTGTCCACACCAGCGCAGCGATGCAGCTAATGCGTAATGGTTCAATCTAGTGACACTAAGCGTCCGGCTGTGAGTGTGGCTGATAATCTTCCTTGGAGGGTCTTGCAAAACACATGAAACGTGTATCTTCTTGTGCACACGCTCAAAAATTCAACCACGGTTCTTGAATTTGCCAACCATGTCCTCGTCCAAATATAGGCTGTAGTTTCGGGGATTGCCGTGCAATGGAAGAAAATCCATAAACCTGAACTTGTCGATTGAATCAGGGAACCCACAGAAACACCAGTATAATATATGGAACTAGGCAACAGGTGCTCAGCCATGTGCTGCTTGGGCAAGATGTTCCACAGAAGCCTCTTGCTCTCCAAGGCTTCGTTGGCCAAATCTCAGTTGGCTAGTAGACCAGAAGTAAACCAACAACTTTGGGCCGATATTGTTTCTAATGTTGGGCTGAGCGACAGTTGTAGCTCTCACGGAATTGTAAATAGGCTTCTTTCACCCGATGCATTCCCTCCAAGCTTGGGTACCTCCTTGGTTTGAGTTTTTTCAACCGCTATACACAGCGCGCAAGCCAAACAAGAATAGCCAACTCTTCAGACTAGCAAGGCACGGTTCTTCCGCCAACACAGAGTAAATGGTGGTGAGACCCAACAGCACGTTTGCGCGATGCCTTGATGGCCCAAGCGGTGCGCTCGACAAGGTATGAGGATCTCAAAAAAAAGTGTGAAAACCTAACTGCCTAACGACCCTACTAAATACACAGGTCAAGGCACACTGTGTGGTTTGTTGGAGTAACAACCGCCTTTTCGAAAGCCGAAAGCTAGCTCTGCCAACCAGAAGATAAAGAGTCTAGCTGCTCCTCCTTTCAGGATCTTTTGACTTAGATGAGCGTATTCAATTGAAGAAGGCCAGATAACTGAAGGAGTGAACAACTTCTTGCTCGCTCGGGATGCAAATGGAATACCTCACAGGCATGAAATTTAGCTTAGCAGTATATGTTTAAAGCGACGTTTGTCTAAAGCAAAAACGTGCAGAGGGTATGTTTAGAATTGCGTCCCAGAAACTACCATCAGAGCACCATTTCTCGTATTGATGCATCAAACCCAACAAGAAGGCCTCCCTGTTTCTTTCTGGCTCTGTGAGCTCGAACAAAGTGCTGACTATAGTGTCCGGAAGTATCTGCAAATCGCAGATGTGTAGCAGGTCAGGAAAGATACCTCACTATCAAAATAAGACATGTTTGGGGTCTCTTGCAGTCGAAAACAAACTCCATCATCTTGGAAGCGAGTTTCGAAGCGGAGAAAACCCGGGCACCCTAGTCAAGGCAGAGCTTCCGTGAGCAGCTTCAAACGCAGCTTTGGATTGCAATCGCCTGCAGGGCCATAGTGCGAAGCAACAGCTTAAGATCATAGTGAAGACATGATCAAAATAAGAACTGTAGCTTGAAAGTTTACATCACACCAACTCGTCAAACATGGCCCTGCGACGTGCTCCGGTGAGCGGCTCTATCTCCGAAAGCAGTGAACAAGAGGCTCTCTGGCTCATGGGGGGCCAGGTTCCGGACTGCGCCGCAATAGTGGCAACAGAGTCGCCTAAAACCATGCCACGATCCTTACTTTCCGCGCTAGACTTGATTGTTTCTTTTGTTTTGCTTAGCAAGGATCAAACCTGAATCATGTCCAGAGGCGTTGGAATCGGAAGCACTTATGGAGAAAATCTTGATCCCCCTGGATTCCGTCCATGCATGCGACCCAGCCATTTGCTAAAGGCGTGTTCGCCTTCCTAGCCCACTCTGGACAATATTCTCGATCCTAGGCTTCTGCAGGAAAACTAAGAACACCAGACAACATCCACTGGTTTCACACTGGCATCCTTTTGTCCAAGATGCGAAAGGGCGTTCATAGGGGTCTTTTGTTGGCCACAATCCGTCACCTCAAATCTACATCAAGCTTTTCTGCCTACCTACGAAGCCTAGCAGTTCAGTCAAGACACGGAGGGTCCGGAATGACCAACATATCCACTCCAGGATTGTGTCTCTGCAGGTGTCTCCTGTTGAGACCGTTGACCGCACTGCCATCCTAGGCTTCTTGGCGCTGGGCTGGCAAAACTTCGCGGCAAAGCTGATGGATTTGAAGCTGAGCTGCGCTATCCGGTTATCCATAGAAGCTTTCCCACAGCTAAGAACTGGGAGAAGTGTGAATAGCTCAAAGTTTTGATGGCCTCAGATCTCCCTAAAGAAGCATTCTTTTCGCGCTCAATACCACAATTCTTTGTTGTCAACAAGGCGCTGAACACCTCTGCCCCATCACCGTAAATTCTGAACGGTACGGCCCGGGCTGGCACCTCGAGTGACAAATCATGAACCCCAAAGTTAGTTCCGCTTCTCCCCACCTGACCCCAGATCTCAAGGGCAAGCCCTTTGTTGACCTCTCTCGACCAATATTCTTCATAGGCCTTACTTTCAAAACTCCCAAGACTTTAACAGCTTAACGTTCCTAAAAGCTTCCGTAGAGTAAGTAGGAGGCAGTTGGTGATCCTGTCATCCAAGCATAGAAAAACACGGCATCCTTGAAGTTGAAAACTTGCAAAGATCTCATGCGGCAGGAAAAGGCCAATCTTCACGTGGGTGTCTCCCCCGGGGGTAGGCTTTACCTGAGTTTGTTTTGCAAGCTATGTAACTTTGTTCAACGCAACATGGAAAGGCTCTACAGGCCAAGAAACCTTCGGGATGGAGAGCCTGCAGTTCATTAGGAGGCAAGAGCTTTGGCATGGCTGGGTGGGACGCCACATGCTAAGTCAAGGACACATGGGGTTCAGGGAGACATTTCCGAAAGTCTTGCTTCAAAGACCAAGTAGTGAAGGCCCTTTCCAAGCCCCATCCTCCACAGCTGTGAAACTTCTCAGCAAGATCAAGGATGCGGGGCCTCGGACTTCGCTTCAAAGTTACTGCTCTTTTGACTTCAAACAGTCGGTGTTGCAGGCAGGGAACGGAACAAGATATTCTGGGACTTCCAGTAGGGCTTGAAGATTATCAGCAAGTCTCTTCATAGAAGCCTGCAAAAAAAAATAATGGCATCTTGCACTCAAAGAAATTGTAGGCGCCTCTCCCTTCATCACCATGTCAATCAAAGATTGAACGAGCTTGTGAAGCCCTCGTGACCTCGATCTCCGCCTGGCACCTCCAGAGGCGGGATGAGGGTGAAACGCTGCTGACATTTGCTGAAATCGAGACGGGCTACACGGCTGCTCGTTTGCAATCGGGTGCTTTTTAACTTCATGGTTTCCCCCGTAGGTTTCGCAGTGTGATTTTCACAACAGAATGCTCAGTGCATTGAGCCTTTTGCTTGGCACTGTGCCTAATCCGTTGAACGGCAACACTGGACAACCAAAGTGAACTAGAAAATACTAGATATATCTAGAGATAAAAAACATAGAGCAACACAGGTGATTTTTGACTACTCGCTCAAAGGAGCTTGCATACATCCAGTGTTTTACCCCGGTACTGCTAAAGACCCCAACTGCGCAGCTGCTCATATTCAATCCTCTCCCTGTTCTTCCTCGTCTTCCTGCAAGAAAGAAGGGTCAGCCAGTGGAGTCCCATGCTTTGTAGAAAAGATTACTCATGTTTGGGGACAGCGATTCAAGACTGTGTTGGGAACACTGCTACGCATTATGACTGAATTTGCTCGTCGCCTCTTTTGCTGCCTTTGGCCTGGATTTCCCTTTACTCTTCGGAGCAGCCTTTCCCTTCGCTTTCTCTTTTTTCTTCGCTTTCGCTTTCTCTGCCTTCTCAGCTTCTGCTTTCAAACGAGCTTCCTCCTTTTTCTCTTTCTTCCTTTCACCTACACACGAAGCGGAAGAAGATGCTTCCAAGGAGGAAAGGAGCTGAGGCTCCAGCAGTTCTTCAACGCACGAACGGCAGCTTTGGCAGCATCCACGGTATCCTCAATCCCCTGTCGGAAATCTTGCAATGAGCTAGCCACAACAACTTGTAATTTCAGCTAGCCTGGCCTCAAATTTTGCCTTGATCTTGTTGTACGATGCACGAACCTCGGGGACCGTAGACCCACTGACTGCCATCTTCTCCAGCCTGCGCAGCAGACAGATGCAAATGTATAGGCTTGGAAAGTAAATGAAACCAGCCTGCATCCTGTTTTTTCCAGCCACTCCAAGTTGGCAGAGCAAGAGTCTTTCAACTCCTGTTGACAAGAAGTGATCACATAATGGGCTTCTGGAGGGAATTACCAGGGCGTGCCTTGTTTCCATTGTATTGGTGAAGGTCCATACCTGCGCCCCGCACCTTCGAGGCCAAAGATCGGATCCTTGGCAGGAAAAAGATACAGAGACAATGAACCTTGGTATGCAAGGGGCGGGCCCTTTCAAGTCTTTCTCCAAATCTCTTTTGGCTTGCTGCTCTGGGGTGACCTCGGCAGCTATTGGGTCCAAAAGGGGTGCGTTGACAAGGGATGAAAAAGTATATTCAATGAACTTAGCTTTCTACCACCTTCTCCTTAGTTTCTTTGTTCCGAGGCTTGTCATCATCACTGTCGTTGTTTTTGCCAGCTGTTTTCTTGGCCATGACAGGAGCCATGCTATCAAACATCGCACCCAAAGACTTCCGAATGCCCTGCCCTGTCACCTTTGTCTTGCAAGTGTTCTCCGTCCCGCCTCAGTCGCACTGTGGGAAAGTTGTGGAATGAAGACCGGAATGAAGCAAAGCCTAGGCACTCGTTTGTTTGGTGCCCTTGTAGACTTTGAACAGGCGCATGCTGTCGACTTTGCGGAACTGGGCCACAGTGACTGGTTTGAGCAACTAGAGGTTGAAACAAACTGGAGCATGAGTGTTGGCTTCACATTGCAAGCTGAGATGGGCACTTCTTTCCGGGGGTGTGGCCTACCTCCTTGGGTGTCTTTGATCGTTTTGATCATCTCCCTGCACGGTTGAAAACAAGAGCCCTGTTTCAGAAAGGATTGTATTCAACTTGCCTCCCCGCTTCAGTTCCATTATACTTCAGCTCGATGTCCACCATGGTCATCTCAACAAAAATGTCTTCATCCCTGGTGCCCTGACGCCTGCACAGAGCCAGAACGGGTTGAAGTAAAACAAATGACCCAATTCAGCTGAGGAAGGCGCTGCTCAACCGACGCCTGCATGGAGACATGGTTCCTCACAAAGTCAGCCGCTGCGCAGCAAGTTTTCAGCGTGTCCCATCAGTTCACAATACTAACGCTGGAGAGTAGCATCTCATCGCTGAGCAAGAATTCTTTCAGCAACTGAAACCTGAAGCAAGCGCGGGAACTAAAGGTCATCGCCAGCCCTGTGCCATGCGATCAGCCAAGGAACTTCTTCGAGTGGGATCCGGCCGCCTCTTGGTACTTTTGCACAAGTTCAGGAGACAAACCTGGGGAACACAGTGGGTTGGTTGAAAGCTGCACGTCAATGTTTTTGGATTACGGACCTCCTTGGGCAAACCGGCGATCCATTGCCGAATACAACACCCTTCGGTCCTAGAATTCAATGACAGGCAAAAAAGAATGCAAGAGATGTCAAAAATGGTATCAAGAAAGGTCTTTTCAGACAGCCAGCTTGGGTTGCACTCAAATGTCCTGCACGTCCAACTGGCTGGCTTTGTGCAGCGTTTTGACCTGATCCTTCACACTATCCGGAAGATTCTTGACCTAGGTAGAGCGGTGATCGAGAACAGCAAGACTATCTACGCTGTGGTGATCGAGAACAGCAGTGACTATCTACGCTGTGGAGCTGGCTCTGCGAAGAACGCCATTTGCATCTCGCTGTGTGAGACCCTTGATCTGCACAAGTCCGGAGCCATCAGCCTGACTGGTCGGTATGGATTTACAATGACTGGGACATGACATAAATTGAGTTTCTGCGTTCAAGTAGCCCCATAGTGCATGGTTGCTGAGGTTGATGACCTTCTGAGACCTGTCCATTGTTGGGTACAACAATGAACCCCAAATTTTGGTAAACAGGCTGGTTGCACCTTCTTTCTTTTCCTCAACCAAGGGCTTGCGACCGGCAATAGTCCCCACATCCAGCAGCGTTTTTTGGACAGGCATGTCCTTTACCTTCAACCCTCCCCAGGTGTAGAATCGGACAGCTTTCAAGTCTTTCAGCTTTTTCTGTTTGAACTGCGGCTTTCTGGGTCTACTAGGTACATAGCTTTGCACTCTGTAGAAACGGAGTCCTTTCATTTCTGTGAGTCTTCTCTGTTTGTATACCCTTCCCGCCTTCTTTCCTGTCTTGTCATCTCCCGTTTGCTCTTCCTCATCCTCCCACTCACCTCCTAAGTCTTCTTCTTCATCTTCTTCGTTGTATTCTTCTCCATCTAAAAGTTCATCTAAGCCTTCGTCTTCTGCGTTGTCCTCTTCCTCATCCTCCTGAGGTTTCTTCTTCTTCCTCTTCTGCGCTTCCTCGTCTGCCTTCTTCTGCATCTTCTTCTCTCCCTTTGTCTTTGGTTCCTCACCCTCCTTTGGCCGCCTCTTCTCATTTGTCTTCTTTTCCTTCTGCGCTTTCTCCTCTGCCTTCCTATTCGTCTTTTCCTTTGTCTTCTTCTGCGGTTCCTCCTCCTCCTCATGATCTTCATCTTCCTTTGGCCTCTTCTTCGCCGCTGTCTTCTTTTCCTTCTGCGCTTCCTCGTTTGCCTTCTTCTTCATTTTCTTCTCTGCCTTTGTCTCCTTCTGCGGTTCCTCCTCCTCCTGATCCTCATCCTCCTCTGGCCTCTTCTTCGCCTC
>CAXAMN010007324.1:0-14127 GCA_963970005.1 Durusdinium trenchii | reverse complement strand
CCTTCTGCGCTTTCTCCTCTGCCTTCCTCTTTGTCTTATCTTCCTTTTTCTTCTTCTGTGGTACCTCCTCCACATCCTGATCCTCATTCTCCAGTAGCGCCTTCTTCGCATCTCTCTTCTTTCCGTTTTGATCGTTGTCCTTTGCCGTCTTCTTCTTCTCCTTTGTATTCTTCTCCTCCTGCGGCTCCTCCACCTCATCGCCCCCATCGGCCTCTAGCCTCTCCGCATTTGTCTTCTTTTCCTCCTGCGCTTCCTCGTCCTCTACCTTCTTCTCTTTCTTTTTCTTCCTCTCTGCTGTCTCCTCCTCCCCCTCATAGTTTGCCTCCTCAACGGCACTTGATCTCATTTGCCTCAGTCTCTTTGGTTTGGAGACCTCACTATACCTCCTGTGTCTTCCAAGGCGAGCAGCCCAGGCGGTGTGTGTTTGGGTAACTTCTGCAACCGCCCCTGCCCCTTCATCTGTTCAAACACCCGCTTGGCTACTACATTGGGACTGGCCCCTTTCCTTATCATCTCCTTCACTTCAGCGGCCATCTTGGGATTCTTCTCTACCATGGCTGGTGAGACTTTGGATCTTGCCCGCGTCAAAACTGGCTTTTGCGGTGTGACCAGGTCTTCGACTTCAGGCTCCGGCCTAAATTACAAAGCGTGTCATGTCACGTCATGTGAGGTTTACCTTTGGGTTTCACACCATAGTGCAGCCGTGATTCATCCTGCCTGATTGGTCCTCGGGTTTGATCGATTTTGACCGTCTTGAATTTCTCGGAATTTCTCGCTATCCCCACTTATAGGTCGACCTATAAGGTAATTTCTCGTGAATTTCTCGTTGAAAAACAAATCAAAGAAACAATACTTCTGTCCTCGTGAATCTTTATGAATGAGTCTTCAGGAAAGATTTACAATCAAGAACCCAAGAGCTGTCAAATGTCGGTATCTAAGGGCTGGTGTTTGGAGGTGTCCGTTTTGATTGCTTAAGTCTTCTAAAACCCGTCAAAAACGGACACCTATACAAGCACTATATATATAGGTCAAAGAGTCATGTGGTATATTGCCTGTTGATTTCTCAATCGGTGAAAGGTTAACACTATTGTGTGTTTTTGTAGAACAAAGGCAGGGTAATCATCTTGGACATTCTAGTAGGCAGTTTCAATCGTTGACATCCAATATAGCTTGGCTGGATCCGAAACCAACACCCCCCGAGCAAGTCGATCTATATAGCCTTCCATCTCAAAGCCCAGGTTTTAGAAGGACCAAGGGTAACTTGGGGTTGCATGTTCTTTTGCAAATTCTTTCAACGAAATTTCTTGCAAAGTTCAATTTCTGCTAAATGTCGTGCAAATTTCGCGCCAAGAAATTTATGTGGTACGAGGTCTTTTACACCTTGCGTGGCCAATGTGAAGTTTCGTGCAAATTTCGTGCCAAGAAATTTATTTGGTACGAGGTCTTTTGCACCTTGTGTGGCCAATGTGAAGTTTCTTGCAAATTTCGTGCCAAGAAATTCCATAGGGATTGCTGTTCTTCTTCTTTTGCTTTCTTCTTCTTTTGCATTGCCAAATTTCGTGAAATTTCTTGCAAATTTCTTGCCAAGAATTTTCTTTGACTTTCTGTAGGCTCCAGGGTCGTTGGTGTTAATGTCAAGTTTCTTGCAAATTTCGTGCCAAGAAATTTCAGGGGGGGATTGTTTTTTCTTATCTTGCCTTGCCAAATTTCGTGAAATTGTGTGGTCTGCTACAGGCTGTCTGCTTGGTGCTTTTGGGAGGTCCTTTCAACTTTGGCACTAGCTAGTGGTGTCTGGGGCTCCGTTCTGGGGGCGAAGGGATATACATATTTCACTAAGTGTGACCCCAAAAACAAACCCAAAATTGGAACCCTTCACCACCAAAACGGATCCCCAAACCAGTTGGAGAATTGGCGCCAATGCTTTTCCAATATTTTGGGACATCGGTGACCCCCCCAGAAACTTCCAAGAGAGGTCGAGAGGACACAAAATGCATAGGATCAAAGGTATATACATTTGTCCCTGTTTGTTTTGCGTCCTCTTGACCGAGGTGTCCGGAATTCGGAGGAAATCCCAATTCGATACCTTCAACACCGCGGGGCCTTAGATTGGCTTAAGCCGCTTGAGCCCTAACAACCCTCTCACGCAGTCGGGCTTGCCAAGGAACTATACATTGCATACGCTTGCCTTGCATCCATTCTTTGGAGCCACTTGGGCCAAATGAGGGAACCCCACATTTGCTTCCGCTTCTTGACAGCGGTACCTTGAAGTGTATTAAGAGATACCCCCTGTCACCTGGCTGCCCGGCCAATCACCCAGCCAAGTCTCACCCATGCACACAAGACACCGGCAGCTGCACTTGAGATACCGCTATAAGGGATACGGCGAACATGGACTCGTGAACTATCAACAAACCTTTTTGCAGCTTGATACTACCTAGATGTGAGAAACAATCCAAGCCAGTGAAAAACAGCAAGAGATATTTTGGGCTTCGCAGGGATGAAGCGGTCAGTTTATCGGCTGGCAAATCGAACTAATCTAGCAAGTTCTCAATGCCACTGTCGGAGCTTTCACCATTGTCCGTGTTGATGAAGCGCAGCCCCTGATCTGGCAGGACTGTAGCGTCAGGTTTCCTGAAACAGCATGTGGGTGATGGATGTACTGACACTGCAATTCAAGACTCCGACACTGGGTCCAGGTACAGCTAGCCCACATGTTTGCAATCTATTGAATGCAACATTGCTGCCAAAGAAACATGTTGGCCTTCAAAAGCTGGCCCACCTTCACAAAGTGCGGGAACCAGAATGACTTATATAAAAAGAAGGTGATTGTGAAACAGAACCGCTGTGTAAGCCCCCAGCTTTCAGCCCCAAACCAACTGGGTAAACCGAGGTGGAGTACAAATCCTTTCCTCCAGCCTAAGATATTGCTAAGTTCTGCACTTTGTTCAAAAGAAACTGCTCGAATCCAAGGTAGTGACTACTTTGCTCTGGCCAGTCTTTTTGCACGTGTATTTGCGGACAACCTCGAGATTGAGGCGGCTCTTGATTCTCGCAAGTCGTTGCCTCACACAGACAAGGAAGCTTAATTGTTCAGGGTTGGTGTGGGACCCCTGCCTTTTGGCCGGATCAATAGGTTCACCCAGGGCCGCCAACCAAGGACAGGTTGTATAGAGAATAACTCTCTTCCTCACTATTGCAACGTCAGCGCATAAGATGCATGCTTTATTCCCCGGTCCCCCACTATATAGGTATACACATTATTTGTATGATGCAAGCATCTCCGTTGGGGCGCCAAAGTTACCTAGAGGCACGGAAATAGACTTCGCACCATGCCGGTCCAAGAGCTCCTGGCACGTCAGCATACAACATATTCCACCCTTGACCACAAAATTGAAACAGCTCTGATAGTTAAACATCAATAAAAGAAACGGATGCAGTAAGGCAATGGTTTCTATGGTCATTCCTCTCAAAACAAGGTCTTGTGATTTTGAGCAAATGTTTGGGTTTTGTACCGTGCTCCTCCAAGGGATCATAGTGAAGAAGCCGGGTTCTCGATAACCCAGTAAACGTCTTTGGATTTGGCGTACTCACACCTTATCGAGCTAGATGCAGAACTGCGAATTATCCTTCTTGGGAAGGTTCTCAATCTGACCCCAGAACCCCCAAGCAAATCTCATCAAACCATTGTTTTGGGGGGGCAAAATTTGCTCAGATTCTGGGGTCAGATTGGGGACCGCGCAAAACCAGAAAGCCGAACTTGCAAGCATGACCCTTACCAAACTCAACTTATCTGGAGTGCTTTCAACAGAGGCACAGGTAGCGAATCAGGCGGTTGGCAATTTGAACTTTGCGGAACGACCTCCGTCCTGCATGTATGCGCGCACTCAACGAAAGCCTCCCAAAAAAGGAGATCTCCAAAAGCACCACGTGAGTTTTGAACAATGTTTCAATCCAGCTCCTTGAGGCCTGGTCCGCGACCTACCTGTTGTTCCCCTCGACAGCCAGACGAAAGTAGAACAGGGAGGTGCTGCCCAGTACAGGCAGCCCTGCTGCAATGTCCGGATCTGGCAGGGTGCAATTTTTCACAGAGCTAGAAATTTGCTCCGACTGCGCGCAATAGCAAACATTAATCAGCAGACTTGTAAATGGGAGCTTTCTATATCTCTGACAAGAAACCCCTTGCAGCGCCAAGAGAAATCCAGCTGAAAGGAGCAAGTTGTGGTTCAAGTTGATCTTCATCTGCAACTTGGGCCAACAAGACCACACATTCCCACACCCTCAATGAACTGTATAATCAACTTTGCAGAATCACTCCGCCACTCCGCCCCTCTAAGTACAAACCCTGAGCCCTAGCAGGCGCATCACCGTGTAAACAATAAGGCCAACAAAGGGATCTAGGGTAAGTGTTTTTGGAGCCAAGGTGCATCACGCCTACCAGCCACAAATCCATAAAAGCGCACTCCAGCAGAAAGCGATCCTTGCCCACAGCACTCTTCCTGGAACTGGGAAGCATCCTGCGGTAGAGTCTCGCCGTATGCCTTTAGAAGCACAGTGATCAAAGCTGCCATTGGGCATATTTCATCCTCGCCAACTTCACATGTAGTTCGGAAGATTGAACCAAAAGGCTGTCAGGCATGGTCAAAGTTTGAACTTTGCTGAAACAATGAGATTTCACAGAAAGGTTGAATAGTAACCACTTGGCAATGTGTCCCAAGCGCCTTCGTTGGTACTGGTGGGCTTCTCCATTCATGAGCCTCAGCAGTGCGCGCCATCCAAAAAAAATGCATCTCAGCCGGCCAAACAAACACCTGGAAAAGAAAACTCGGAAAGCTGCGGGTCCCTCCACCCTTTTCCCTCTCACAAATCACCCAGCAATCCCCAACTGCAAATTGCTTTGCTTGCCCCTGCTGGGATCTAAACATATCAACGACAAATAAAGAAGCAAGGTTTTCCTTGCCAGAGATGGGTGGCCAGCAAGGCGTTGCAGACTATGACCACCCAGACCCAAACCGCAAAGAACACGACGAGTCTTTCCATCATTTTTAGTGGGAGCTTACATTGACCATGTTTAACCCTTCAGCGGTCAATAGCGTCGCTTCCGCCGCTCTGCTGGCGACATAGCATCTACAATGGCTGCCCTCTTCTTGCTATTCTTCCAAAGCGCCTGGATCTCACGGTAAGGAACTCCCGCTTTGCGGCGCTTATCGAAAAAAACTGCGCATGGCCGCTTCATGGGGCCATTCGATTTATCATTCCTTGGCTGTTTGCTTGATCCTGCCTTGTCAGGCTTTTTTTTCTCGCTTCTTTTTTTTGGGTTCTGGGTTCTCAGCCACTTCAGCGGAAGCCTGGGTGGCAACCTGGCCTTTGGCCTTGGCTTTAGACAACTTGGCCTGCATACGTTTTTCTGCTGCCAAAGTAACTTTCTTCATTGGGTTTGGTATCTTGGGCGGTGTGTTGTCCGGGGGTTGGAGGAACGGCTACCGATCAGGTGTTTCCTCTGAAAAAGGTGGTCCAGCCGATGTAGAACAACCAGCTCGAGCATCAGCCTTCCAACGATCCACAGACGTTTTTTTGGTCCACTTCTTGGGCCAAAACCATAGACGACCAAAACTCCCGATACCACTTCTCGTCAATGACTTTCGCTGTAGCTGGGTCGGAGATGATCATGTTCAATGCATCCCAAACCTGCCACGTGACTTTGACCATGTTCTGACCCACTGAAACCCATGGGAACAAGAAGTTGCCTGCTGCTATCCCCTAGCTTTAGTGAACAAATGTTGTTTTTGTTTGCTTTGGTGTAGTGTTGGCTTGCAGGTTTCCATGAAGCCTCGTCCTGCTCCTCATCCGAGTCCAACTCCGCTGAAGCAAAAACATGTCTGTCGAGCTCCATGTTACATCTCTCAAACTCAGCCTTCTCTGTCCCAGATCTCTCCTTCAGGATGAATGGCAGCGTTGGTTCTTTGTGTGTTTTGAAGGTGGTTCACGACCCGTCCAGAAAAAGGAAAACTCCGTCAATGAAACCCCTTTTTGACAGCCCACACAGACTATCACAAACAGTCCTCTAGTTCATCACGAGCAGCCCCCTCATCATCTTTGCAAATCAACAAAAAACAAGCCCTTTTGTGGAACATGAAGTTGGTCCTCCACAAATCGTCGACGCTTTGTCTTTGGCTCAGATTCCTGGCCGCCAAATTTACCATCAATGGACCATCAAATTGCAAAATGAAAGTGATTCAAAACTTTCTGGCAGCAGGTTGAGGCCTCATGGCTCGAAGATTTCTTCTCAAGCTGGACCTGTGGGTCCTGCCAAAACATGTTTGTGACAGTCAGGGCGGGGTTGACCATTGCCATCCTGCAAAGTACAACAAAGTTATACATAGCTTTGCACGCCAAAAAAGGTGAAAAAGGCAACCCAGCATCCTCAAGTTCAGGTTCCTTCGGGGCTGCAAGACAAAGGAATGAAAAAAACAGTGATGTCCTCACCCGATGGACTCGCAGGCTCTTCATCACTTGCCTGGAAAGCTTGGTGGCTTGGTGAATTAGAGTGAATGCAAAAACCATCAAACCAAACAGCCTCATCTTTTGTGTCTCCATGTGCTTCCTGAAAAACTGTTCAATGCTAATGTTTACATTGCATGGAGAACCGGTTTTGTAAAAGAAACCCTCCTCTGCAGGCGGCGCGGCCCTGACTTGCTGGCATCCTCGTCAGCCTCCCAAAACAGAACCATAGACCAAGGTGTTTGGGAAAGGGCTTATACCAAGTCTTTTGGTTGTTGATGTTTCGTGAACAGGTCGAAAAGGGTTGATCTCCTGGAAAACATGGAGTTGCAGAAACCATTCACCATAATCAGCGCCATAGAGATTTGTCTTAAGTCTTAATAGCCCTACAACCTGGCCTCATTGTCATAAAAGCTTGCCAGCAACCCCTGGTACTCATCGCAAAACTCTTCGAACTGCTGCTGGTCGAACTGTGCATGCCGTGGGCGAATGGAAAAACAGAAAAGACACAATCACCTACATACCTCAAGGGACTTTGCAGCTGTTTCCAAGTCGGAAAAACATGTTTTTACAACCATGGTTTTGCCTCTGGATCCGTGG
Organism: Durusdinium trenchii; assembly: GCA_963970005.1. Classification (NCBI taxonomy): domain Eukaryota; class Dinophyceae; order Suessiales; family Symbiodiniaceae; genus Durusdinium; species Durusdinium trenchii. The sequence continues at coordinate 7,029 of CAXAMN010007324.1, read as the reverse complement.
CAGGCTCTTCAACCTGCCAGAGCGCACTGCAGCACGTTCGTGGTGCTCAACAGTGTTGTTCGCAGGACAGAATGGCACACACACACAAGCTGGATAACGTTCCTAAGGGTGGTACTTCTGTGTTTGATAAATTGTGTGGAGCCTCGTGGAAAGTCTCACTGGCTTCATGATGCGCACAATCCACCTGGAACCAGGAATCCACTTGGCAACGCTGGGCCTTCTTAGATGGCTACACTACACCAGGCACAGCGCGAATCGAAACGGGCGAAGAAGAAACGTGTCCAGAAAAGAAAGTCAAAAGTCGGAAGCCTGCCTCGAAGTCCATCAGCTGTGTTTCAGCCGTGTCCATCCTTTTGCTTTTCTTGGCTAACTGAGCTAGTCGGACAGCTTGTTTTTTCTGGTAACTCTCCAGGGTTTCCCTTGGGCCTCGAGTCAGTTGGAACGGAAGCGAGTTGATGATCTTCTTGGTCACTAGCAAGCACAAGCGAGGAGTAAACACTCTCCCCTTGAAGGGTTTAAGAAATCCAAAGCAGGTTTTGTTACTTCGTTTGCGCAGATCACACAGTCTAGGGTACAGCGACCCTGTGTCTTCCACCCGGTCAAGGTCCAACGTCGCCAACAACTTTTGACTGATGACTTCAGCCAGCTTCCTCCGCCGTTGCGTTTGCTGAGCTCGACGTCCCAGCTGCACCATTGGTTCAATAGCAGCCAACACCCTATACACTGTATTTCCCAAAAAATATTCAATGAAGTTGGTGCCTGTACTCTTAAGTTGGGTGATCCTGTTTTCAGCCCGGAAGGATTTGAGCAAATGCCCTGCGGTGGTGCAGATGCCTTTTGACCCATTTACTTCTTCTGAAGTTGGGACACGCTGAGCTCAGTGCACTCCGGTAGGTCGATCGATGGCAGCGGTCAGCTGGCACTAGTGCTACTTGAGCAGTCACTAGAAAATGCACGGCCACCAAAACTTGTAAACAATTTCTCCATTGCGTGAAACCTAGCAGCAGATTGCACTTTGTGGTAGGAGATTCTGTTCACCTTTGAGGGCTCTGTGGCTAGAAGATGTTGAACCTTAGAAAACTCACACTGAAGCACTCTGAAGCTGCGATCACCGAGCGGGCGGGCTGCGAGTTCAGTGCAGCAAGTGAGGAAAAGAAGCTGGGACTCACCCAAGCAACCTTTTTGTATACATAAACCAAGAAACGGCCGACCTTTCTCCCCAAACATTTCCAAAACAACATGATGTAAAACATGAGCAGCAATACGAAAGGTGTGCGCACTGTGTACAGGATGTGTGTTTTTCCTGGAAAATATAGAAACATTAGAAACAATATGTGTGCTTGCTTCTAATGTTGGAAAAACACTTTGGGCCGACATTTTTTTCCGGGAGCGTCGCGAAAGTGTTTTTTCATAGACACGGGCGCTAAAGTACAGGGGCCTGGTCAACTACCCCGTGTAGACAAATGCTCTTTGTCAGTGCGATCTGGACTGGGAATAGGTTTACACTTGCTCAAGTGCGCCACAAGCCAGCCACAGCTTGGACAAACAATTTCAAGCGCGGTTTGCGCAGTCACAGGCTATGACCTCAAGAATGCCAAGACCTCACAGACCAGGAACCCAGCCCTATAAGTCCGGTTAGCAGTGGTGATCCATAAGTCCGGTGGACCTGTGTTGGTATGGTCTGTGAACGCAGTACGCGCTGTGTCAGGCTGCCGGGTGCGCACGCGCGGCATCGAAGCTGCATTGCGCGACCTCATTGCGCAGGGTTCGTGCTGTATTGCGCAACCTCATGGCCAGCGTCGTACTGCTGTGACTGTTAAGCGCATGACTTCACCTTATGTCCAGAATTAAGTAGTGCTGGCAACGAGGGGAGGGGACGGGGAGGGAGTGGAGGGGAGGGTGAGGGGTAAGTTCCCCCAGAAGTGGCAGTTGGATAACTGGACCTGATCGAAACACCAAGTGAAGTCACACGAGTGTGTTCGGTGTGCGAGCGGCAGCGATGCACACCTTTTCTATGGCTGCGGATGCAGGTATTGGGCTGCTAAGTCTTGAGCCAAATGAATTAAGTCGAAAGCGGACTGAAGAGCTACAAACTAGTCTATGTACAAGAACAGGTGCTACACACGTATAGCGTAGACACGCCTAGGGGGACCTATAGGACCCTACCAAACACAAAACAGACACAAATTTTCTTCGTGTCGAAGCTTACGATCGCTAAAGTACAAAAGGTTCGCAAAAGAATGCAAATGAATTCAGAAGTTCTGTCTTCGCAGAACTAGACCGTAGATGCCATCCTGGCTCAGCCAGGTTGCGTCAGATAATCTCTACAAATCTACGAAAGGCATACTTGCTGCATCGAACGTTCCGGAATGTCGGAAATCTTCTTTTTCAAGTCAAATCGTTAAGTTGAAGTCAAATCTATAAGGCCTTTAGTTTAGATATATCTGGGTCTTTTAAACTGCATTTAGCTTTGTGGCATTTAACCGTAGTCGGCCGGAATATCGGCTTTTCAAGACTACTGCCTCGGCTGTGCTCTAGCCGGCATGTCGGCTTCTTAGAGCAGAGACTACCTACCAGTCCCTGTAGCCTCGGTAACCGGGGTTCCAAGATGACGAAGATGAACCGGTATACCACCATGAGCTTGACGCTCCCGAGGACCAGGGCTGGTGCCAGCCAGCTTGGCGAGCTTGTTTATTCTGCCGAGATCGTTCCTTCAAACGTTCAAGCCGCTCGGCATTCTTCTCGCCACGTTTCTCTGCGGATTGCCACGAACTCTGATCTTGTGTCGGCTGGCAAGTGAAAAATTGCACTGAAATGGGTGGTGGTAACCCAAATCGCTGCTCTTCAGACACAGATCAAGGTGATTTAAGTGCTTAAGGAGTTCGCTGACCTTAATGGTAGTCTCTTTCTGGCGTGGAGGCCCCTCATATCCGACACGTCCACGATCATCCGGAATATCGGATGTCCTTGACCGCAACGTATGCATGTCCTTGCCGTAATTTAATGCGATCTGCAACAAGCAGTCGCAATCGGCATCCAGACCTTCCAAAGCGGCGAGCTGCTCGCTGGCGAGGGTTGAGACCTCCCAGTTATAGGTGATGCGCTTGCTCGGCTCACGCTTCTTGTTCGCAGAAACAAGGATCTGGTCAAGGATGGTGAGGACAGCTCCGGTTCCTGGATCGGCATGTCGATCGCCCCCGGAAGTTGCGGTTCGTGAACTGATTAGCATCGCACGCGATGACGTCCACCTGGTCTGCCACGGCCGTAATCAAAATCTTCATAATGGCGTTCTTGCCGGCCGTAATACCTGACTGAAAGGCATGGGCATTGATGTGAAAAGCGCAAACTCGAAGTTCAGGCATGTGCATGCGCTTGCAGTCATTCAGGCTCCCGGTCTGGAATGTCGGACACTCGTGGAACAATGCCTCTGCATCCACTGGCGAAGCTTCAATGTAAGTGGTGGATGCTTGTGCTACAGCTAAGGTGTCAGGGCAGACTGTTGCCTCCATGTTGTCTGCTGGATCAGCGCCTTCTTCAAGGGCAACACGGAGGTTCTTTCGGACTCCACGGTCATCGGTGATGCCTCCATCTGTGGATTCTTCGACCTTTCCCCAGATCACGCGGAATGTCGCGGCATGGGAGGCGTTCGCCTTCAAGCTCGATCCGGCGGATGAGTTCCAGCCTCGAAGTGCCAAGTGGATCACTGGAACAGACTGCTGCAATCGCAGGTGACTCGCCATCCGCCATGGCCAAAATGCTCAAGCATGCATTTGTATTGGTTAAAGAGCTCTCGATGACGCTCGATGCCATTGGCCTCAAGAAGAATTGTGATATGAGCTGTGTTCCTGACAAGGTAACGCGGAAGCACAGCGTATTGATCGGTCTCTGCGAGCTCCCTGGATAGTGGCTGCCTGCCGTTGAAGTGAGGTGTACGATTGATATCGCCGAAGTTGAGAAGCAGGACACTGACGTGTTCAGTCGATCGGAGAAGTCTTGCTTCATCGAGATCAAAGTCTCCTTGGTTCGCGCGATATCCCTGCATGTACGAACGGCTTAGCTCGACGATCTGTCGCATCTCCGCGCCGGTATATCGGCGATTGGAGTCGTAAAAGCAGCTTGGCCGAATGATTGGGTACGGTGCCACATCAGACTGTTCGTCCCAGTGTTGAGCAATCGAGGGAATGGAACGGCTCCTGTAGGTTGGATGGTTCGTGTAATGGTATTTGCTGACTCCTTCGAGGACAATTCGATCCATCGCTGCATAACCTGTTGAGCCGCCACCGAGAACAAGATCTTTGATTTCTTGCAGACGGTGCAATCGACCGGCATACCGGTCGTCCGGGTGCCAACCCTCAAATTCGGCTGCGAAGGGAATCGTGAAGTCGATTTTTGCCGTGATTTCTTCGCGCTCGTGCTCACCCAGCGGTGCCGGAATATCGGCGTCTGGGACTGTCGAACAGAGATAAATGCTGTTGCATGAGCAGTGGTTGCTAACATCGTGATAGCAGTCAAGGCATGTTCCATGTCGGCATGCTCGGCAAAAGAAAAGCGCATCGGCTTTTGCGCAGGTAAGGCAAGTCATCTCTTCTGGGTGATGATGGAACTTAGTTGGTGCTTTCTGTGCCTTCCTTGCATCGCTGATGACTTCCCGCGCTCGCGAGGTCGCACGCTTCTTGGATGTGGCTGCGATGTACTTCGTTTCCGGAATATCGGAAAACGAAACTCTGCGACCCTCGGATGGAGTGCGGGCCGTTCCCGGCGCATGGTCAGCCTTCTTAAGGACAGTGCGAGTTGGTGTTCGTGACCGTGCTCGGGAGGACCAAACCCTTGTGCTCTGCTTTTCTTCTTTCTTGACTGCTGCAGATGATGAGGCTGCTGAAGGATCGTCCGGCATATCGGACTCTTCCTTCTTCACAGTGCCTTTCTTGACCCAGGTTCCTTTCTGGCGTGCTTCTGCGAGATCGTCCACCATGGCTGCATCTAATGTACTTATGACCTGAACATCATCATCGTCGTCTTCGTCTGCCGGAATATCGGCATCGACGTCCATGTCGTCGTCATCATCGACATCAATCAGGTCCTCTCCCGATTCTTCCTCAGTCGTTTCCGACAATGAGCGTTTCTTGAGACGACGCATGTTGGTGACATCATCCTTCCAGTCGTCGTCGAGGGAGAGAAAATTCAGCCATGTCTCAGTGTGGAGCTTGGACATGCCGTGGAGCTGATGGCGATCAAGTTTCTCCTCGGCCTCATTGCGCCAAGCCTCGATCTCGCGAATCTTAATATTCCTAAATGCAAGCCTCCTTGTTTCAATCTTGAACTTTTCGTGGCCCTTGCCTACCAGCCTCAGTACCTCGCAATAGAGCTGAGAATAAAAACGCAAGTACGGCTCATCGGGGACTGACATGGCTGGAGCTTAGGAGGCGCGCGGGACTTAGCTAGTTGAACTATACTTAAAGTATACTTAGAGTAGACTTACGGCATGGTAAGTCTATCATAAGTTGGTTAAGTTAATGGTAAGTAGGTGTTGGTTTTTTAAGTTACTTGTGATATACTTAGCCACTTCTGCACTACTTATAAGTAGATCATTCAAAATGTCAAAATACTTACGAGCTACTTACAAACTACTTAGCTACTTAGGTTTTTAGGTTCTTTAGAAGCCCTTTTTTCAACACTCGTCGATATATGGCCATGAAAGTGATCTATTTTGGCTGAGACGTGGGCTCCAGCAACCGGTTTTGTGTTTTCGGCCCGCATGGCTTTGGCGGTGCAGAGACAATTGGAAGCAGTGCAAAGATTTTTGTCTGGACTGACAACCTTGCCGACATACGCTGAGGCGAGGGCAAGGCAGTTGGAGAAGTTGAGGAAAGTCCTGACTTCCACGCCGGACTTATCCACCAAGCAGTCAGGGTGAAAAGTCCTTGGAGGACCTTCGGTCTTGGATCGCAGAGAAAACGGGCTTGGAGGATTTGGAATCGGGAGGGAGGCGGCAGAGCCAGGATTATATGAACCTGCCATCCTTTCTTCCAGACTGGTTGTGGAAGAACTTGTTGGATCCGAACGAGGCTCCGGAGGTGTCTTTGGAGAAGCTGTGCGGCTATGCCGCGAATCTTGGTTTGCGTTTACCAACAGAGGGTACATTGGCCATGCTTTGCACCCTTGCTTACCAGAAAGATGTTCTGGCCATGTCTGGCCACGCAAAGCATAGGTTGCTAGAGCAAAAGAAGCCTCTGATACGCAAGTGGCTTCAAGGCAATAGGCCTCCTGTGCATGTGGGGACATTGCCGGCCTCTTGGACCGATATTCCTGGAGAGCTTCGCATGAAGGCGATTCCGTCGGGGGTGGATCCACTACCGCCACCGCCGAGTCATGTGGATTTTTGGCGCGTTGCGAGCACGTGGCCTGTGCGGGTGTCCAACCGGATGGCCTTGGATGGAGCAGCTCAGGCTTCTATGCCTTCTGGCGTGGATTCCGGAGCATTGGGGAGGATGGAAGAGGTGGTCCAGTCTAGCGTGCAACTTGTACAAGAAGCACAAGCCATGGCCCGCACTGCTCTGACGTCGGTGGGCAAGGGACCTTCAGGCGAGCAGGTTATGCTGGCATTGGAGGATGGTTCGGTTGACGATGTTCCTGCCCGCAGAGCAGCTCCAGAGGTGGAGACGCCTGCAGAGCCACCAGGTGAGTCTGTGCGCGTGGGCACGGGAAAGATCTCTGTACAGCAGCAATTACGTGACCTGCAGACAGGTCTCACTGGAGCAGACTGCACAGATGCCATCTTGAAGCGTCCGGCTGCTTCGGTGGACCTGCGGAAGCGTCCGGCTACCCAGATGGCCAGGCCAGCAGCTGCTTCCAAGGGATCTTTGCCACGTCAGCCCTCGCGGAAGCAAAGGCCAGCTTCTGATGACACGCGGAAGAAGTTTACTTCCAGGGCATATCACGCTGCGAAGAAGCGCGTGCTTCGGAGTGGAGGTAGTACAGTTGTGCCGCTACGGAAGCTGCTAGGGAGGCTCTGCGCAAGGCATCGGTTCG
>CAXAMN010007313.1:274590-285466 GCA_963970005.1 Durusdinium trenchii | reverse complement strand
GCCCGCCTTTCCCCAAGTCCGTTCTGGCAAATTCACCTCCCATCTTCACAAACCGCCTTTCCCCTTTCCGGTTTTTCCGACTTCACCTCCTGTCTTCCCAGCCTGCCTCTCCCCAAGTCCGTTCTTCTCCCCAAGTCCGGTTTAAACATTTTGGTTGTAACAGGTCTCTCAAAACAATGCCCGAACACGCATCACACACTTGGGTTTGACAAAGGTGGGTTGGACATTGAAGCCTTCATCCTACGTACTGTATCCTCAACAAAATGTTTGAACTCTTCTGCATCCCATGCCAAACAAAGTCAAACCCTTCATCCCAACAGCTTTGAACCTTTCATCCCCACTTCTATGTTCCAAAGTATTCCCAAAGACTTTGACCCCTCCATCCCTAGTCTTTGAACGGAGATTCCACCACACAGGCGGAGATAGGACAAGGACGAGTGCTGAGTGTCACACGTATCTGAAGAGTTTTACTGTCTCTTTGCTTTTTTCTCGTGCACATTTTTTCACAAAATATCTAATATGATTACATGGTATCATGAACCTTCATCCCAATAACTTTAAACCCTTTATCCCAAGTCTTTTCAACCGAGTCTTTGAACCCTTCTGCATCGCATGCCAAGCAAAGTCTTTGAACCCTTCATAGTCTTTGAAAAGCGTTTTTGAACCCTTCTTCGTCCCAAAGTCCGAGAACCATAAAACCGTCTTCCTGCCAAAATATGTGAACTCTTCATCCCAAAGATGTTAAACCCTTCATCCCAAAAACCCTTCATTCAAAGTTTTTGTGTCTTGCGGCCCTTCATACCAAAGACTTTAAAGCCTTCATCCCAAAGAAAAGTTTTTGAGCCCTTACTCAGGCCCAAGCCTGGCCCTAGCACTACAACACACCAAAAAAAAGAAAGCCCTAGCACCAAAGCAGCGTAAGAGCGTAACAGGTCAAAACCCTAACATGCCTAAGAGTGCAAAAGAACAACACCAAACAAAACAGCCGAAACCCTAAACCCGAAAAAATAAAAAACAAAAACCAACCCTAAAAACCTTCCAAAAATTATAAACCCATAAAAACACTATAAACCCTAACAACCATCTAAACCCAACAACTCCATAAACCCACAACAATCCTCTAAAACCCCAACAACCCTCTAAACCCTAACGACCCCCTAAGCCCTAACGACCTTCTAACCCCTACCAACCCTCTAAACCCAACAACCCTCTGAACCCTAACAACCCTCTAAACTCTAGCAACCCTCTAAACCTCAACAACCCTCTAAACCCCTAGCGCCCTTAACACCACAATATACACCAAGAAAACAACACCCTAACACTGCAATACGCTAAGAATGTAAAGCTGTATCATTGCAATACGCTAGGAAAGAGAATCCCTAGGCCAGATCTGGAATACACTAAGGAAACAAAACCGAAACACCACAGCACGCTAAGAAGACAATACAATGAAACTCGGTATGAATTCAGAAGACTAAACTGACTAAACGAGAAAATGCCTCTTTGAGAGTACTTTCCCCCGGACCGCAAGGTATGGTACATACCGGTCGGATCCGGTGGGTGGCTTCAAAAATATGAAAAGGTTACCGGGTATCAGGGGATAACTTTGGCTGCGACAAGTCTCTCAAAACAAGAGAACACAATCCCCGAACCGCAAGACGATGACAAATCAAAGACTTGGGTTTGACAAAGCCGGTGCAAAGTCATGAGATAGACTTTGGAGTTTCGTCGTTGCAAACGGAAGTTCACCTATCAGATTTTGACTGCAACAGGTCTCTCAAAGCAAGCAAACACGATGCCCGAACTGCAGGACGATGTCGAATCACACACTTGGGTTTGACAAAAACGAGTAAGGTAATGACATGGGTTTTGGACCTTGAACCCTTCATCCCAAGTGTTTGAACAAAATTTAAAACCTTTCTCAACACGTCATCCCAAAGGTTTGAACCCTTCTTCATCCCAAAGACTTTGAACCCTTCATCCCAAGTCATTGAATAGAGTTTTTAAACCCTTCATCCCAAGTCTTCCAACAAAATTGTTTGACCCCTTCTGCATGCCAAAGACTTTGAGTCCTTTAACCTTTCATCCCAAGTCTTTGAATAAAGTATTTGAACCCTTCATCCCAACGGCTTTAATCCCTTCATCCCAAGTCTTTGAATAACGTTTTTGAACCCTTCATCCCAAATCTTTGAACAAAGTTTTTAACCCTTCAAGGCCCTTCAACCCAAGTCTTCCAACAAAGTGTTTGACCCCTTCTTCATGCCAAAGACTTTGAACTCTTCATCCCAAGTCTTTGAATCAAGTGTTTGAACCCTTCATCCCAAGTCTGTGAACAAAGCTTTTGACCCCTTCTTCGTCCCAAAGACTTAGAGACTTAGAACCGTGAGTCCCTGGCCTGCCAAAAAGTTTATGACGCCTTCTTCGCCCCCGAAGTCCAGGAACACTTCAAGCCCGAGCCCGTTGTCATCACGAGCTCCTTTTGACTTTCAAGTCCTCTTTGGCGTCAACCCTTTGGACCTCGGCCATGCCTATACTTAAGTAGTAAGTAAACGTAATAACCCACTTCCCCTCATATAATGATGTGACTTGTATGTCTTGTGCGTGTGTTTGTGCGCGCTGATGTATGACACACTTCATCGGCCGAGCCATCAGCCCACCCACTGCAGGTCCGGGCCAGGGAACCTAGATTGAGACCAGGCGACGCAACTGAGGACCTCTCCCCAGCGTATCCCGACCCCCCTTTTCTGACACCAGGCTCCCTCAAAGGAGGTACCCAGAGAGACAATGGCGCCATATCCAAGGCTCTATGAGCCTGGAGGGGTTTTAGATACTGCAGGTGTCATGGTTCGTGGCGATGCCGGGGGACGCAGAGAATCCGGCAAATCTATCGCCGTTGACACCTTCAGTAAATGGCAGGCACGCTTGCTGCGCACGACCGTGGACCGCTCCAGTAGAACCCCTTAAGGCGCTGCCCATACAGCCAACAACCGGACTCAGCCTCTGCGGTCGCTTGTACGCCACGAGTGTGTTTGTGGTGTGCACGGTGGGATGTGTGTGGTGTGTGAAGGTTGCAGTTTATAAACTCGTAGTCTCTTCAATCTTGAGATAAAACACCCCATTTCAATTTAAGGCATGGCTGAAGGCCCTTCAATCTATAACCACCATAATTCCCAACTGAAAGCCAAAATGATTCAACTATATTCACATCATCTCTATGCCACAGCCCTTTAAACCAGTAGTTGGGGTAAAGTCTGAAGTCTAAAGGCCTTTGAACCGCAAGTTCTCTTCATACCCAACCTCTTCCACCTCATCTTCACTCCAAAATCCTTCGGGCCCTAAAACTCTCAATCCCTTAATTCTTTGAAGATTTCTTCACGGCAAAATCCTTTAAGTTTAAATCTACACAATCTCAGCCTCCTGCCAGAAGTCAAAGCCAGCCTTCGAAGTGTTTGTTGGCCTTGTTTGTCTTCTGCTTTCAAGGGATCACACGCAAGGATACATATTCTTTTTCGTAAATATAATGCTGATGGTAATGAACAAATAGACAAATGTGTATATATATGTATATGTACATACATACATAGCATGTATAAACAAGAAAGCTATTTGACTATATATATACACAATATATATATAATGCTATGTAAATTTCCAAGTAGTTTATGCGCTAAGCAAGCGCGTACCAAAAGACTATGCACGCTTTTGTATACCCTTCCTTTCCTTCTTTCTTTCTTCCTTCTTTCTTTCCATCTACTCAGCGTTCCTCCTTTCTTCTCTCCTTCCCTTCATCCTCTGTCCTCTTGCTTTCCTGCCCTTTTTCCTTGCGTACTTCCTTCCATTGCCTTTTCTGTTGACTCTTCACTTCTCCTTTCTTTCTTTCTAACAACCCAAACTAACTTACGATGTGTAAGCAAAAATTTGGAAGCTTCCACTTTCAACTTGAAGCAAAATACCAGCCGATGAGAACCTTACTTAAACGTCATTGATACCAAAACAACAAAGGCCTTACTACAAATCTGTATTGTTCAGTGTCACGCAGCAAATCAACATTTAAAGGAAACAACCCGATATGTGGGAGGGCCAGGCTTGTATTCCTTAGTTCACCTGACATTTGATATGACTGTTCAATATGCAGTCTGAGCGGATTGGAGCTTTATGCCTGGCTAGCAATGTCTTCATAGCCTCCAACACGCCGATGCTCCTTTGGTAAACAATACAAACGCCATCCCAATTGGGCCAATTGCAAAACAGGAGGTGCCAAGGCCCGGTCAAAATTCCAAACCAAACGGATGCAGTGATGCAGTATGGTGCAAAAAACATGTAAGGGCGAAAGAGACTTGCGAGTTTCAAGCCAAACTAACATCGACAATTATTCCTTCAAGTGTAAAAACAATGATTTTGCAGTAAAACAACTCAGTGATAATTAGAATCTAACCACTGCTTTGCAATGCTTCTCCTCTCAAAACTGTTCCTTCCCCAACATGTACACACCATACACCTGGTCTTAACTCCAACCCTCTCAAACCTTCATTCCCAGCACATCTTGCAAATCTCTTCGCAGAATCTATCTTTTCAAATCTTTGCAACTTGTCAACTATTTCTTCAAACATCCTTCGCAAATCAGTTCTATTCAAATGACAAACTGTCTCGTCTATAAGAAACATAGTCTCAAGTCCTAATTTCAGAAGTCTTGCTTCGTACATTTACATCTTCCTTTCTCAGCGAATAGTTTTCCAAGTCTCGCAAGAGATCTCATTTCTAAGCGCATTCCCCGGCAGTCAAAATGTCGTGTTTTTCAAGTTTTGATCGCCTGGCTCAAGTATTATGGGTTCTAGTTGGACGGCCTTGGTGCCTTGCGCTGCTTGGCCGCCTGCTTGAAACAGAAAATGCAACCTTTTTGTTGCCATGTCCTTTCCAGCACAGCTTTCAGTGCCGTGCTTGGTTGGGATGCTAAAAAATTGTCTATTCATTATTGGTCTGCTTAGACTTTATTCTTCCTTCATGCCAATATGCGTATGGCGTATGTACACAGGTACACGTATTCATGGCTTATGGGTATTCCGAGCTTCACTATGTAACTGTTGCGTGTTAGTTTAGTCAAGCAACAATTGAAGCAAAAAAGCAACACACAACAATCATTCCGTTGGATTGTGCAACCACAATGCGGAAACACAACCACAAGAAGGGCCGCAACACACAAGAATTGACACAACTTGCACAAGAAACACCGCCGCCTACAACAGCCACCTCCATAATTACAACAAAAAGCAAAGCTTGACAAGACCAATCCAACAAACACACCAGAAGAAACGCTAAAACAAAGAGAGCAAAATACACAAGAACTTCAAGGCATTTTGCCCATACAAATCACCACAACATGCAACGAGGATCAGTCAGGACTTTGTCGTGCCCTGCAATTGTATGATGATTGAATTTCTTATAAAATCTATATAATCACATAATCAATAAAAGTCACTACATATGTATGTATATTTCAATCAATATGCAAAAATTCAAAAACACACACAAACATATATACATATATATATATTATAGACTTGATATAATTCTCTCCTGGTAGTATTCATCGAGCCTCTGGGGAATGAATTAAAGTGAGATGAACAAAAAATTGCTTCATAGAGTCATAGATGTTCATACGACATTGTTGGGGGTCCATATCGATGCAATTCTTGAGTTGCAAGAGGTTTGGTCGCAGAGTCACAAAATCCGCTTCACAACCTCATTGTCTTGAATGAGCATAACATTTTGGATAGCAAAACAAGGGCCGCAGCGCGTGCTCCAATTTGGGGGATTGGACGTACAGCGAAGTTGGTGACTGATCATGCGGCGGCAACAGAAATACAATATACAGTATACACAACAATGATGCAAGGGCATACAAGGGGCGCTATTGTGGTGAGAAAAAACGGTGTACAACGATGGGACATAGGGAATGGTTGTGATAGTTATGATCAGTGGCGTAACTAATGATAGTGTGGCAGTAACGAAGACAAAGGTGTATGCTGATAACGCTTCATGATGCAGTGTTGCCGCGTTGCATGCAATGGTAGAGCCAAGAAGCAGCAGAATAATGCAGTGGAAGCCCCGAAACCTTGCACACTCCGGAAACATATATGAGCAAGGTTCTTTCTCGCACGTTCAATCAATATCAACACATTTACTGTAATCAACAAAATGTTGATCCTGTCTTCACGCCCTAATCTTTTGAACCTTCAAGTCCATGCCGTCCTCCACGTCTGCATCCGAAAAACTGTTGAACCAGCACGTCTGTTTCCAAACCTCTTCACCTCACAGTTCTTGGAACCCCTCTTCATCAAATATCATGCTTCAAGCCCCCTTCATCCCAAGGTCAATTGAAACTCAAGTCTCTTTTGTTTATTTCTGCATCTCTGCAACCCAACCCAGCCTTCTTCATCCCAAACTTGTTGTATTCTCCAAGTTCACTCTAGCCATATGAAACAAATCTTTGGACAAAAAACCCTTCAAGCCACCTTGTTGCCACGTTTGATTGAACCATTTCATCTCACACTTGTTGAACATGTTTTGCACCTCAATATCTGCTCCTCACACGGCTCCAAATAGTCAAACACCTTTTCATCCCACGTTCTTGAAAACATTCATCGCAAAGAGGCAAAGCTGTTTGAACATCTCCACATCCCAGTCAGTTTCATCCCAACTTCTTGTCTTGGCTGCTAAATGTGTGTCAACATCTCTGCGTTACAGTCCCCCTTCTTGCCCAACATTCTGGAAACCCATCTTCACACCAAATTACATTGAACCCGTCTTCTCGCCAAGTTTCTTTGAACCTTCAAGTTTTACTTGTCATCATGTCGCCCCGTGTGTGATTGAAACTTTTCTGTCTCCCAAAATGCTTGAACTGAGAAGCGCTATTCACCTCAAAGTCCTTTGAATTCCCTTCTTCCGAAAAGTGTTTATACACAAATATAGTATATATATATATAAGTTCTTGATGCACAATTGTGTTTTACAATTTAAGCATCTGAAGGCTATGATTATGGTGCTGGACCAAGCTACAAAGGCAACCTCCAGTAACCAAACAAACAAACAGGCACCAAAAAAATGAAAACATAAAATGTCAGGGAATCGTCACAGGCAGATTCCTACAAGGCCTAGTTGCAAGCAACTAAACAGGCACAGGTCAATGTCTCTTCTTTAAATCATCCCTTGCGACAAAGCATGTCTTGATTGGAGTCCTAAATTTGGGTGTGAGCAAAGCCTTAAAAAACACACACTTATATTGACATGCGTACTGATTCGGTTGCGGTTTGCCACACGCCGGCCCAAGTGAAAAAACCTAAGGGGCAAAACACCACCAAAGCAAAAGTAAGGGCATGACTGCCGATGGTGAACCGGTGCAATGGCCGGTCGGCGTGTTCTAGTTACAACGGGGCCCACACGGAAATGAGTGGTGATCATCTTCCGGCAGGTATATATGTGCAACCTGCGTCCAGATTGCATATCGCAGCAAACTTGAAGTGTCTTCGTTGAGCGGTGACGTCAAGAGTGCCCACCGCTCCCCTCCCCTGCTGCAAACTTTTGTGAAAAGAAAAATCAAATCCAAGAGGACCCCTATGATTCGGAGGGGCGCGCACACCCCCCCCCACTAGGGGAGGCAAATCAGTTGAAGGGAGAAAGGTTCAAACTAGCACTTCACTCACATAAGGATGCTATTTTTCTCTGAGCTCGGGGCGTCCAGGTAGCTCTACGAAAAGGCGTGAATTTCGCGAAAACAAGGATAGGCTGTCAGAGGAAGTCGGAGTTGGCCAGTGGCATCATCATGAAGGCGGACAGCAAGGGTGTGAAGAGATCGATGAAGATAAGGTGTATCCCGGCGGGAGTACTCGTAGCCAATCGGACGAACTCGTCTGGAGTTGACGCAGTCGAGCGCCAAGTCCTCAAGGGAGTAGGTAAAGGGTGCCTTGCGGGCGGTAGCGCGCCTTTTCTACAGCCAAAAGGGGTTCACGAACATGTACAAATCTTAGCTATACAAATGACATGTAATGCCTTGCACCCCGCTTGAAAAGCTGGTGACGTGAAGCTGCTTTTCACAAGCTTCCATCCGCCCAAGGGATGCTCGGCAGCCCAAGTCCTGGGCAACACTTGCAGCTGCGTAGCTGCATGTAGGGTCGGCTGCGCTGTTGCAGCCGCGGACATGTTGAGTCCAAATGAAAGACATCCCTGCCCTCCAGCAGGTATATTTCCGAAAAGCGTCCAGTGTTTCGTTCACACTGGATGGCCACATCTTTGCTTGAAGCTCAAGCCCCCACTCATGGCCAGGTGCCTTGTTGCCATCTTGAAGATCCACCACAATGCCGTGCCCTGCATGATCAGCAAGATGCCGAAGGCCACAGCAAGATCCGTGAAGATCCAATCGAATCCCCACTTCGCTCCATCATCTGTATTGGGCTCGTCCATCTTCGTCCATCAATGCCTGCTTGCTGAATCCACTGAGTGCAATGGAGTTGATGCTCTCAGTGTTCTTCTTGGTCTCCTGCTCACAGGCCGTCTCCTCCTCCAATCCAATGCCAAGCTTTAGCCTTAGTGTGTTGAACCTCTTCACTGCCAAAGCCTTCGTCCCGAAGTCCGCAGTGTTGTCCTGGCTTGGCACTGCGTGCAAGCTAAATAGCTTTCGATGCAGTGCATCCTGCACCCACAAAGACTTCACCTCCAAGTGCCGGATCCTCCCAACTGAAACACGCCGCGATCTGGAGCGGGAAGCCAATGAAGGCAAACAAATCCCTCGCTGCAAGCGGCCACACCACCATTGAACTCTGCCTCACCAGACGACAAGCAAAGCATCTGGAGGCTCCTGGCGTAGCTGAATAGCAAACAGGCGCCAACCTCAAACATTGCACAGGCACAGCTCTTCCTGGTTCTTCTTGCAGTTGGCCCAGTTGGTGGCTGAATGCACCTTCAGGATCTCCATCTCCCCGTCCTTGGGCAGCCACATGCCATAGTCTTTTGTGCCCTGCAGGTAGCGTGCCAAACGATGCAACTTGTGTAGGCTTCCATCTGTTGGCTCCTTCATGTCCTTGGTGAATTTGCGGACTGCAAACTGCACATCCGTCCTGTCGTAGGAGAGGTACAGGGCGATGCCAACACCTGCCCTGTAGATTCTGAGGCTCTCCCCACTCAGCTTGTTGCCCTCCTTGACCTCTGAGCACAGATAGGGTGTTGGAGCTGGATTGCACTCCTCCAAACCCAACATCTTCGGCAGATCGCTGATGTACTTGCCACGGGGTGTGAGGAAAATGCCGCCGGGTCCTCTTGAGACCAGCCGCTTGTTTCACCCACGCTCCCACGGCGAGCCAACCGGAAAAGTTGCCACTCCTCAGATTAGCACGTTCAATTCCACTACGTTACTTTCTTTGCTCCCTTTACTTGCTTTTCTACTCATTCTCAGGATAGTGGTTGAGTCGGGACAGACATGCATCCCTCGTTGAGACCTGCGCTTTCATTTCTTAATCTTTCTCACTGCAGCTGTTCATTTAACAAGTGTTCAAATACCCTCTGTGTTTTCTTTCTGCCTTCGATGGCCGCTTTGCGCGATCTTTCTGGCCAACCAATGATGGAGAACGACAGCTTCGACGCCCAAGGCTATAACCACCACACTCCCGCCCCGACAGACCAGATCCCTTCTCAACATTTTCTTCCGGGCAACCCGATGCCTTACATGGCACCTTCCTCCACTCACGAACCAGAGCTCCTTCTCCTTCAGTGGACGCTGCATATTATAAAATGCATCATCAGCACCATCCTACAACACCCATTGGTCCTTGATCCAATTCCAGGTCAGCGCCATTTTACGGACC
This sequence comes from Durusdinium trenchii, assembly GCA_963970005.1. Classification (NCBI taxonomy): domain Eukaryota; class Dinophyceae; order Suessiales; family Symbiodiniaceae; genus Durusdinium; species Durusdinium trenchii. The sequence continues at coordinate 275,612 of CAXAMN010007313.1, read as the reverse complement.
AATTCCCACCGACTGTTTGTCCAATTCCGCAATGCTCTTCACCGCCTGGCACAGATGATGCTTGACCTCACCCAAGGTCGCCGTCTCCTACAATACCTACCCGGCTCTCCAGGCTCTCATGGCTACTATCGTATGGACCCCACTGTCCGTTTCCCGCCACAGACAAGCAACTTTATCTCTCCACTGCTCCACTTCACACCACCTCGCCTCCCACTCAACCTCCTCCCACTCAACCAACAAACAGTCCACTCCACCACCACCCGTGGACAATCTCCACTTCCACGACGCGTGATTCTATGGCTTCACAGACATCCACCAAGGGCTGCAGGACTTTTCATGGCAACTGGTGACTCTCGCATATGCGGGTTTTGGCTTTTTAGCAATGCTGCCTCCAAACTACGATATCGCTTCAGGCCATGGAAAACATAGCGCAGTTTTCTTTATAATCAACACTACCTTGTTTCCTCCTTTCTCGCGTTCATTTCTTGGTTCACTCCTTTTTCCAGCATTGCCTCTTGTCAAAGGCTACATCACCGTGACCTTGACTGCAGCTCAGATTGAAGACAAGGAAATCAACGGTTGGCGATCTCCAAGATGTGATCTTCTCCCGCCTGGGCCACAGCCGTCAGTCCTTTTGGATGGCTTTACCTTCTTCTGGCGATTCCAGAGTCTGGGAGGCACCGTATACCTATACTTTGGAGGATTTGGTACTCTATTGCGTGAACACAAGACGCCTCCGACCCATCGGCTACATTCATGAATATTCGCGGGAACACACCCCCTACCCATACCGTCCGCTGCGCACAATTGCACCCAGACTTCACGATGATGCCATTGGACAACTTCGCCTCCCTCTGACTGCCTACCAGACTTTTCGTGAGATTCGCCTTTTCCTGTAGGATTCCTTTTCACCCATCTTGATTCTCGGCCGGAGCCTTATGAAAATGACGCCTCCCTTTGGGGAGGCGTGTGTGTGTGTGTGTGTAACCCTTGGAATCATAGGGATCCTTTCGGATTTTAGC
>CAXAMN010007313.1:230662-274190 GCA_963970005.1 Durusdinium trenchii | reverse complement strand
GTGTGGCACCGCTATCAAGTCAGTACGCATATCCATGAGTGTGTGTGTGTAACCCTTGGAATCATAGGGATCCTTTTGGATTTGTCTGGTTTGCTTTTTCGGTTTGTGTTGCCCTACGAAGACCCTTCCATCGTGTTGTGATATTCCTGAGGGACGCCTCGGGAACGTACCTGCAACAATTTTTAAAGTTTGCGGCAGTCACGCACGGAACGCCGTCACTTCGACCTGATCGCCGACCTCGACCTTGTGCTTTGGGCCTCCTTTCCTTTTAAGACCTCCAGGACTCGATGGCTTCCTACTGGTACTCTTAGGAAATGGAACCCTAGGCCGGCGTGTGGCACCGCTATCAAGTCAGTACACCCTATCCTAAGTGTGTTTGGCCTCGTGCCAACCCGGGATGAGCCCGCAGAGTGCCTCCCGTGGACCCGTTGAACGGGGGTACGTCGTTATCTCCCCTGCCCGGAGATGTACGTGTCCGCAGCGGACAGTAGCTGGCTCATGCCACCAGAACTCCGATTTTGTCTTATCTTAGGAATTCCAAGCTGGCTTATGCCTTTACGTGACCGTAGCGGTCAAAGGTGGCAGCCCCTGGGCAAGCCGTACGTGGTCGCAGCGACCGAAGTTTGTTCAAGGTTCATTGGAACCTGTTGGGGCCTTAGTTTTTCAGTTGATCCGCCCCCTCTTCTCGCCATGTTTCCTTCTCCGGCTGGTCTCACTCCCGTGGAGGGCATCACGATGAGGGCCCAGACTATTCTGCATCGAGAAATTCTTCACGTACATGGCCTGCTGATCCTCGCTATTTCACTTCTTCGTACTCGCTTTGCTATCCTTTCCCCCTCCTTTATGGACTACATTACCTCACCACACCTTCAGGTACAAATTCGAGGACTTGATTCGGCGATTCGCCAGGCGACTCAGGCAGTTCATACTGGTTTGCGCTACATTCAGGAGCTCCTCACTACCTTTGGCATGATGCACGCCTTGACCTACGACACTGCTCAACTGGATGCCGAACTACGTGGACGCTCGGTTTTTCCCGACCCTCGCCTACCTCCTGTCCCTCCTCCTCCTTTGGGCTCTTCTTCGACTCGACGTATGACATCCACCAGTTCCACTCCGGATGAACCAACGATCCCTCCACCGCGGAACTCTACAGCTCGCTCTCCACCTGGTATCGTGGTTACCACTTCGAACCGCACTCTCTCTACCGCCGAGTTACGATCCAGCACTACTCGTTCTCGCTCTCGGTCTCACCCTCGTACGTACCCGAGGAATCTCTAAACTGTTCCTCTGTTCATTGCGCCACTTACGAGAAAATTTCCACCCACGCTTCCTTTTGTAATGCTACTTACCATTTTGACTTGTGACACAGTATCTTGGCTTCTCACCTGTTATTTTCGACCTTTTCGGCTTTCAGCCTTCCCCACGCTCTAAGCCCTTCCGGTCCCGCGCGTTTCGTTTCGTCTCGCCGCCATGTCTGCACCGTCTACGACGACACCGACTCCTCCTACAGGCTTGGTACCCATAGGATCCTCTTAGTCTATTAATAGACAGGATATATCTTAGTCTATATTAGTCTATAGACTATTTCCTGATAAGCTCTTATATCTTATCATCGTAATAGGATAAAATCCTATTTTCAAAAATAAGATTGAAATTTGACATTGGAAACATGGATAGTCCCTATTTATTGGTCCAAATTTGTGGTGTTTTTTCGATGCATTTCTGCGGTAGAGGTCGGCACTTTGGTTGCATGTCGGAGGGTCTGGTCTGCTATTTCAGTGAATGAATGACTTTTTTGTCAGAGAGTTAGAGCAGGTTCGCTGAAAGATGTGCAATTGGATTTCCGCATTTTCCACACACACTTCGAACTTTGATTGTCAGTTAATGCAATCTCCCGAGGAAAAGAATGGCTCAACGGTAAGGTGGAAAGTCAGCGCAATTGTAGATGTTTGAACAAATGGTTTTCGCACATCTGCAGTTCACAAGAATAGCGGTGTCGAGCGATCAGTGCGGCTGCACATCTGCGGTGGGAAAAGGTTTTGGGGTCTATCATGAGAAAAACCATGGAACCAACGAACAGCAGCAGGGTGGACCATTGGTGTCAATGTGTTATTCTGCAGGTACAGGATCAAGCGTCCTTGATCCCTTCCCATCTGTGGTCGTAGCTTCGTTGCGTGCAGTGGACCACAGATGCTGCACGCCCCTGCTTGTGGAGTGGTGGTGGTGGAAAAACCCTTTGTCCAGGGTGGGACACACACAAGTCGCCGCATTCGGCGCTTTTTCAAAAACCGGTGGCAGGCGTGGTAGTTATGTCCCTTTTGGACATATAGGTTCACGAGTTCAGCCGCAGCAAGGTCAGCGCTGGAGGGTGGAAATGTGTATTTTCGAATGGTGTGAAGTCGTGATTGGAGGCCGGACAGAGCCAAGCGCTGGCTCCCGGCAGTGGTGGAATCCCGGATTTTCCAGGGTTGAGAAGGTTGCATGTAGGTGATGGTGCGTTGTGGGAGGTCGATGTTGAAACCGAGGAGATGAAAGTCCTCCACCGGTTCTAGTTCCACAGGGTCGCCAAAGAAATTGTGGTGGATGAGGGTTTGGATAGCCGGGTGTTGAAGGAAATGTTCGTTGTGGACAATGAAGCGGTTGTCGACATATCGATAGTAGGTAAAGTGGAGGTCTGTATGTTGAAGGAGATTGTTGTGGATCTGATGCCAGGAATGCTCAATGAGGGTGATGGCAACGTTGCATAGGGCTGGAGAGAGCTGGGATCCAATCCCGGCCCCTCGGATTTGTTTGTAAGTATGGTTGCAAGCCCGGAAAATGCATGTGTTGAGGGCAAAAGCCACGATGGTGGTAATGTCGGAAGTCTGGATGGTGCGTTGGGTGGGGTGTTTCTGATGGTGTCGGCCAATGTGTGAGTGGTGGAAGGGATTGCCAGTGGCCTGGACATCCACCGTTAAGGTGTGTGTGGATTGCTGTTGCTGCCAGTGGTGGACGAGGGAATGAACTGCGTCGATGAGTCGGTGCTGGGGAACGGAGTTGAAAAAGCCAACCAGGTCATCGTTGGTGGCATGTAGTGAGATGTCTGGTGGGGTTTGGGTGAGGTAACTGTGAAAGTGGTGCCAAAGCTGGGGAATGGACATTTGGCCTGGATGTTGAGGGTAGAGGTGTTGGAGGATGATGTCAAGGGCACGGCTGGTGATGCGTAGCAGGTTGCCACTGAGTGATTGGAAGTATGAAATGATTGTGCGGCCTTTTTGCCAGTGCTTCTTCTCCTTGAGGTGGACAACCCCGTAGGGGATGTTGAAGTCTTTGCGAAAGCCCCACTTGTAGCGATTGCGCAAGATGGGGGGGACAGTGGCGGCCAGGTGGTCGTGGATGTTAGCGGCAGTGATGTGGGGAAGTGGTTCGAAAAGTTCGGGGGATTGCCAGGTGTTCAAGGCGCCGGTGAAATATTGGCGAGGGCAAAACAACCGGAGTTGTTGGAGCTCATGATCGGCATGGTGGAGCAATGTGTGTTTGCCCAAATGTTCTTGGAGCTGGCGAAGCAGGCGAGCCGTAAATCGAGGCTGTTGTTTGAGGTGTATGTTATGGAGGCGCCATTGGTGCTCAAGGAAAGGTTGTAGGTGTTGAACGAGGGATGGTGGAAGCCCCTGTAGTTTGAGCCATTTGGTATAGGCCGTCTTGAAAATGAGGAAATAACGAGCCTTGCTTGGGTAATAGGTACTGTTCATGTTGGCGTTGAGGAAAATGCTGAGGTGCGTAGGGAGTTGGAGTTGATCAAGTGTGAGGATGTAATGGCCGTCGACGGTAGGGGTCTCTGGATCCTGCAGGAGGGTGCGAAGGTGATCGCATGCACAGGGGAGGTCTGCGGGATCTGGCGGGGAGTGGAGGGTGTCCTCCCACGTGCGGTGGTTGTGTAGGTGGGAGCGCAGGGTTTTGTGGGCGGCCTCCCTCAGTCTGTGTGAGGGGAGGTGGAGGGGTATGGTGAAATGCTTGTGCTGCTGGATGGTGGTGCGAAGCCATTGTTGGCAGTGCTTGGGAAAGTCGTCATGGGCCAAGAAGGGCGCTGTCAATGGGATGTTTGGCTTTGGTGGTGTGAGATTGCGGTAGATCAAGGCTTTGTTGAGAATGTGGAGAGCTCGGCTGCGGCCAGGTTCTTCCAAATTCGCGGCCATGCGCCGTATTGCATACACCTCGAGGTCTGTGTGGCGGCCGCTTCTTAGCTGCTTTGCCGCCTCAAAAGAGGCTGCGGTGTGTTTGGTGAGGTTGCGAAGGATTTGGAGGGCGTGATGCTTCGTGGAAGTGTAAAGGTGTGGTTCTCTGAGGGTGTACTGGCGTTGTCGAAGGCGTCGGAAAAGTCGTTTGTGAGTGGCTAGTCTGGAGTAGGAGTGGGCTCTGTGCTTCGCAAACTGCCATCCCTGAGCTTTAAGTTTGAGGTGGTGGGAAATGAAAGGCCAGTTGAGTGAAGGCATCCAGTTGGCGATGTAGTGGTGCTCTTGGATCCAGGCTTGGTCGTAGGTATCATGGGAGGTGAGTTGGATAGTGGTGTAGTGGTGGATGTTGTTGTGGGAATGCCAATAACGTAAAGAGAGTTCTGCAGAAATGGGAATGTTGTTTTGAAGTTGTTTGAGTTTGGCGCGGCGATCGTGTTCACGGTGGGGGACGCCGATAGCTGTGGAGCCAACGTAGAAGTGGCCGTGTTGGTGGTAACAGCGTTGGGGTTGGTCGGGATTGAAGTGGAGCTTGATGTAGACGGAATTGGAAGAGAGGAAGTTGTGGTAGTGGTAGGTGTGTGGTAAAATGTGGAGCTGGCGGAGGCGGTTGCGCCATTGTTGTGAGCGACGGGTGTTGGAGGGGTATGCGAAAAGTAGTGTGATGTGGATGAGGCCGGTTGCAAAGATGGCCTCGGCGCGGTCAATGTATTGGGTGCGGTGGATGAGGAGGGAAAGTGTGCAGTGCAGGTGGAAGAGTTGGGTGAGGTTGGTGTGGCTGGGTTGCTGCTGGGCCACGATGGCGAGTCAGCAACCAATGGCTGCTCCTACTCCCACCAGCTGTTGTAGGCTACGGATGGGGAGTCGATTGACTCGGTTGAGGGGTAGGCCATATTTGGTGGCTGCCTCTTTTAGCTGCTGCGTGGTGACCTTGCTGGTTTGCAGCAGTCGGATGACGTCCGTCGCAGCTTCTTGGATGGTGGGGTCAAAGGTAGTGACCCAGTGTTGGATCTCTGGGTAGTTCCAGCCTTCGGGGATGTCGTCTTGCAGAGTGGGGTGTGGTGGTTGCAAGACATCGGTGATGGCTGGTGGTTTCGGTGGTGGTGGCGTGGGTGCGTGAGAAGGGGCGGCTGGTGCGGAAGATCGGCTGGTGTTCTTGACTGGTGTGAGTGGGTTGCCCAGGTCCTGGAGTTTCTGACGTGCACGAGCCAGTTCGTCGTTGGTGGTCTTGAGGGCGCGTAGGGCGGAGCCTTCCGCAGGTGCTGGGGAGTGGGTTTGCAGTTGGTCGATAAGCAGTTTGATGAGGGGAGCGTGAAAAGCTCGAGCATGGGTGGTTTTGTTGGGAACGTCTGTGCTCTGTTGTGTGTGAAGAGCCTCCGCGATGCCGTCAAGGTCAAGGCGGTGCTCGCGGAGTTGTTGGAGAAAGAGGGTCACGAAGACCGACTCCGCTATGCTTCTGGTGGCAATGAAACCTGTAAATTTGCCGTTGCTCAGTGTGCGGGCGGTGAACTCGGAGGTACCGTGGTAGGCCAATTGCCACGGGAAGACCTCAAATGTGGGAAGGCCGGCCACTCCTGCTTTGCGAGACCACTGGGTGGGTTGGATTGTACGATGTAGTTGGTGGCCGTGCAGGGTGTTGGAGTCCCAATGTTGCTCGGTGGGGTTCCAGGAGTCGGGAACAGGTGGTATGGGTGATGGGATGTGTGGGGGCGGTGGGGCGGGCGCTGTGGTGCCACGTGTTGTAGGTGGTGGCGGGGGGCTGTGTTTGAAAGTCGATGGTGGTGGAGTGACAGGATCGGCCGTGGGTAGGGGTGGCGGCGGCGGAGGTGGAAACTCTGGCTGGGAGTTGGGTGCCTGGGATGGGGGTGTTGGCTGCGATGGCGGTGTGTACGGTGGAGTCACATAAGGGTTGGAGTGGTGGACGTGGTGTGTGCGAAGTGCGTGAGTGAGTGGGCCGTAGGCGCCTGTGGGGCTGTAGGTGTGATGGGCGGTGGTGGGAGGAGAAGTTGTGGTATCTGGGTTGTTGAGCTGCTGATGGTGTTGCTGCATCAAGTAATGATTCCAGTAATATTGCTGCCACTGCGCGTCCATGGTGGCTGAGCGAAGTATCACTGGATCGTGGGAGTGGATCACCGGTTGTTGATTTGAGCAAGCTGAAAATGTAAAAACAGGTGCAAGACAGTCATTTGGGGAGGCAATGGTGGCGTTAAAACAGTCATGCTGCCGGAAAAACGGTGTCAAAGAGAAAAACTCGAAGGACCGCTTAACGCACAGTAAAACCGGAAAAACTCAAAAGGCGCCTGTGTGGGTGCGAACAAAAATTGAGAATCATATTGAAAATCAGACTGTCCACGGAAACGCGCTGTTTTTCGTTGTGCAAGGTGAAACTGAAAGTGGTTGGCTGCGGAGTAAGCTGAGCGACTGCCCGAAGATGATGGTGGGAAAGTTGTTGGAAAGTTGTGGTAGAACCGAAACCGCATGGCCAAAAAAAAAGGGTGGTAACATGTTGTACAAGTCATCTTCGGTGGAATCATGGCAGGCGCCTCAGGAGCTGCAGCTGCGTGATCAATGGTTATCTGCATGCCACGGGTCGTTGACTGGGTCGTAGTCTTGTTGTGATAGCGGCAAGGGGCGCCCTTGCGCGTCCAACCAGATCGTGGGTGGGCGGTGTGTGACCACCGGAGGTTGTGAACTCATGGTGGAAGAGCCAGTCTGTGGTGAGATGAGAGGGGTGGGTTGCTGTGGTGGGATGGGGTAATGTGCTGGCCACGGGTGAGTAGGTGGAGGAGCGGCTGTTGGTGGTGCCACTGAGGGTGCTGGCGTGTAAGATCCGCCGTGAGCAGGAGGCCAGCCAGTTGCCGGGGGAACAGGCTGAAGGGGTTCGGTGGTAGAGTGTTGCTGTAGGGCTTGAGAGAGCGACGGTGGTGGTCGCTTTGGAAGTGGGTGGACTGTAACAGGGCGGTTGATGCCTGAGGCACTGCCAGGGGGCGTTCTGTGCGTGGATCTGGCTGGCGGGTGCGAGTGGGGGTAGTGGTGCGAGGAGGTGTCTTGGAACGCCTGTTGCGTGGTGTGCCGCCGATGGGGAATGGAAATGTAAGTGGAGTTTGGGGCTGTTCTGGCAAAGTGACAGGAGGTGTGGGGATGAGGTTGACGTATTGCCAGCGATCGTGTGGTTGTTTGTTGGTGGCTGATGTGGGATTGGGGGATGCTGTGGGAAAAGCATTGCTGGCTGCGGGAGGGGAAGTTGCCGATTGGTTGCTGTCTGCTGTGGGCATGATGCCGGCAAAAGAAGGGAGCTGGACGATGGCGTGGATGTCCGTCTGGACATGACGGTGGTGGGTGGCTGGTCGAGGGGTTGCTCGAGGTGTGGTCTGTTGAGATTCGTGCATGAGAAGTGGTGGAAGTGGATGGGCCAGGATGGATTCTGACGGTGGAGGAGTTTGAGTGGCGACGTCCTGCAAAGTAGTGCTGCGGGCTGTGGCGGTAGGAATTGGGTAGAAGCGCAGGGGTGAAGTGGAACTGGGAGGACGGTCAGTCTCGTCGTGTGTGGATGTGGAGGTTTGTGCGGTTAGGTTGGGATCCAGGAAATATGCTGATGGGGGAAACCGAGCCATGGTATCAATGGCGTTGAGAGCCAGGCGGGTGTGGCTCTGGATGCGTTGTACGTTGTTGTGGTAAATGGCAATGAGCCGCTGGACAGGTGGTGGGAGTGTATCCGTGAGAGGTGGATGTCCGATAGGGGTGTCAGTAAGGGCGTTGAGGCTGTCCAGGTGTTGGTGAAGAACGAATCTGTGGACGTGAAGGTCGGTGAGGATGCCCATAAGGGCGTGGGGTGGTTGGAGGGTGTATACTTCGGCCCAAAACGATTGGTCTGCCGAGATGTTTGTGGTGTCTGTTGGTGCAGGTTGTGAGGGTGGGGAAAGTGGGTTGGGTGGAGGTTGCTGCGGGGATGTTGGATCCTGCACTTGTGGAGGTGTTTCCTCCGGGTCTTCATTGAAGACGAATAGAACCTCAGACTGCTCATCATAGTCAGTGTGCCGCTCCATTGACAGCTAAGTGTGGAGGCGGTGCACGGTTGCAGGTAACGATCACGAGTTTGAAAAAACGGCTGCGGTCCGATGGAACAAACCTGCCTGTGGGAGTGCGAGGTTGGAAACAGGTGTCAATCCAAGTAGAAAGGATAGGAAAAAGTAGCAAAAGTCGAAAAGTGGTAAGTAAAAAACTGAAAGGAGGTGGCGTTCTTTTTAGTCATCACACGCTGTGTGAAGGTGCGGGGTGAGACTATGAGCTGCTGTGGCGTGAGTTGAGCTCGGCCGCGGCTGCAGCAGCGGCTTGGCGCGCAATCCGCAGGATAGTTTGTTGGAGCGTGGCCGCCTGCTGCTCTGTTAGTGGCGCATCGGGGATGGGGGGTACCGGTGGGAAAACTGTAGTGGTGTTGGCTGCTATGAGGGCGAGCGCGAGGATTGGCCATGACAAGTGATGGAATGTGATGGCGTATAAAAGGCTGCAGAGCTGAGGTGAGCCTGAAAACTGTAAAGTCAAAGGTGGGCAACTGGGTGAAACATAAATTGGGTGTGAATAAACACAATTCAGTGCATGTCAGCTGATTTGTCGTGTGGCACGCCGTAAGGAAAGTGGGTGAAACGGATCAAATGAAATAGCTGCCAACTGGCGTGAGTGGAGATTTCTCCGGATGACTGTCCTCACTAAGCGGTCGCTCAGCAGCCGGCGGCAGCGGCGCAGCAGCTGGAGTCGTTGGGTATTGTGAAGTCGGTGGTGTTGTGGTGGGGGAAGGGGAGAAGTCCGGTTGCGAGTGTGGTGCTGGGGAAATTGCTGGTGATGTAGGTGTTGGTGAGGGGGAAGGCGCTTGCCGTGGTGGTGCAGGTGGTGGTAGTGTGGAGAAAAGTTGCTGGTCTTGCTGTCGTTGCATGTCTTTGAGTTCTTGCCAGCGGGCTTGGCATTGTGCAACGGAGAACCCGACCCGGCGGGCCACAGTAGCCCAGTTGGGACGAAGTTTTGGGTTTTCTTTGAGTTCAATCAGGCGACAATCAGCGTCGCCGTCCCAAGCGTCCCAGTCTGCGTTTTGGTTCAGTGGTGGTGGGGGTGGTTGCTTTCGCTTGCGTGTTGTGGTGGGTTGTGGATCAGGGGGTGTTGCTGGAGTGTCGTCTGAATCCTGTAAGGGTGGTGCTGGTGAGCGGATGAGTGGTCTGGATGGTGCTGAGTCGCAGGATGAGGTGGTGGATGGTAAACGTATGGGGTGATTGGGTGGAGTTGGAAGTGGCTGAAAGTGTTGGCGGAAAGTGGGGTCTGCTTGGTGGCTGTGATGGAGGAAAACCGTGTGGAGGTGTGCTACAATATCTGTTGCTTGTCGGAGCAGGTTGTGCGCCTGGGAAAGTGCCACTGCGGTTTTGTGTAGGAGAGTTGTGGTGTCGTTTTGTAGAGGTGTCAGCTTGCTGCTCATGTGGCTGAGATGTAGGGGTGTGCAGTAGTCAAGAATCGTCACAGGTTGCTGCAGCAGCGCGCCAAAGCAGCCGGAAAGCGGCGAGTCTGAGGAAGCACATCATTCCGAGGCCGTGCATATGAATTAAGCGAGCATCAAATTCCCACAGGCAAAAGGATGAATACACAATGCAAATTGGACAAGCGAGTACAAGGCTTAAAATTCACTCTCCACGATGCAGAAACTGACATGTGAAAGAATCCTGCAAAACAGCCGAAACGATTCAAAAGATTCTCAGCAAAAATTGCGGAGCTAGAAGAATGAAGGGTTCAAAAATGCCCGTGGTTGCTGCAAGAGGCTCTTTTTTTGCTGTTACAGCAAAGGTTGGGTGGTGGTGTGAGACCGAAAGTGGATGTGGAGGTGGTAGTGTTGTGTTGATGTGTGGCAGTGGTGTTATGGGTCCGGTGGGGTGGAGTTGGTAGACCAGGCCAGTCCTTTGACGATGGCGTGGTCGGGGTGGATCACCCAGCAGCGGCCTTTCTGATGAAAGACCGCACCATGGTGGTCGTTGAGGAGGTTCATGGCGTGCTCCTCACCTCCAGAGGTATACTTTGTGGCGGCACCCCAAGCAAGGAGTGTGATGATAAGGGAATGGGAGTTCTTGTGGAGTTGCCAGGTGTTGTGGATGATGCGGGCAAGTTCGTTGTGGTCATGGGGTTGGTTGTGGGTGATGCGAACGCCCTGGGCAAAAAATCCAGGGTAGTTGGCAAAGTGGAGTGTGCTGGGTAGAAAACGGCCTTGGCGTAGAATGTTGGAAATGTTGCCGACGGGGCCTGTGTGGCCTGCGTTGATGTGGGCAACTTCTCGGTGGGTTGATGTGGCGCGGGAAACCGCAGGTGGCTCGGGTGTAGTGGCTTTGGTGTTGAGGAAGGGAAGTGAAATGGCAAAGTATTGGAATTGGTCGTATTGGTGTGTTGTGTCGTTCCACTTAGTGTGGGTGTATTGGCGGAAATCGTTGATCTCCTTGTAGGAGATGTTGCAGTCTGTGAGGATATTGGCAATGTACTGGTGCTGTGGTCTGTTGGGATTGTCGAGTTGGGTGGCGTGGAATTCGAGCCATTCCAGGATTTGGTCTGCGGGTGTGAGGGTGTGAAAGTTGAGTGGAGGTCGCCAACGGTTGAGTGGGCGACGGATGACGGCTGTGGTGGGATATTGAGAGGGGTCAGGGTTTGCGTGTTCGGTGTTTGGGCGTAGATCAATGGGTGGTGGTGGGGATCGACTGCGGGCTGGTGTGAGGCTAGATGTGTAGGTGGATGTGGAAGGCGAGCGCCGTCGCCTGGTTTTGCTGTGGTGTTTGGAATGGTGGTGATGGCGATGTCGGCGGCGGTGGCGGTGGCGTCCTCTGTGGTGATGGTCGGACTTGCGTCGGCTCTTGTGATGGTGGCGGCGACTGCTGTGTGGTGGTTGTGGGGAAGGTGGTTGTGGCGCTGGTGAGGCAGTGGTGTCAGGTTTGTCTGATGCTGGGATTGAAGGTCCCGGTGCTGGTGCGGCAGGGACCAGCGAGGGGGATGCTGAATGTTGGGATACGGTGGCCGGTGTGTTTTGGACTGGTAGTGGATTGTCCTGGGCAGTCGTGGGGATGGGTTGGATCGGTGGTGCTGGATCCGATGGTAGCTGCTGTTGAAATGGAGGTTGGGTTGGCGTTGAGGCAGTGGTAATGTGTGGAGGCGGTGGTGGGGGTCCCGGTTGGAGTGGATGTTGTGTGACGGGGGGAAAAGCTGAATAGGGTTGCCAAACGCCCTGGGGGATGGCACATTGGGGATCTGTGGATGGATAATTGGCAATCGCAGTCTGTTGTTGTGTTAGAGAGGGATGTGTCAGTGTGGTGGGGGGAGGAAGTTCGGCTGGTGGTGTGGGATGATGTGGTGGTATCAGGTAGGACGGGGGAGGTGCTGCTGTCGGAAACACTGGAGCTGGATGTGTGGGTTGCGGTGGCACGTGACATGGGGGGACAAAAGTCCAAGTGGATGGTGTGCCGTAGGTCAGTGCGGTAGCAGTAGGGGTGGATAAAACCGGTTGTGGTTGAAATGGCTGTGGTTGTGGGTGAGGGTATGCCGATGGTTGTGTTGTGGGAAAGGTGGGTGCAGTTGATGGCTGCGGCAGCGGCCATGTGGGTTGAGGTTGTGTGGTAGGTAGTGGTGGTGGCGTGGTGTGAGCATAGGGCCACGGAAAATGCATGTCGTGGTCGTAGCTATGGCTCGGCGCGGCGCGGCAGCAAAAGGCAGCGAAGAAATGCCGAGTGGTGTTGTCTTGTTGTTGTTGAAGGTGTCAGGGCTGGTGTCGGTGGTGGGAAAGTTGTAAGGTGATGCTAAGCGTTAGCTTGTTGGTAAGTGTGTGTTCATGCATCTCGAATTAAGCTGAAGAGTTGCAATGCCCTTCCTTGAGTGCTGTTGATGAGAGAGTCGCGGCAGCAACATAACGAACACCTAAACATGTACATGAAATCAAAAATCAGAAGTTCTGAGTCTGATGGATTTGTCGAAAACCGTTTTTTGGCCCGGCGGCCGTTGTGGCAGTTGATTCAAAGAGGGGGTCGGTGCTTTCCTGTGATGTTCCAGTGATCGGTGGAGCGTTGGGGTGGTTGCTTTCCCATGCAAAAACAGCGCCCCTGTGAAGGGGATCACACTCAGCACCCGAGTGGGACGGCTGAGCAGGACACACTTCGAACTTTGATTGTCAGTTAATGCAATCTCCCGAGGAAAAGAATGGCTCAACGGTAAGGTGGAAAGTCAGCGCAATTGTAGATGTTTGAACAAATGGTTTTGGCACATCTGCAGTTCACAAGAATAGCGGTGTCGAGCGATCAGTGCGGCTGCACATCTGCGGTGGGAAAAGGTTTTGGGGTCTATCGTGAGAAAAACCATGGAACCAACGAACAGCAGCAGGGTGGACCATTGGTGTCAATGTGTTATTCTGCAGGTACAGGATCAAGCGTCCTTGATCCCTTCCCATCTGTGGTCGTAGCTTCGTTGCGTGCAGTGGACCACAGATGCTGCACGCCCCTGCTTGTGGAGTGGTGGTGGTGGAAAAACCCTTTGTCCAGGGTGGGACACACACACACTGACACACATTTCCACATTTCCATTTCCACATGTCCATTTCCACATGTCCATTTCCACATTTCCATTTCCACATTTCCATTTCCACAGTTTCGATTATTCCATTCTGTCTGCACATTGCATCACATATCCCATTTCCTTTTCCACATCTCGACCTTTTTTCCACATGTCTGAACAGTCCCACATTTCAAGCATTTTTCACCTTTCTGCTCAAGTTGGGGCAATTTTTGTCACAGCGCTGTCGCGGCTTTTGAACCATGGGTGGGGATGGAGGCGGTGACAGCGCTGCAGAGCTGCTGGCTTTGGAGGACGCCACGGCTGCTGCAGAGGCCAGAGTGACTGAAGAGGCTGAAACTGAGACTCCAGGCGCAAAAGCAAAAGGGATTGCAGCAAAAGGCAAAGCCAAATGCAAGCCCAAAGCAAAAGGCATAATGAAAAGGCCGGCGGCGCAGAATGCATCGTCGCGCAAGAAGGCAAAAGCAGAAGGCCGCCATGATGAAGAAGAGGAGACGGCCATGAACGAGGAAACGGAAGAGAATGAAACTCTGCCGGAGGAAAAAAAGAAGAAGGAGAACAAGAAGGAAACGGCAAAGAAGGAGAACAAGAAGGAGAACAAGAAGGACGAGAAGGCAAATGATAAGGACAAGAAGGAAAAGAAAGAGAAGGAAAAGAAAGAGAAGGAAAAAAAAGAGGGCCAGGAAAAGAAGACAGGCAAGAGCAAAGACGAAGAGAAGGCCAAGCAAATCCAGCTGACCCAAAGCAGCGAGGATGAGGAGGAACCAAAGGCGCCTGGAACGGAGACCGCTGAAGAGAAAAGAGACACAAAGAAGGCCTATGTGTTCAACAAGATGCTGCACACTTTGCCAGAACAAGTGCAACAGATCTTTGCAGACAAGCAAATTTCTCGACAGGAAAAAACAAAACTAGTGAACTCAATGGTGGAAGTGAACGAGCACGGGAAGCATGTGCTGAAGAAAGTGGAGGATTGCGATGTCGCTATGGCCATGAGCCGACAATATAGGATTACAAAAGGCAAAGAAAAAGCAAAAGGCTATCCAAGATGTGTGATTGCCGCAAAGCTAGGTGGAGAGATGCAATTGGAACGGGCGTTGCAGTCTGGAGAGGTCATCCCCGTGGAGGACAAGGGCAAGATCTTTTACTGCATTCAGAGCATTTCCATTAGCACAGAGACAGGCAATCAGCAAAGTGTGCAGATGCAGCAAGCTCCTCGACAGCTGCAGGACTCAGAGCAGGACGCACTTACGGCCTTTTTCGACAACTTTGAGCCGGCCTTTGGATCGGCTGCATCGGCTGATGGTTTTTTTGGTTCTCAGCGCAGCCAGCCCAAGCAACCAAAGCGCTTGATGGATGGCATGTCGTTGGCCGGCCAGCAAAGCGGTGGAAGCTTGGGTTTGATTTTGTCAAAGTTTTCCTTTTGAGTTATGTCCATCTTTCTTTAAATATATGTTCAAGTTATGGCATGCTGTCGATCCTTGCAAGGCCAGATGCAATTGGCCCTCATGGACGCGCCATGTTCATCTGCGGCAGCTGCTCCTGCAGACCCTGCCATTTCTTTGCCAGAGAATGTCATGGGAAAAGTGGGTGATGCTTTGGAGTGGGTCAAGAAGGCTAAGGAGTCAGTGAAGAAGGTTTTGCAATCACCTGTGTCTGGACACACAGGGCAAGCCCTCAAGAGCCAGCTCAAGTCAAAGATCGAGATGGTGTTGCGCCACCAAATGGCTTTGGAGGAGTTCCGCATCTGTGCATCGGCGCCGATGAGCGCAGTCAGGCAGTGTCTCCAAGAGACCACCCAGTGCTTGGTCGAAGTCCAGGAGTTGATCAGAGCCATCCATGCCTTAGGTTAGTTTTGTCCAGCGAGGACGCAGACCTTCTATAGAAAGATGGGGAAAAGAGCTGTCATTTTTCAAATTTCCATTTCCACTTGTCCACATTTCCATTTCAACCATGTCTCCACATTTCCACCAAACATAATTCCGCATTTCCCACATTTCCTATATGTCCGCATTTCCCACATTTCCAACCGTCGTTGGTCATTGGTCTCTTTTCCTCACAGGACACTCTCATATATGTCTCCTGCAGCTTGGGTTCCAGCCTCCTAGACTCATTCTTGTTTAGATCCATCGGATCCATGGTGAAAGGAGTGAAGTCAAGCAAAGGTTCTCGCCGTCCAGGACCCCTACCCAAGGTCAAGGCGGCACCGGCACCGCAACCAGAGCCTCCGCAAGGGCAAGGAATGCTTTTGAGGTTCGATGGCGCCGGGTACCAGGTCCTTGATGCCCAAGCTCCAGGAGCTGCAGTTTCTTCGGGCGCCCTTCCCATCTTGGCTGCTGTGCAGGCCTTGCTGTTGAAGAAATCCCTGGAAGGGATGACCCAAGATTCTCCCTCGCCGACCGACGATGAGAACGCAGGTGAATCAGGAGCAGGCGATGCAAGCGCGGCAAGCTCCCATGAACGTGTTGCGGCTGATTTCATTGCAGAGCAGCAAAAGCAGGACGTCGACATGGAGAAGGGCCCAAAGAAAGATGCCAACAAGTCGAAGGAGGGCATCGTGGACAAGTGCTGAATCTGAGAGCCCAAGATGTGCTGGTAGTTTTGACAGAGCACTTTTTCCAACGTTTAGACTCTGACAAAAACTGCTGTCACCTAATTTCCAAGATTTCCTGATTTCCAAGATTTGTTCACTTTCCATTGTCTGAGAGTCCGAGAATTTCCAAGATGTTTCATTTCCATTGTCTGAGTGTGAGTCTCCAAGATATTTCATGTTCATTGTCTAAGAGATCCAGAGTTTCCAAACCATTTCATTTCCACTAAGAGATCCAGAGTTTCCAAGACATTTCATTTCCATTGTCTGAGCGCCCGAGAGTTTCCAAGTATATTCATCAACAGATGAGTCATTTTCATTTCCACTTGTCCACATTTCCACCAAACATATTTTGATTTCCATTTCAGAAAGTCTGAGACCTTTGCTGCGGTGGCCCAAGCAGACCTGCCAGCTGTCCAAGGAGTAGACAGCAGTAAAGTACCCAAATGCCCGAGGATTCCCCAAGGCGCGAGGAATCCCCAATGGCTGACGCAAGCAACCCTGGAAAGACTCAGAAGTACTGCGCGCCTAGGACTGTATTGTTGGTATTCGTACTCTTATTTCTCAATGTGTTGTTTTTTTAAACATTCGCTCCAAGTCCGAGGTATGGGTGGGCGCCAAAGGATCGCCTACGGGATCAACTCTAAATGACCTGTACAACCTGCTGAATGACTTCCAGCCTGTGGAGGTGCACAACCGCGAGTGGGGAGGCAAGGGCTACGCCATCGTGAAAACAAACTCAATCGAGAAGGCGTGGGACTTGTTCAACTACTTGAAGATCCTGGGGTGGAACCTCGGCAAACTTGGATGCCCCACCCAAGAATGTCGAGGAGCAGTGGTTCGATGCCCACCCCTGCAGGCTGTGGAAGGATATCCATGGAACTCACAGCGACTGCAGGTGAAGATCGAAAAGCATGACCAGAAGCCCATGGAAAGTCATGAAGAGCAAGCACTACCTGTACAACCTGCTGCGGATGGAGGCAAGGAAACCGACCAGCAGGAGACTGATGCAGCAGACCAGGATGGCAACGCAAACAAGGACGACCAGGACGACAAGGACGACAAGGACGCGGACACGGATGAGAGGGCCTTGGAGGATAAGGATAAGGAGGATGTGGAAGCAGAGCAAAAGGGTGATGAACAACGCGGTCACAAGCGAAATCTCGGTGCAGCCACAGATCTTCCGAATCTTGTCTTTTCATTCGCTTAGGCTACCTGAGAGCTAGCTTTGTCTAATTTATTTGAATGTCTGTCTGAGCCTCCGTTTTCAGAGGGTTCGTCACTTAAATCATATATGTTGTCTGCAGGAATGATGTTCCTCCTCCAGGGCAATTTGATGAACGAAAGACAAAAAAAGCCAGGCACAGTGTTCTTCTCATAGCTCATTCCAAGCAAGTATTTATTTCTATACATTTTCTTCTCCTGTGCAGGCAGGATGCGGACACAGAGAGCCCGACTCTGTGTTTGGACGACGATGAATCAGATGCTGGTCCACGAGTGAGTTTCAGGAGACGGTTGCTTGTTGACAGGTTTCTGCTATTTTGATGGCCATGACCCTGCAGGAGGTGCCTCAGGAACATGAAGGAGAACATCGATATGGCGCAAAGCTGCTTGTCCACTTGCAAAGCGATCTACCGCCGCCTGCAGCGGCAATACGATCTATGAGGACAGGCCCCCATCATGCTCCCATTCATCACAGCTATATATATTGTTCAAAGAAATTCTGGAATCTTCTTCAAGACATCCACAAATGTTTGATCTTCTCGATCCAAACCTCTGAACTTGGTAGTTATCCAATTAAGCTTTTCTTTCAATTTCACGCACGTGAGCTCTTTCTTTCAAATTGTTATCATTAGTTTTACAATAGTGTTTAATATATATTTCAAAGTTTCATCAAAGTTTTGTAAAACTTTGAAATATGGATTTCAAAGTTTTGTCAAACTTTGACGAAACTTGGAAATTTGAAATCAAAGTTTCATCAAAGTTTGACTTGATGAGTCAAAGTTTAATCAAACTTTGATTTAGGCATTTCAAACTTTGACCAAAGTTACAATACGAAAATCAAAGTTTGATCAAAGTTTGATTGTACATATCAAACTTTGACAAAACTTTGATATCATTTCAAAGTTTCATTAAAGTTTGATATTCTCAATAAAACTTTGATCAAAGTTTACTTTTGAAATCAAAGTTTGACTAAACTTTGAAATCTTGAAATCAAAGTTTGATTAAACTTTGAATTCTCCAGTCAAACTTTGATGAAACTTTGATTTTGGAATTCCAAGTTTCGTCAAAGTTTGACAAAACTTTGAAATCCATATTTCAAAGTTTTACAAAACTTTGATGAAACTTTGAAACAAATTGTGCGGCACCTTGTCTATTTTCATTTTTTCACACAATTCCTTGCTCAATTTCATCAATTTGGCGCTTTCCGTGGTCCCTGCGCAGGAGCGTGGATTTCCAGAAGCCGTGAGTTCTTCCAGAGGAAAGGACAAAAAAAGGTTGCTTGCGTCTGCGCACGAGACTTTTCCAAAGTTTCCAAGGCAATTTCCAGAGAGATTTCCAGAGAGTTGTCCGGAGAGTTTTCCAGAGAGTTCTTCAAACTTTCAAGAGAGTTTTCTGATATTTTCCATAGAGAGTTTCCAAGGAGAGCTACCTGTCAGATATTTTACAGAATGTCCATGTCAGCTTGTGGCCCAAATGAAACTACAGGAAACAAAACATCGCTGGCTCAAGTTCACACGACATCGGAGTTACACATTGGTATATTGTTCACACAATGTTCAATCAACCTCATGGAATTACACATCGGTAGACCATAGTCCCAGTCTTTTACCTTCAGGTTGTCACTCCCATGAGCGAGGTCTCACAGTATGCGCTTTCCAGAGGCGGCGCTTCACAAAAGGCAAAAGCATTTGAGGAACAACACTTCAAGAGTGTAAGGTCTCCTACTCATTTGTCAGATTTGCTTATCCAGCTCTTTGTCTGGGGCCAAGTCCCTGCAGTATTGGTTCAGCAAATTGCGGCTGCTGCCATCGAAGACGTTGAAGAAGCTAAAGGGCCAACAATCAGATCGTGGGCAATTCTAGCTGGATTGGGAAGCAAAGGCCTTCATACCAACAATGTGAACCGGGACTTGCTGCGCAAACTGGACAAGCCAAGTTTTATGCTTTCCTGGCATGGTATTCCACAAAGGGCTGCTGCGACCAAAGGCAGCGTGGGGCGCACAGCCATTCTCAGGCTTCCTTTGTTGTTGCCTCGAGATGTATGGTGTAGCATTTGGAAGTCGGGGACCTTCAAGCAGTTCATTTGTCACACTGTCAGCGATTTGGAAATCTTTTGGCAAAGCACGGACACGCACCCGGCCGTGCAGCATCACCCAATGAAACAAATAGAAAACTGGCGGCGGCGCGCTGTTCCTTTATCTCTGCATGGGGATGCGGCAGCGATTACTCTTGGTCTAGGTTCTTCCAGCAAAAGCTGTTTATTCTTGAGCTTCAAGTCTATGGTTGCCAGAAAAACATTCCAACACTTTCTGCTTGCAGCAATTTGGTCACATTGCACGGTGAAGACTGAGACTGGGGCCTTCAACACCAGCAAGAGTCTCTTCAGAATAATCTCAGATGACTTCCTGCAAATGCTGTCGGATGAAGGTAAATACAGCGATGGCTACTTCCCAGTGGTTCTGTTCACGACCGGCGACCTTGAATATTTCGCTGATTGGCATGGTTTGCCCCGATGGAATTCCAAACGACCATGTGCATTCTGCGCTATTTCCAATCGTGAAATTGGAAATTGGAAATTTGTGACAGCTTTGGAACCAGATCCATGGCAAACGCCACGAACTTCTAAATGCCCTCTCTTCAGGAGCCTCGTATCTCCTCAGGGAGTTTGCCCAGACTATATGCACACAAAGCACCTGGGCACAGATTTGCGTTTCCTAGGCAGTGTTTGTTGGCTGCTGCTCATGACTTTGATGCCAGATGTGCTTCTGCTGGAAGACCGCCTTCAGACATTGCTTGCAGAACTAAAGGAGTATTGGTCAATGAACCAAATGCCTATGGGAATCAACGCCTTGACAACAGGCATGGTGATGGCTGTCAACGACAAGCAGTGTTGGAAGACCTATCCAAAATTGAAAGTAAAAGCCAATGAAGCAGCTCTATCTCTCCCAGCGTTCAAAGCTATTTGGGAGAAGAGAATGAATGGCAGTGAGCAAAGCCATATTTGGGTAAAACTTGCGCTGGAAGCCACTTGCAATATGGATCGTATCTTGCGGGATTCCAACGAACAGTGGAAACTTAGCATTCCTGAGTCCAACAAACTTTGGCAGGCTGCAATCCAGTTTACAGTTTGCAACTCGGCCCTGGAGAAGCACTTTGCGAAGGAGAACAGGTGCTTATTCAAGCACAACACATTTAAGCATCACTGGTTGTTGCATTGTTGCAAGATGGCGGCTTTTGTTTCTCCACGCCATGTATGGTGCTACAGTGGGGAAGACTTCATGCGAAAAATGAAAAAACTCATGCAAAGCTGCTTGGCTGGCAGAGCTGCGCTCAGTTCGCAGCGCAGGTTCATGGAGCGTTACGTTTTGGCCCTGACCTTCGAGCTCAAGCACGCAACTTCGACCTGGAAGTTGAAATAAAAAAAATCAAGTTTGATTTCCATTTCAGAATGTCCACTTCCATTGGTCCACATTTCCATTTCCACTTGTCCACATTTCCATTTCGAACAAGTGTCCACATTTCCACCATTTCAGAATGTAGGAAGCCATTGGTCCACATTCCATTTCCACTTGTCCACATTTCCATTTCAAACATGTCTCCACATTTCCACCTAACATAATTCCGCATTTCCCACATTTCCCCACATTTCCATTTCCATTTCCACATTTCCATTTCCATTTCAACAGTTTCGATACAATTTCTTTCCATATTGTAGCCGCATGGCTCTGCAGCCACTCCAAAGTAGGTTCTAGGTGCTCAAGTTTCAGTTGCGTCAATGGAGCCGGCGCGTTTTGCTGTCAATGAAAGAATCAAGGCCTCGCCGGACATCACTGTCAGTGCTTTAGAGGACGCGCTGAAGCAAGGCTTTGACCAGATTGGCCATAGAAATCTTTCGGCGCTTACTCCACAGCTGGAGGGTATGAGCTGGAAGACAAGTCCTGCAAAGCATTTGCAAGCCTTTGTCATCCTGTGTCCAATTCTCCAGGCACTTCTTGGTGTGTGCAAAAATGGCCTTGTGCCTGATGCAAAGCTGCAGAGTGCGATGAGAGCGTGCCATGACAAGGAAAACTTCGTATGCCTTTCAGAAGGGTACCAAGCGCTATCCAATTACGTCCTGCTTCGACTTCGGCAGATGGCTGCCAAGATCAGAGACTTGATCAGCGGCTCTAATGCTTGGGAAGTTTTGTCAAGGAAGTGCAACAATCAGCAGAAGGATGTGTTCATCCGCTTGATTCGCTGTATTTGCCCAGCCTTCCTCAAGGAAACTGGTGGTGGCCAAGCTCCCACAAACATCGACCACGACCAGCTCCATGCACATGTTCCTCAAGCTTCCGGCCACCATGAACAAGCTTGGTTCATGAAGTCTTCAAGTGTTCCTCCAGCTGTTGCAGACAACAGTTCCCAAGCTTGTCAGCTTATACCTGCGCCTCAATGCGACCATGGACATGCCTCCCTGCTGGAGCCTTGAGCTGCTAATATTTTTCTAGTCGGTGTTTTTCCCCAGAAATTTGTTGTTCATTTCGCGTTGTGTTCGTTTTTCTCGCTCCTTGGAAGGCGGATTTTACAAGCATGTTTCTGGAAGACGATGGCCAAATGGGATTTGTCCAAAAAGCTGTGGCCCATGCTGCGAATGTGGCCAAGGAGGTTTTGGCGAAAAGTGTTAGAACTCACGAGTTCGAGAAGAAAGGCGCCTCGCGTAAGCCTGCTGCCCGGCCTTCGAAAAAACCTTCCGCAAAGCCTTGGTGGGTGCAATACGATGTTGAAGCCAAGAAGTCGCCACTGGCAATTTGGTATCAGCGTGACAAGGCAAAAGGTCTGACCATGTCCGCCAAGAACTTTGCCAGCCGGGTTTACCACTTGGTCGACAAGCATGTGGGACGGGATGCTGCAAAGAAGGCCCACCAGGATGCCCTTGAGTATACGCGTGGCTGCTGAAATGTCTCACTTTCAATTGGGGTTAGTCAGCATGTCTAGGCCAGGTGTCAGTCAACACCTGGAGGCCTGCTGCCTGGGAGAAAAAGAAACTGCAGAGATACTCCACGCTGCAACATGAAAAACACATTAAGAAAGAGGCAAATGTCAGTTTTTCTTGTCAGATGTCATTTTTCCATTTCCCGTTTCCATGTGTCAACATTCCCACGTTCCTCTCGACAATGTCAGTTCAGATGTCATTTTCTCCAATGATCTCAAACTGCAGATTTTGGGGCTCAATAAGGCCTGGTTTGCTCTATATTTTTGTAATTTCGCTATGCCGGGGGCAGATGTCATGTGCAAGCAGAAGCAGATGCTCAAAACCATGTCCACACCTGGTTTGATGGCGAAATGGTATTACCTGAAAAGATGCGCACCAACAAAGAACGCGGCACATGCTCTGGCCCGAAAGATTGAAAAGGAATTGATCAGACGCGGAGCTTTGATTGCTGATGACGATGAGACGACCCTGAGTGATGCATCTGATTAGACGTCCTTAATTCAAACAAAATTCAGGCTACACGAAGACACCGGTTTTACTTGGAAACCGGTTTCTTGCCTTGCCTGGAGATGTTGAGTGCTTCAACTTAATTTGTGAAAAAAAACGTTTTTGCACATTTTTCACCACCACCATTTCCCAGGCACACTTTTCCATGTTCAGAATTTCCCATTTCCAACAGCATTTTCTTAAACTGAACCCTCTCTTTTCTGCAACGCGCTCTCTGAAAGGCTTTCCTCTCTGACAAGTTTTTGCTCTCTGAACCGCGTGCTCTCTGAAACCTCTCCTTTGTTCTCTCTGACATCTCCTTTCTGAAACTGAAAACCGGGCTAGCTCTCTGACATGTTTGCCTTTCTCTCTGGCATCTTGTCTCCGTTTTTCGGCAACATTTTCGCTCAAACCTCTTCACTCTGAAATCTCTCCCTCAGAAAATGTTGTGTGTCACACTGAGAATTTCAAAGTTCTCTTACCCGTTTCATGTGTGAGTGCCTTACAGAATCTGAACACAACAAATCAAAACTCAATAAAACACATCAAAGTTTCAATGTCTTATTATGCTAATAGACTAAACTATTTTTGCTGCTAAATAGTATATATATACTAATATAGACTTTTAGTTTATTACATAGGAAATATACTATTAATAGACTAAGAGGATCCTATGGGTACCAATTGCCGGCTTACCTCCCGCCGCTCATGCAGTACTCCATCGTGAACTTCTTCATATACATTCTTCTTTACATTTGATTCTCCTGATCCTACGTGGACCTTGGGATACCGTCACTCCCTCCATCGTGGGCACGATCACTAGTCCTCGTCTTCGTACCACCCTTCGTGCCCTTGAGACTAGCATTGAACAGATTCGACGATCTACCTGCACTACATTGGTATACACGGATGAACTATGCTCCGCTTTGGAACTTCCACATCCTACTGGCCGCTTGGTTTCTTCTCCCAACTCTTTTTCCTCATCTATGGCCTTCCCTCGCCTTATCATCTCTCCTCCTTCTCCACCATCGACGACTACGACGACGACTACCATCTCCTCCTCAGACTACTCACCCTCTCCCTCCTTCTTCGAACCCTGCTTTGACATTGACGCGAATGCCACGCTCTCGCTCACGTTCTCGTTCACGACCACCTACGAGACGATTCTGATTGTAGGTGGATTTCTCACACACCTGACCACTTTTGGTTTCGGAAGCAAAGAAAAGAGTTCCTTTTTCTCCACACGTTAGCTTGACCACCACTTTTGGATCTCTTCGACATTGATACTCTATTATTCTTTCACTACCCTTGGGCTCACCAGCGGCCGCTCGTTTCGCCCTTTTGTATCTCGCCGCCTTTTCTGCCATGGCTTCGACACCCACACCACCCTGTGGTCTTGCCCCGGTTCCAGGCCTTCCACCTCGTGCTCAAGCAACGCTACATCGTGAACTTCTACTCGTACATGTTCTCTTGGCCCAGATCCATTCGCTGCTGCATATCCCGCTCAGCATTCGTACCCTTCCATTTATGTATCGAGTGACACACCCACAACTCCGAGCTCAACTTGAAGGATTGGACAACACGCTCCTTCTTGCCCTTTTCGCCTCAACCACACTGCCGTGCACTACACCCACGAGCTCCTCACTGCCTTGGGCCTCCTGCATATCATTCAACAGAGTCCGGAACAACTTGAAGATGAACTCGAAGGTCGCACAGACTTTGGCGATCGCGCATCCCTCTCTACACTTCCTGTTCCTTCCCACTCTACTACGACTTCATCAAGGACTACCAGGACCCACAACACTGCTGACCGGATGCCTCCCTCTTCTGAACCTCCGCCCTCTCGCCTTGTACCTCGGCCTCGCCTTCACATGCGCTCGAGATCTCGCTCTCGCCCTCGTTCGACCAGGTCCTAACTTATTCGTTTCACCCTGTACTTTGCCAGAAGCAGAAGAAAAAGCGATTCTTTGCTTTAGCTTTATTTTGATGATACCTTCGTTTTGCCTCGTTTGCTTCATTGGTGACCGCACCTTTGATTTGAACCTCGCCATTTCCTTCCCTTTACATGTCCTTTTCGGGCTCCAGTCTTTGCGACATGACTATACACGAGATGACTATCCACCCTTCCCATCTCACTTACGAATTTCCTTTCCATTTACATATCCTTTCCTTGTTTTTCCTCTTGACGAGTTACGCTTTCCGGGCGACTACCTGCCTCATGGCGAGCTCTGGTTCTTCTCCGGAATCCCATCGCCCTCATCGACGACGTGATCTTGGTCGCACCTCTCGATCAAGGGATACGAGGCACATCGAAGAAGTCGACTATGATGCTGATGACAACACCCCCCTACCATCCATCAACCCACCACCGGGCACTGAAATTGCACGTGGCCTCCCAGTCCCAGATCCACCACAACCTTCTGACACTGTCGCCGGCGACACTTCTCACCAGACTACCACCTCACATCGAACTGTTTCCGGCCCACCTTTGACACCACGTCCTCACCATTCCCAGTTTCCCTTCCCTCGACCACATTCACCCCCTGCCTTTCCACCCACCCCACCAACACATCTTACTGGTCCACTTTTTTCCACCACCACGAGTACAAGCGCCTCGTCCCAGGCCTCCACTTTCTCACCCTCGTGCTACTGGTCCACCACCTCACAACCCGTATGCACCCCGTCCGCGCCCCAGGCAACCACTTTCTTCCCGCGACCATCGCACTTCGCGGACAACACGCTCCCCTCTTACACGGCAACTCGATCGGCGACGTTCCCATCCCAGGAGCCGCTCTCCCCACTCTCGCCGACCGCGTGAACATCGACGCCGATCACCTGTGACGTCGCGCTCCCGACGTGACGACCACCCCAGTCGCCGATCGCATTCTCGACATCGCCGTTCCCAAACACACAACCGGGAGACTCGCGAATTCCCCAGGAGCGCCATCGCTCCTCCAATCTCCCCCCAACACGTTCACGATCGTGTCATTCCAGCACCCATCGTGGCCGACCACGGGCAGGCCATCACACTTCTCTTTCGGCACCTCGGGCCACCTCACACAGCACACCCGTTTCGCCTCCAGCCTCAGTTCGCCCTCCTTCTGATCGGGACTCTTCGGGGGCGCCAGCACTGGTACTACTACCTGGGCCCGGTGATCGTCCACATTCACAACCTACACCTCCAGGCTCCACCTCCATCTCACGGCCCACCACTCCACCTCAAGCATTTCAACCACCTCCTCCCGTTCCACCTCTCAGCACCCTCCCTCCCGCCGAGGCGGAAGAACTTCGACAACTCCGCCTTCAATTTCAACAACAACAACATGCTGCTCATCACCTTCAACAGCAGGCTCTCCTTCACTCCTCGTTCAATCCTTTCTTTTCCCCCTTCCAACTCTACTTTCCACAGCCCACACCATCCCCCTTGCCCATCCCCGCGGCTCCACCTTCCACCAACACACCATCGGGCCCTCCACCAGCTTCGGCCCCTCCATCGGCTCCAGAACCAGAACCAGTTGAACCTGAACCCGCCGACCTCTCCATTTCCCTTTTCACATCTCAGGCTTCCACCCAAGCCCCGGCTTCCACTTTGGCTGCATCGACCAATCGATCTCCCGATCGTTCACTTCGACCTGAAACCCCTCCACGAATGTCTCTCCAATGGGTTCGGCGCAGACCTGACTTCACCTCCCTGGAACATTCAGGCAAGTTGGTGCACCTCATGGACAATGTCATGGAGATCGCTATTGACTTGAGTCCTCAGAAACAAATTTGGACTACACCTTTTTGGCTTCACATTCGCCCATCCAGTCCTGCTGACCTTTGGCACACGATATATGAACACCTCTTTCACGACTGGAGTGACCTTCTCTCGCTTGTCAACAGTACCGCAAGTACCTGATTGAGGATCCCAACCGGCCATATAGCTGGGAAGAATGCGAAGCTCCTGAGGTACTACCCCGCACTCTTGTGGACACCACCATCCAACAGCTCAGACGCCTACTACCAACACCCCTTCGTCGCGTCCCCGCGACCTCTTGGGGCGACCACTTCGGGAACTTTATCACCTCCCTCGCCCACATTCCCCAGATCCTTGAGAAGTCACCCGTATTTCTTTGGGGAAAACTTCCGTGCCATGACTCCCTTGTCCTGCTCCTCAAGCTGGACTATCCCAAGACCGGATACTTCCATTGGACCCCGCATCAGACCATCTACACCTTTGTTCACAACTGTCCTGGAATTTAAGTCTTGTTCCTGCTATCCGGGGCTTGAAGTTATATCTGAGGGTTCAGGCTTATTGCTGCTCCTTGAGCCAAGTGGGAAGGGGGGGGTGAGCTGGAGGTGGCTCGTGTCACACGCTTGTGCGTTCCCCCTTTGTTAAGGCTTGTCGTCGCCTTTAGGTTTGTTGGATTGCTGCAGCCACTGGCCAGGTGTGGCACCTGAGCCAGTTATTGTCACGAAACAAGAATTGAATCCGTTTGCTGTTGCGGTTTTTGGGGTTACCTGTTGTTGGGCGGCGGTGATCTCACGGTAAAGGCGCTGGCTGCCTTTGCTGGGAGATCTCGTGACAAGATTAAATTCAGGGCAAACGTGAGAAGGAACCAAAGGATGGGTAAGATGATTGGCATTAAAATTTCCGGGTTGGGAAAGGAGAATTAAGAAGCCTACTAGGGGGCCACCTACACACAAGGAATTAACACGCAACGCTGAAAACATAAATAAATAAGCCCGCTTACTCACTTGGCCCATGATTTTGCACACAACTAGATCTTTCACGGTGGAAAAATACTGAAAAGTATCTCGGGCGAGAAAAGGGGGAAAGCTAAATTGTGAAGAAACCAGGAACTACATCTGGCCCTGTCTTCATAGGCCCCAGACCCTTGACCTTTCCAATTTTATTCCAACATTGACTTGACGGAAACCATTACGCAAGACCCTCGGGTTGAACAAAGGCGGTCTCGGAGCGGCCACGTGCCGCTGAGAAAAACAACAACCAACATTGTTTCCACGGATCTCGGTCAAGCATTGGCGCGCAATTTTTTCCACACACGCGCACCGTCTCGGTCTTCTCTGGCCGCTGGCGGCTACTCGACATCCTCAACGCAGCGGTCATCGCCTTCACCATCGGCGGCCGCCTCTTCCTCGCCGCCCTCTTCTGCGTCAAGACCTTCAGGATCTGGGGCTGCCAGCTCCGCTTTCTTCTCAAGCGTTTTCTTCTCCTTCGAAGCAAGGTTGGCGTTCTCGCGAGCGTCCATCATAGCTGCCTGAGGTGACCAGACAGCAGGGTCTTAATGATGAAGATTTTTTGCTCTTTGCAATATGGCAGGCCATCAGTGGAATCAAAAACAGGACATCGCAACTTTTTTGTAATTTTTGGAATCCAAGTCTCTGCCATGAGCTTCACCTCCTCGACCGATTTGCCAGCTGCAAGCGCTTCACGGCAAGCTTCCTGAGAAGCACGTTTCGTTTGCCTTTGAATTTCAACGCTGAAGAAATCACAAACAAAACAAAAGTAACAAACACATAAAGCGTGAAATGTTGAGAGGCCAACAGCGCGGTTGCGCCCAACACCTGGCCAAGTGTCCGCCACATCACGAATTTCATCTGCCGTCACATGCTTGCGCCCTTTGGCCTCGTCAGAGTACAAAAGTTAAAAACCATGAGGTCATGGGAACGGCAGGCCACAAACAGAATAAAGCTAAGGGCGGGCAAGTGACTGACACTGCCATCACTTGCTTCCCATTCATCTTCAAGCCGTAGCTGTTACTAGTTTTGTAGAACTCTTTGTAAACCTTCAAAGCCTTGCCCTCGCTGCTGGCCGCTGGTTTTGTCATCACCTTGGCAGCTGGCCGCTTAGCAGGAGCAGGTGGAGCAGCTGCTTCTTCCGAAGGTCGTGCAGGGTCTCCTCCTCCTTCCGAAGGTCGCGCAGACTCTGGTAGTGGCTCACCTTCTTGTTTTGTAGGAGGCTCAGCATGCTTGGTAGGAGCAGCAGCTGTTTTGGCTTTGGCCTTGGGCTCAGGCTTGCCCTTCACGGGAAGTTCTCGCTTCGCAGGTTTCTTCATAACAGGTGCGCACCTTCATCTTGCCCACCATTACCTTGCTCACCCGCCGGCTCATCGTCAGAGAGCGCTGTCACATCCTCCAAACGCGACGACATGAGCGGCTTCCTGGCCGCTGCTGGTAGAGTCAGAGTTGGCCTAGAGTGGAAAATGACACACCTTGAACCAGCACGTCAATGAATAGCTCAACGCCTGGGCAGGGTTTCTACATTAGAACGTGATACAGGTGAAGCGGTCCTGGGCAGCATTCTCTCACACCCGAAGAAGATGCTGCTGTGTCCGTGAGCCTCACATCCAAGGTTCACAATCGCTGGGAAAAGCCTGCTTCGAACAGAGGTTCCCTCGTGAACCTCTACAAAACTCAAAGCAGCGGTCAAAATGCACGCTGGCAAGACTGAAAGCCGGGCACACTCAATTGTCAATTGTGCATCAAGTGTCCATGTGAACAATTACAGCTAACAACAATGGTTTGACCAACTGACCGGCGTGCTTGCGCTGGAACAAAGCGAAACTACGCCTCTGGCTTCAGCCAATGGGCGCAGCCTGCCCGAAGCGTGGTGTCAGCGCAAAGCCACAGCTTGGGCTTTAAGGGAATCACCTCAGCCGGACACGATTGGTCACACTTGACTTGCCATAGCACTTGGCAGGTCGTCGTTTTGGGAAGCTTGGAGAAGGCTGCTTCGAAGACACCCCCCAACTGTGTTGGTCGCAAATTCAAAAGGTCGCCATCGAGCTTCTTCGGCACAAAGCACGCCACTTTACTCTTGGCGACCACACCATAGCGGAACGGGCGGGGCTCAAGGAGCAGCAATAAGCCTGAACCCTCAGATATAACTTCAAGCCCCGGATAGCAGGAACAAGACTTGTTTCCATGCAAGGCATCCTTACTGATGGCATCATTCGACCAAGCTCTTGGAAGGCTACACGGGACTCCGACTTCTTTCCCAGCCTGGGCTTCTACTGTCGCTGCTGCTATCCGGGTCACAACCATACCTCCGACAAACGGATCAACCCGGACATTACTGATCAGTTGACCCCGGAGCTTCAATGTGCCCTTGATGTGGCATGTGGATTTGGAGGCCGCTCCTTCTCCCGCCGGTACTTCGTGGCTGGAGAGTGCTTCTCCCGCCAAGCCCAGCACTACGTTGTGCGCTCAGGTGGCCTTCCTTGTGATGCCATCGCCAGTCACTTCTATGATGTTGTGCGGAATCGTTCAGATCAGAGGTACAAGTGTCGCACTTCTTCCAGTCAAATTCAATATGCTGGTTTCATCAGCACGGACGAATTGCCCTCTTACGGCCTTCGACGTTCTGACATTCCACTATGACATCTTCGTCCACGAGTACCATACCCTCCTTGCAGCGTTGCGACAACATGTCGCTACTGGAGCCGTCTTCCTGGAAGAAAAGAACGCCCGCCTACCACTTGTTTCTGACTTTGTTCCTTCCGGTTTCCTTTTCCTGAACCTTCTGTCCTCGACCAACATCATCTATGACCCTCTTGTCCTGTTTCGGCTCAAGTTCGTATTGGTCCCCTACTCGTTACTCTTCTATCTTGTCTCGCAATACGATGGAGGCTTCATTTTGGACTACTATGGAAACTCACCCCCAACAGGCTCCGCTGGGGATCATCAACATGCTGATCTCCCGGCGCACTTTGGTGGATTCGATTTCTCGTTCCTTGGAGGTACTATTTGAGATGCCCTACACCACTGACTTCCCTCCAGGCCTTCCGGCTGACTTGGAACAGCTTCTCCGTGATCTACATGCTTCCACGGAGCGATTGATGGACGAAGTCAACCAGACGAATAGGCTACTGCATCGTCTTGCCTTGTACCCACCTCATGCTCTACCGACTCAACCTTGGATCCCCAATGATGCCGTACTACCACCTTTACCTCATCCATATGGTCCGGCTTCACCCTCATCCAGGACTTCGTCACCTCCCTAACTCTGACTCGGGCCACAAGCTGCCCTCTTCCTTCGATGCATCTAGGTCAAAAAGAGCTTTATTACTGACGATTTTTGAGTTTCAACCCACGTTATCTCCCACTTTCCTCACGTTGTCACCCATTTCTCTGCTTTTCTCTCACTACCTACTTGTGGTTCTTTCCCTTTCTTCACTTCCTCACCTTCCCTTTCTACCACTACCGCAGCCGTTTGCCACTCAGATTGCCGCACCTCCTGTTCTTCTCGTCCTCGACCTCATGGATCCTCCTCCCACGGGCCTACTTGCGGGCTCTACGGCTCCACCACCACGACAAGCCGTATTCAATCCTTACCGCCTTCCGGTCAGTCCACCACCCGGGAACGTCCGACCTCAACCACACCGCCAACCTGAACTTCTATGGCTCCACTGGATGGTCTGCCTTGCTGCTTGGACGACCGAGGCTCTTTGCGCCCACCCGATGATGTCTCAAGAGGTACCACCTGATGAACACTTTGAGACTATCTCCGCCCGGAACATTTACATCCAGACACGTCGTGCTGTCCATGAGTTCAATGTTCAACAACGTCGGATTGCTCGTGGGGTTTCCCTTCTCCAACATGTTGTCCCTCATCCTTCCGAGACCACTACATTTGGTCAGTATCGTGTCAACCCTAACGGATTCTTTCGCGCCTTGGGCACTCCGGAGGAGAATTTAGCCCTTGGCGCTGCAGCTGATGAAGCTCTTTTGTCTCGAACTCACCACCGGAATCACCTCCAACCCCGAACCCCCGCCACTCCGGCTACACCACCACCTATCACTACGCCCACACCTACCCGCTCCCGCTCTCGTACACCACCACCCAATCCTCTACTCCTTTTCGCAGATACCTCCACATCCACCTCTACACCATGGACGACATCCTCCCGCGGTTCTACTCCCTCCACTCTCTCTTCAGCGCTGGATCGTTCCCATCAATGTCCTCTTGATGGACGAGGTCGTCATCTCTGGCAAGCTACACGACACAGGACTCCTCCACCGGCATCGACTCCGGCTGATTCTACTGAGGTTCCATCACCACTTCCGCCAGCGCCTTCTTTGTGAATTTTATGCGGCTGCCTTAGTGCACCTTTTTGACTCAGGCGCGCGTGTCCAAAACAGTGCCTTTTACGATTTCACCGAGCTCTTCTTTCTTTCTTTTTCCTTTTCCTTCTCTCTTCTCCCCTTTCCCTTTCCTTCCCTTTTCTTTTCTTTTCTTTCTCTCATTGCTTTTCTTCACCTTGCAATATTTGTGACCTCCTGGTCCTTACCGCCGCCACTTCCTTTCAGCTCTCAATTTTGCTCCTTTCGTGTCACATTCGCCCTCAACGACCTTTCTCTCTGACCATGGCCCGCGGACGCTCCACGAGCAGCTCCCCTGACACTCATCGACATCGAGGAAAACGTGATCGTCGCACCTCTCGTCGTTCCCGCTCTCTACGCAGGAAATCCACTGGGCTTCCAGTTGAAACTCCTACTTCGACCACCACCTTCGAGACCCGGTGCCCGATTCCCAAGGCCTGGTCCTCCGATGACATTTACTTGGATCGGCAACAGGAGTATAAACTGACTTTTCCTCGTCGAGTCATCGCAACTGCTTGGAGTCGTGAATTACATATTGATCACCAACCCATTGAGGATGTACGTCTTATCGACGTGCTCAGTCGCAAGCAGGAGACCTGGACTTTACGCCTTGTCGCCAACGGCAGGTTGGTCCAGTACGAGGGATTCCGGAATCGTCAAGAGGCCTACCTATGGTCCTCCCTCTCCCGGAAAATCTTCAAGAGCTTCGATGTTGACATCGCCCGCATCATCGGTCACCTTCATCCTGCTTCCCTCAAGGACGACTGGGATGAGAAGCGCAAAGGCTTGGGTCGCCTTGCAGATCGCGTTTTCGACCATTTACGTGATCAGATGCCCAAGAACACTACCGAGGCTCTCCAGGACCAAGTGGAGCAACTAATGAAGGAGAACGAGAAGCTCAAAGCTGCCACCGGCCGCGCCTCTTCACCAGTTCTCAGCCCCTCAGAACCGGAAACCCCCACTGATCGTGAACGCCTGCGTTTGGACAAATCCAAGCCTCACATCACCCCACCGGCTCCTCCTCGCTCGGGACGCACCTTGGACAGTCACTTCAAGCCATCTACGCCAGAACCGGAGAAGTCCACCCCACCTCCTGCTGCTCCTGCGGATCCCCTCCATGCCTATATTGTCGGCACCAATCGACCAGTATTGGAGGATAGTGCACCTACGAAAGCCACCAAGGACCAAGACTGAGATCGACAAATGGATCAAGGCAAACATCAAGGACAAGGCTCGATTGACCAAATTGGAAGACACCGCCAAAGAGATCGACTCCACCATCTCTACCCTCAAGGCTGACAAGTTGGATCTTCCCAATCTATGCCGTCTTACTATTGCCTGGGGCTGGGACCCCAAGTTGGCTCAGAGCGCCAGCCAAAATGCCCTCATTCGCATGTTGGCCACGGCCAACGCCCGTCGCCTGATGGTTTCTCCAACACTACCCTGCGGCCTTTGTTGACCACGACCTTTTCTCAAGATTGCTCCCCACCGGCCCTGTTTCCATTTCAGTTCGTAGCCTTCGTCAATTTTTGCAGTTCTTCATTCTCGTGGATGCTCATTGTGAACTTACCTACCTGGAGCTTCGTCC
Source organism: Durusdinium trenchii (assembly GCA_963970005.1). Taxonomy (NCBI): domain Eukaryota; class Dinophyceae; order Suessiales; family Symbiodiniaceae; genus Durusdinium; species Durusdinium trenchii. Next base: position 241,438 of record CAXAMN010007313.1, on the reverse strand, counting down.
CTTGGTCTTTTTGAAAGGTCAACTATGCCGCCTTATTCTTTTTCGCACCCTTCCTGATGGTGCTCGTCGACAAACTTTTCTCTCATTGCTGCATCGTCTTCGACCTCGTCAACCACTCTACCTCCAAGACTACTTTCAACCCAACGTTGTTTATCTTCGTTTCCACCCACACCGTCAGGCCTACTACATCGGCAGCAGCATTCTCTCCCTCTTTGATCGCGAGATGTACCGCAAACGGAAATATCGGCAACTCTGCAGTGGCATCAATGCCTACTACGAACCTGCACTACGTTACTGGAAGCGGACCCGCACTTTCTTTCAACACTCTGTCATTCCTCTTCAACTCAACACGGACACTTTGACCACTCGCTCCACTGAGATCTCTTTCCAGCAACAATATCGCCCTCAACTCAATCACCCTTGGATCAACCCTCTCCTTCGACGACACGGTCTTCATGTTCCTCAATACAACATTCCCACTACTCGTCACGGCCCTATTGGTATGACACGCCTTCATCGACATCGCCGCCGACTCGAACGTCGCCACACCCAAGAGTGCATCTTGGATCTACACCTTCTCAAGACCCTGGACGTTCTTCACCTTCTTCATCGACTGGGGAGCGACACCAAAGAAAAGTTCTTCACCTCTCGGGTACTTCGCAGTCACTCTACCTCCACTGAGATTCTCTATCTATCTCCTCTGGTCACAACACTTTCATATTGATGAACCTTGGCGTTCACGTGCCGCATCCCAGCTCAAGCTGATCTTCCGCTTCCGCAACTGGATGATTCCACCTACCCAAGCCACTCTTCGACTTTTTCAACTTTCTCACGGATTTCGACAACGTTGTCGCCAACAGTTTCGCGCTTTTCTACGGCTCCACTCCCACCTCTTTCCACCTCTAAAAGTGCCTGCTTCACCGATCATTGAGGTCAAGTCTCACACACTGGAACACTACCTCTTCACTTTCAGAGCATCTCTACGACAATGGACTCCAACCTTTTCACCTCAGTGTGGTTGCCATCGGATCAGACCTGATTTTCATCGCCATCCTGACTCCAACCACATCATTGGGTTCGCCTCGGACCTCTTTCCCGGGTTACTCCTGTCAGAAGCTAATCTTCAAGACACTGTTTGGCCTGAGGAACGTCACTTTTTGAATCACTCCGTCACCCAGATGGATCGTTGGCTTCACGCTTGGGAGCTTCCTTCCCACCTTCACATTGAATGGCAACACTTCTTTCGGCAGGAATGGGAACAGCATCTTCAGCACCAATCTACCAACTCCAACGGTTGGTCCACAGCTGAAGTTCAGGCCTTTCGCCGCTACACCAAAGGCTTCATTGTCGGACCTGGTGATCACTTTCCACACACTGCCATACTCTCCTGCCCCTGCCACCTCAAGACCTTTATACCATCTCCTACCACGTCCACACCCGTCTTTCAACCGCTACGTCATGGTACTCACCTGATCAGGACCCGCCTTCGCGATACGTGGCCACCTCACCTTCTCCAACGTTATCGATGGGGCCTACATTGGGATCGCCGTCTTCCCGCTGCCTACATCCTTCCAAAACACTCTCGAGACTGGAGCAAAGCACGACCGATTGTGTCCTACACGCAGACAGCCTGCGCCCCACTCAGTCAGACGGTTGCTTCTGCCATTTGTTGCCTTTTGCAAATCGTCTTCCCGGAGCTGACTGCACTTTCGGGCGTTCTACCCCTTCTTCGCCACATTTGGAGGATACTTCAGCAATACAACCCCACGGACGACCTCGTCCTCTTTCAACAGGACATCGCCGGGTTCTTCAACTTCGTCACCCACCCCCGCATGGTCTCTACCGTTGAGTTCCTGATCGCACGATACGCTGCTCTCCAAGGCTTGGATTTGCAAGATGATCCCATTCTCAGCGTTGCTCAACACCAACAAGAACGCCTTCAGCGTATCTTTCGTGGTCGCTGGCGCAGGACCTCTCGATCTTATCGCCCCATTCACCTTCGCGACCTGCCAGATTTGGTTTCTCACTTGCTGGACTCTTCCTACTTCACTGTGGGCCTGACTTTCTTCCGGCAATGTCAAGGAGCCTCCATGGGATCACCTTTGGCCCCTGCCTTGTGTAGCACAGTCGCACTCTTTCGGGAATACTGCTTTCTACGCTCCTTTCCCACCTCCTCGTGGCGCTATGCCACGGGATTGGCCCTTCGGGTACGCTACGTTGACAACGTCTTCTTCATTGGACCTACACACATGCTCCACACCGACTCCTTCCAGGCCATCGCTCAACCCTTCTTTTACGGCAGACCGCTAGAGATGGAGTATGTCACGGACGACACCCTCCTTGGTCTTGTTCTTTCCACTTCTCAACGCACTATTACCTTCCGACAACCACCTCATCTCACGCTGATACGCAGCAATCGTACCGCTGGCTCCCCGGACATGGCTCTCGCTGGTTTCTTCACCCGTGGCATCTTGATTTGCCGCTTGACTCGCCCCCGCGACCTTATCTTTCCTCAGCTCATTGACCTGACTCAACAATACCTCGACAAGGACTTCACCATGGCTCAACTTTTACCACTTCTCCATCAACTTTGCCATCGTTTCCACCTACCACGACGACCACTCCACACACAGTTTCGGTTTCTCACTTTCTCATCGGATGCAGCACTTGGGACCGGCTCTCGCTTGGAAAATACCCGGTGCCTTTACCTCTCGTCTTTCAGATACTGCTGTCACGATGCAACTGAACATTGTCATTGTGGCACTTCGATTATTGGTGGACATGATTCAAAATCCGGCCGCGGCCGCTTCCGTGGGCACGACCCCAGGCTCCTGCTCTTCCAGACCACCTGCCAGTCCGGCATCGCCGTTGTTTCAAACAACCACGAGACCCTCTATCAGTTGGGCACCTTGTGAACAGGCAGTACCTCTTTCAGAGCTTTCACTGACTAATCCGAGGACTCCACCGCCGTCACCTACATCATCGGCTGGGGCACACACTCCCCCTGCCCTCCCCTCTTCCCCCGCCTTCTGTCCCCCTCCTCCCCCTTTCTCCCCCCCTCCTCTCCTGTTCCTTCCCCTTCCCCTCTCCCCGCCGACGCCGCCCTTTCTTCTCCCCCCCACTCTCTTTTCCTCCTTCCCCCGTTCTCTCCCCTCCTGATTTCGCCGACCCGCCTCCTTCCACTCACGCTCTCCCACCCTCCCCCTCCCCTTCTTTCCCTCGTCTCTTCCGCTCCCCATGGCCCCCTTCCCTCCCGCCCCCGCAAACGACGCTCACCTTCCCCCTCTTCCTCCCCCTCTCCTACCTTTCTTCCTGCCTCCCCTCACCCCCACTCTGACACCTCTTGGGAAGATGATTGGAGCACCAAGGATGACGACCTACTTCTCAGCCTCAAGTGCAATGAACGACTTCGACCTAGTTGGCGCTACATCACCACCAAAATGCAGCGCCCTCAATCTCAGATTCGTGCTCGTTGGGCAACCCTCTGCGGAGATCGTGCGTGTCGAGTGCGCGTTCCCGCGCAACCCTCTGCGGAGATCGTGCGTGTCGCGTGCGCGAAATGCAGGCGAGAGTGCGATTTGTCCGGTATGCGCGCAACCCTCTGCGGAGATCATGCGCGTCGAGTGCGCGAAATGCAGGCGAGAGTGCGATTGGACCTGTTCCCGCGCAACCCTCTGCGGAGATCGTGCGTGTGGTGTGCGCGAAATGCAGGCGAGAGCGCGATTTGGCCCGTGCCCGCGCAACCCTCTGCGGAGATCGTGCGCGTGGAGTGCGCGAAATGCAGGCGAGAGTGCGACTGGTGCGATGCGCGCGCGGCCCTCTGCGTAGATCGTGCGTGTTGCTCGACACACTAGACTGAACACGTCACACTTAACAACATAGACACACACACACAGAGACGGACTCGACACACTAGACTGAACACGTCACACTTAACAACATAGACATACATACAGAGACCCACACACGGACTCGCATACTAGACTGAACATGTCACACTGAACAACATAGACGCACGCACAGAGACCGATACACGGACTCGAGACACTAGACTGAACACGTCACACTGAACACAAAATGCACAGTGCACCTGGACGTAGCTAGACATTTTTTCGGGGGAACTTTTCCGTAGACACAGGCGAGTCGCGAGGTGAGCAGAGAGAGCATGCGAAGATATAGGCAATGGCTGCTGCGTGTCACCTGAAGCTACTTGGTGAACGTTGTTCTACCGAGCTCGCACGGCGAAAGGTAACCTTGTGCGCGGCGGCCCAAGCAGACCTTTGGTACTCAAAGTGAGATTGCGCAAGTCTCCACAGAACTAGGGCCAGCTAGCGCCAGATCGTAGCCGGGAACATACAGCAAGGCAAGAGCAATGAAGAATGTACTTGCAAGAAGTTTCAACACACCCCATAAGCTTCTCGTCAATAGGCGCACAGACCATGGCTGCTCTGGAGGACGCCGTTCTGCGAAACTCGGAGGACGGATTGGAGGTGGTATGGACGGTTTTGTAATTCGAGGAAGAAAAAGCTGTGTCAATGACAAGCATAGTGGTTGGTTAACTACATCCTAGAAAAGCTGTGTCCTGGAGTGAAGGAAACGTTACCTCTGATCGTATATCGATGGACGCATCTCCTCTGACAGGTCACTTTTTGACAAACTTGTTGCGTACCTGCCTCGGCAATTTTCTGTCTTCATTCCAGCTCGTTTTTTTCAATGAGATTTCCTTGCTTCTCCCCTTACCAGCAGCTCACATGCTCATGACGATGAGCTGGGCTGTCACCGCTTGGCCGCCGGTGGGGGGTTTGGGAGGCCACATCACACACAGAGACCCACGCACTGCCTCAACTTACTCGAACACACTTATGGATATGCGTACTGACTGGACAGCGGTGCCACACGCCGGCCTAGGGTACCAATTCCTAAGGGTACAAATAAGGAAACCTGAAAAGGAAGTGGAGGTCCATCAAGTTCAGCGTGGCCATCTAATCTAAAGGAGCCATCGAACGATCGACCGACAGAATGACGTCGTCCGCTCACATCTGCAAGTCAAAAACCAAAGCCCTATGCGTGACTGCCGAGAGCAAACCGGTGCAAAGGCTGGATTTCTTGTTCTAGTTACAAGCAGGGCCCACGATGAAGTTCCTCAAGTAAAACGCAGGTACGTCACTGGACGTCTCCAGTGATATCAGTACCGCCACAGAAGCCTCTTCGTTGGACTGTCACTTCTGTGGGGTAGACAGTCCCCCTGCTGTAAAAGTGGAAGCAAAACCAAAACCGAAAAATCCGAAAGGATCCCTGTGATTCCAAGGGTTACACACACACGCCTCCCCGAGGGGAGGCAAGATTTTGAGCTCCGCGCCAAAGGTGGGGTGAGACTAGGTAAATTGACGAATCTCTCGATAGGTTTGGTACGCGGTCAGAGGTAGTCTGAGTTGACCAATGGCATCATCATGTAATCGGGGAGCGACAGTGTGGAGAGGTCGATAGGGGAAAGGAGTGGAATCACGGGGATATTCATTAGCAATCCCCAAGGGGCGGATCCGTCGAGAATTGACGTAGTAGAGGACGAGGTCCTCAAGGGTGCAAGTGTGTGGGACTTCCCAAACTCGTGAGTCACCGGTCGAGGGGAGGGCCATCCAAAAGGCGGTGCGATGTTGACCTAAGCGGGAATAGATCACATCTTTGAGATCATCGACAGTGTGCTCTTTGGTTTCGATCTGCTGCGTGTCAAGGGTCACGGTGATGTAGTTAAGTGGTTGATAGACAAGCAAACTAATGTCCAATTTGAATCGGACGGTGGAGAAGTCGGGGACCATGTCCAAGGTTTCAAAGGGCTGACGAACTTCGCGCCAGGAGGTGCGTGAGGTAGGGATCATTTGTGTCAAAGGTTCAGGTACACGAAGACCAGGGGAAGAGATCATCGCGAACGACGAGGGATATGGATGCAGAGCAGTAAGAGCGGTGAGAGCCAACGGCTGCGGAGGATAACAATCATCAGGGAGGTCAAGGGAAAGAGAAAAAAAGAAGAAAGAAAAAGAAAAAGGAAAAAAACCGGAAAATCATCCAAGTAGGAGGTGCTGAGTGTTCACAAGGTGCCCAACTGATAGAGGGTCTCGTAGTCGTTCGAAACAAAGGTGAAGTCGGACTGGCGGGTGGTCCAGAAGGCGGGCAGGAGCCTGGGGTCATGACCAGTGGTGAAGCCTCGTCCGGATTTTGAATCATGTCCACCAAAAGACGAAGTGCCACGATGACGATGTTCAGCTGAGTCGCAATGGTGGAAACGAGGTCCGAAGTAGTCGACTGAGACATGGTCGAGATAGAGATATGGAATGGGAGAAAAGCGTGTTTGAGCCGAGACGCTGGTGAGGGAAGGAAAAATGGACAGGAAAACGTGGGAGAAAAATGACCAAAGAAAGCGAAAGTCGCGAGGTGAGGGCCAAGGATGTTTTAACGCGAGAGTCAGTCCCAAGTGCTGCATCCGGTGAGAAAGTGAGAAACCGACATTGTGCGTGGAGTGGTGGTCTTGGTAAATGAAAACGATGACAAAGTTGATGGAGAAGTGGTAATAGTTGGGTCATGGTGAAGTCCTTGTCGAGGTATTGTTGAGTCAGGTCACAATGAGCTGCGGAAAGATGAGGTCGCGAGGGCGAGTCAAGCGGCAGAAGAAACCGGCAAGAGCCATGTCTGGAGAACCAGCGGTACGATTGCTGCGGATCAGTGTGAGATGAGGTGGTTGTCGAAAGGTGATCGTGCGTTGAGAAGTGGAAAGAACGAAACCGAGAAGGGTCTCATCCGTGACATACTCCATCTCCAATGGTCTGCCGTAAAAGAAAGGTTGAGCGATGGCCTTGAAGGAGTCAGTATGTAGCATGTGTGTAAGTCCAATGAAAAAGACGTTGTCGACGTAGCGTGCCTGAAGGGCCAATCCAATAGCGTAGCGCCACGAGGAAGTGGGAAAGGAGCGTAGGAAGCAGTATTCACGGAAAAGGGCGACAGCGCTGCACAAGGCGGAGGCCAAAGGTGATCCCATAGAAGCTCCTCGACATTGCCGAAACACGGTGAGGCCCACAGTGAAGTAGGAAGAGTCCAACAAGTGAGAAACCAAGGCTGGCAGATCACGAAGGTGGATGGGGTGATAGGAGCGGGAAGCCTTACGCCATCGACCACGAAAGATGCGTTGAAGGCGTTCTTGTTGATGTTGAGCGACACTGAGAATAGGGTCGTCTCGGAGATCCAAACCTTGAAGAGCAGCGTATCGTGTGATCAGGAACTCAACGGTGGAGATCATGCGGGGGTGGGTGACGAAATTGAAGAAGCCGGCAATGTCTCGTTGAAAAAGGACAAGGTCGTCCGTGGGGTCAACGTGTTGTAGTATCCTCCAAATGTGACGAAGGAGGGGTAGGATGTCAGAAAGTGCTGTCAGTTCCGGGAAAACAACTTGCAGAAGGCAGTAAATGACGGACGCTACCGTCTGGCTGAGTGGTGCGCATACTGTCTGCGTGCAAGACACAATCGGACGTGCTTTGCTCCAGTCTCGAGAATGCTTTGGAAGGATGTAGGCAGAGGGGAGACGGCGATCCCAGAGTAGGCCCCATCGATAACGTTGAAGAAGGTGAGGTGGCCATATGTCACGAAGGCGGGTCCTGATCAGGTGAATACCATGGCGTAGTGGTTGGAAAACAGGTGTGGACGTGGTAGGAGACGGTATAAAGGTTTTGTGCAGGAGGTGGTGGTAGTGGCAGGGGCAGGAGAGTACTGCAGTGTGTGGAAAGTGATCACCAGGTCCGACAATGAATCCTTTGGTGTAACGGCGAAATGCCCGGATTTCAGGTGTGGACCAACCGTTGGGGTTGGTAGACTGTTGCTGAACGTGGTGTTGCCATTCCTGTCGAAAGAAGTGTTGCCATTCAAGTTGGAGGTGAGAAGGAAGGTGCCATGCGCGAAGCAAGCGGTCCATCTGGGTGACGGAGTGGTTCAGGAAATCACGTTCCTCAGGCCAAACAGTGTCTTGTAGATTGGCTTCAGAAAGGAGTAGACCGGGAAAAAGGTCTGAGGCGAAACCGATGGCGTGGTTGGAGTCGGAATGACGATGGAAATCAGGTCGAATCCGGTGGCAAACACACTGGGGGGAAAATGCCGGGGTCCCATGGTCGTAGAAATGTTCTGAAGGTGAAGAGGTAGTGCTCCACTGTGTGGGACTTGACCTCAATGATCGGTGAAGCGGGTACTTGTAGAGGTGGAAAAAGTTGGGAGTGGAGTTGTAGAAACGCTCGAAAATGTTGGCGACAACGTTGTAGGAAACCGTGAGAGAGTTGAAATAGTCGAAGAGTAGCTTGGGTGGGTGGGATCATCAGGTTGCGGAAGCGGAAGATCAATTTGAGCTGGGAGGCGGCGCGTGAACGCCAAGGTTCATCAATGTGGAAGTGTTGCGACCATAGGAGATAAAGGATCTCTGTGGACGTAGAATGACTTCGAAGGACCTGGGAGGTGAAGAGCTTTTCTTTGGTGTCGCTCCCGAGTCGATGTAGGAGGTGAAGAACGTCAAGGGTCTTGAGAAGGTGTAGATCCAAAATGCACTCTTGGGTGTGTCGACGTTCAAGGCGACGGCGATGTCGATGGAGGCGTGACATGCCAATGGGGCCGTGACGAGTGGTGGGGATGTTGTGATGTTGTACTGAGGGAAGTGAAGGCCATGTCGTCGAAGGAGAGGGTTGATCCAAGGGTGATTGAGTTGAGGGCGGTATTGCTGTTGAAAAGAGATCTCGGTGGAGCGAGTGGTCAAGGTGTCCGAGTTGAGCTGAAGGGGAATGACAGCGTGTTGAAAGAAGGTGCGAGTGCGCTTCCAATAACGTAGTGCAGGTTCGTAGTAGGCATTGATGCCACTGCAAAGTTGTCGATATTTCCGTTTGCGGGACATCTCTCGATCGAAGAGGGAGAGGATGCTGCTGCCAATGTAGTAGGCCTGACGGTGTGGGTGGAAACGAAGGTATACGACGTTGGGTTGAAAGTAGTCCTGGAAGTAGAGTTGTTGACGAGGTCGAAGACGATGCAGCAATGGGAGAAAACTGGTTCGACGAGCACCATCGGGGAGGGTGCGAAAAAGAATAAGGCGGCATAGTTGACCTTTCATAAAGACCAAGGGACGAAGCTCCAAATAGGTGAGTTCACAATGAGCATCGACAAGGGCGAAGAAGTGACGAAAAACACGAACAGAAAGGGAAACGGGACCAGTGGGGAGCAGTCTTGAGAAATGGTCGTAGTCAACGAAAGCCGCAGGATAGTGATGGAGAAACCATCAGGCGACGAGGGCGTTGGCCGTGGCCAACATGCGAATGAGGGCATTCTGGCTGGCGCTCTGAGCCAACTTGGGGTCCCATCCCCAGGCAATAGTAAGTCGGCATGAGTTGGGAAGATCCAGCTTGTCGGCCTTGAGGGTAGAGATGATGGAGTCGATCTCTTTGGCGGTGTCTTCCAACTTTGTCAACCGAGCCCTGTCCTTGATGTTTGCCTTGATCCACTTATCGATCTCAGTCTTGGCGGCCTTTGTGGGTGCGTTGTCTTCCAATACTGGTCGATTGGCGCCGACGATGTAGGCATGGAGGGGATCCGCAGGAGCAGCAGGAGGTGGGGTGGACTTCTCCGGTTCCGGGGTAGATGCCTTGAAGTGACTGTCCAGGGCGCGTCCCGAGCGAGGTGGAGCCGGTGGGGTGATGTGAGGCTTGGATTTGTCCAAACGCAGGCGTTCACGATCAGCAGGAGTCTCCGGCTCGGAAGGGCTGAGAACTGGCGAAGAAGTGCGGCCAGTGGCAGCTTTGAGCTTCTCGTTCTCCTTCATAAGTTGCTCAACTTGGTCCTGAAGGGCTTCGGTGGTGTTCTTGGGCATCTGATCGCGTAAATGTTCGAACACCCGGTCGGCGAGGCGGTCCAAGCCTTTGCGCTTCTCATCCCAGTCGTCCTTGAGGGAAGCAGGATGAAGGTGACCGATGATGCGGGCGATGTCGACATCAGAGCTCTTGAAGATCTTCCGGGAGAGGGAGGACCAGAGGTAGGCCTCTTGACGATTCCGGAAACCCTCGTACTGGACCAACCGGCCGCTGGCGACAAGGCGTAAAGTCCAGTTCTCCTGCTTGCGACTGAGCACGTCGATAAGACGTACATCCTCGATGGGTTGGTGATCGATCTGTATCGTTCACGACTCCAAGCAGTTGCGATGACTCGACGAGGAAAAGTCAGTTTGTATTCCTGTTGTCGGTCCAAGTAAATGTCACCCGAAGTCCAGGCCTTGGGAATGGGGTAGCGAGTCTCAAAGGTGTTGACCGAAGTTGGAGTCTCAACTGGGAGCCCTGTGGACTTCCTGCGTGGAGAGCGGGAACGACGGGAAGTGTGACGATCACGTTTTCCTCGATGTCGATGGGTTTCAGGAGAGCTGCTCGTAGAACGTCCGCGGGCCATGGTCAAGAAGGATCGACGATGAGGACGAACGCGAACCGAAATGAACAAAATTGCAAATTGAGAGCTGAAAGGGAGGGGCAACGGTATATAGACCCTGAAGTTCGGGGCCTAAGTCAGATTCCGCCAGCCGCCGGATACTTTAGGTGGCTGATTCCGCCAGCCGCCGGATACTTTAGGTGGCTGATTCCGCCAGCCGCCGGATACTTTGGTGGCTGATTCCGCCAGCCGCCGGTTACTTTGGTGGCTGGCTGGCTGATTCCGCCGGCTACTTTTTAGTTGGCTGGCTGGCTGATTCCGCCGGGTACTTTGGTGGCTGGCTGGCTG